>JAAGEH010000030.1:28868959-28883434 GCA_011751065.1 Lasiurus cinereus | reverse complement strand
AAGAGAGTAACCTTGTGAGAAGAATACACATTTTGGATTTACATAGGCCTTGATTTTCTGAGTTGTGGTAACTCCAGTTGTGCAAGCAGGCAGGTTGTTTAATTACTTTGAGCTTTAACTTCTTCAGTATAATACCAATCTCATAGAGGCTATTGAGGCTTATCTGAATTAACATATGTAAAGCATGGCAGTGATTTTTTAAACATTTGTTTCCCATAAGACATTGCTCAGAATATCCCAATATTTGCTGTAGGTGTCATTGTACTCTCAGCATTTAGTACTGCCATCACATAGTAGAAAATAAAAAAGAATATTGTTGGACTAAAATGGGCCCTTGAGTTAAGCAATACAAACACTTTACCAAAAAATAAATAAAATAAAAAAGTTTAAAAAGAAACCTATGTTTGCCTGGCCGGCATGGCTCAGGGGTTGAACCTATGGACTAGGAGATCAATGATTCAATTCTTGGTCAGGGCACATGCCAGGGTTGTGGGCTCGATCTCCATTGGGGAGCATGCAGGAGGCAGTCTGATCAATAATTCTCTTTCATCATTGATGTTTCTATCACTCCCTCTCTCTTCTTCTCTGAAATGAATTAAAAAATATATATGTGTATGTACACACACACACACACACACACACACACACACACTAGAGGCCTGGTGCATGAATTCATGCATGGGTGGAGTCCCTCAGGGTGGCCTGCAGGATCAGGCTGAAACCAGGAGTCCAACGCCGCCTGTTGCTCCTGCCTGCCACTCCCGCTCATCCTGGCCCTGCTGCACCTGCCATGGGCTCATGCCCAGTCAGTCTCAATGAGGAAAGGCTTGTGTCACTGCAGCAGTCTCACCAGCTGTGAGCCCTGCATCTGGTGTCTATCCCGAGGGAGGTTGGCGTGGGGGTGGGGGGACTGTGATGTGATTGGCCTCCAGGCAGGCAGTGGGACATTTTGCTGGCCCAGGTTCTGGATCTGTCCCACTGACATTTGTGCCCATTGTCAGGAGACAACTGGTGATCACTTTTATATCATTTCTTCCTTGCAGAGCATCTTGAGAGGGGTAGCTGCCACGGTGCCTGAGGCTGCGGTGCTGTCGGAATCATGGCAGTGCCGGTCCATCGGTGCCTGGCTTGTTCTCTGGAGACTGGACCTGCAGGACTACTGAGGGAGTTAGTGGCTGCTGCTGGCTGTGGCACCCCTGCTGTGGGAGCGCACTGACCACTGGGGGCAGCTCCTACGTCGAACATCTACCCTCTGCTGGTAAGTACACATCATACCTACCGGTTGACCAGTCATTAGGTCATTCAGTTGTTTGGTCATTTGGTTGCTTAGGCTTTTATATCTATAGATTAAGATACTAATATTTATTTTCCACCCATCATCACATTTCCATTTTCTGTTGAAGAGCCTGTGGAAGAACAGCCAAGACTACTCTCTGGTTGTTCTTACCCATTCAGTGGCCTGAGCAGTGGGAGCTGCAGATCAGTCCTCAGTGGCAGCTGAGTGCTCCATGCTTCAGTAGGGAGCTGCTGGGCAGGCACAGGGGACACTGCATGCCTTCAGAATGGTCTGTGGCACCAGGATGAGTAGCAGTGAGCTCGGGAGCTGGAGCAGTTCATTCACCCCGAGCTGCAGCCGCCTGCTCTTTCTTTTCAGTCTCTTCAGGATCGCTGTAGAAGCAGAGATCAGGCATGACCTTCCATGAGTATTCACGGGAAATGGTATCATGCACATGCAGAACCTTTTGGGCCAGCATCCACATCAGCCCCATCAGACGCTCTGCAGGGAAGAAACAATATAAAAGTGACTGCCAGTTGGCTCCTGAAAGAGCCCCCTTGTTGCATTGGATGGCAATGTCCAAATAGCACAGAGGAGAGGCTGTGATACACAGAGCAGAAGTAGGCAGGTTAACATAAGATAGCCATGCCTGGCATCAGTAACTACCAGAAGATGTGCAGGTCCTGGGGTGAAGGGTTATGGGATTGGCTGCAGTGGCAGCAGCAAACTTCAGCTCAGCTCCCTGGGCAGTATTCCTGGAGGAAGTGACACAGACAGCCACTGGGTTTTCAATGGCAACAATGGCACAAGCCACCAGCAAGGGACTTCACTGAGGTCCCCTTCAGGTTCCTGTTGTAGATACCATCACTCTTCCTGCTGTAGACCTGCTGTTGCATTTGGAGGCCAAGGCTGGTGCCGCCTAAGTGGGTTCCTGCTGCAAGGAATTTGAGGACATTCCCCTTCTTCATTTGCAGGACACCAAGAGCTCCAGACATTGTGAAAGTGTCCACCTAAGTTATTGTGAGAACCCAGGACAGTGCCATGTGGGCCCCTCTCTGGGTAGGGTGGAGTGATACACCCCAAGTTCGATTGCTAGTATACTCACTCTTCTGTGGCTGGAAATCCTGAAAACTAAAATGTTAAGGGCGGTATTATGCTGACTAAAACACCAGGCTTAGGAGTTGGTGTGCATGAGCCCTCAGATTTCTTCCTGGCTCTCAAGAAGAGAGTCATGATTGTTTCCCTTGCGTCACCCCCGCATGTGGCTTTTCATCTTACACTCTGGCTTCGCTCCAAGAGACGACACTCTGCCTTGTGCCAGGGACCTGGCGAAAGGTCACACCCAGAATGGCTAGCCGGCGAGGAGCTCACTTGACAGTGTGGATCCCTAACTGTATTTTTTAGTGCTCCTCTTCTGTGAGGTAAAAGCAAGAGTGAAGGGGCCTACAATTTATATTTTGGCCCGATAATACAGCTGTCAGATTTTTTGCTCTGGCTTGCGGTAACCAGGAGTGAATGAGTTTCTGTAATTTCCCCACCAAATAAAAAATGGAAATTGTGATGAAAAATTGTTAAATAAAGTGATCTGGATGTATGCTTTCTAGCATAGTGAGACCTATCCCAACCTTTTACAGATTGCTCTTTTTTTTTTTTTTTTTAAGACAGCATGAGAAACCTCAGTGTCTTCTGGAGGATTTTGTAAATGGATGTTAGCCCGGCCTTCTAAAAGCTGGCTGTATATGTCATATAACTGCCCACCTTGACTTAACTCTTCCAGTCTTTGCTTGGGCAAGGCCGAAATGAGTTGAGCGTTTTCATCTGCTACAAACGCTATCTTAGGTGCTTTTTGGTTTTTTATTTTTTCAACTTCATCTTTTTCCATATTGTCGCTGAATTTCTTGAAGTTTCTCCCTTCTTCAGTCTGTTTTTTTATTTTAATTATTTTCTAATCAATGTAGATTATATATACTGAGGTTGATATTTACCTTAATCCAATTCAAAATACTACAGCAAACATTTACTGAGCATTAATTGTATAGATAGCAAGAAGGAGCTGTTTTCTAAAGTTTGAACATAGAGTCTACAGAGCTATTGTCTGCATGTGGCTATTTTAATTAAAGTTAATTAAAATTCAATGAAATAGCCTAAACCGGTTTGGCTAAGTGGATAGAGTGTCAGCCTGTGGACGGAAAGGTCCCAGGTTCAATTCCGGTCAAAGGCATGTATCTTGGTTGCGGGCACAATCCCAGTGGGGGGTGTGCAGGAGGCAGCTGATTGATGTCTCTCTCTCATTGATGTTTCTCTCTATCCCTCTCCCTTCCTCTCTGTAACAAATCAATAAAATATATTTTTTAAAAATTAAATGAAATAAAGATCTCATTTCTTCTATTGTACTAGCCATATTTCAAGTGTCCCGAAGCCACACGTAATTTTGCCTCCTGTTAGCAAGTGAATTAATCTAAATCTCCATTTCTTCGTCTGTAAAATAGAGCTCCTCATAGTAGCTACCTGTGAGAGTATCTGTGAGGATGAAATGAGATGACGTATTCAGAGACTTAGGCAGTGCCTGGCTCATAGCAGGCCCACTAGAGGAGGGCCTGGTAGAAAGAAAGGTTGCAAATAGCAGGGTCCCCAAAGAGTGACTGAAATAAGATAGAAGATCATTTCTCTTCCAGTTAAACATCTGGAGGTAGGTGATCTAGGACTGGTATGGTGGCTCTGTTCTATGAAGTCCTCAGGGATCCAATTTCTTCTGGATTTCTTCTTCACCATCCCTAGAGTGCAGCCCTTGTCATCATGACTCATGATGGAACCTCAGTCATGACATCCATGTCCCAATACTCAGCCTTTGTCTCTTAAGGTTCCCAGAAGTTGCCACCTGACATTTCCATTTGTGTCCCATTGGATTTAGTCACATGGCCACAGCGTGCTGAAGGGGAAACTGGAAGTAAAACTTTCTCTGGTTGAGCTTGTTTCCAGCTAATAATTTTATTACTAGTAAAAGAGGCGGGGGAGTGGATATTGAAGGAGACTAGCAGTCTCTGTTACAAAGAAAAACATGGCTGAAGCCAGGTTACAGAGGTCTTTAATGCAGTCTAAGGAGGGTGTCCTTGATTGCTTGTAGAGCTATTGAAACTTTCCGTGTAGGGAGTTCATACAGTTAGGGGCTGTACATGGTAACGGACTCTGACTTGGTTCCTCAAACGAGCAATACTCACCAGCAATACTCAGATACTTTCAAGAACAGTTACTTTCAGTTAAAAAAATAATTTCCCCCTTCATCTTCCCACATTCTTTTCTGCTCTCCTTCCTCTTTAAGGAAGGGAAAGGGTAACCTGAGGGGAGGGTGTGAGAAGGCAACCCTTCCCCCTGGCAGCTCTCCTTGAGGCTCCCTCCAGTGTGTCATTGGCCCTCTCAAATGTGCTGAGAATGGAAATCAATTCTCTCGGTGGGGTGGGTAGGACTGAGTAGAGGGAATAGGTATCTTATTGTCCAGGTAGTGTGCTTGCTCTGAGCACTTGGTGCTTGCCTCAGACACTGTGCTGTTGGCAGTGTGCCACACTAGATTCTAAGCAGTTTGAGGACAGAGTTCAGGTCTTACTTGAGACTATATCCTCAGTGGTTCACACAGTGCCTAGTGCAAGGCATACACAAGGTCTGGATAAATGTGGAGCCTCTGAATGCTGCCTAGATTGCGTTGGCTTTAGAACAGCTGTCCTAGAGCTTAAGTCCTCAGGCTGCTGCTGATTGCATAGTTTGTGGGGAAAGCATTTCAGGCAAAGGCTAAGAGAAAGACTCCTGTAAAATGGAGACCTAGCGGGTCCACCTGGAGTACAGTTCTGCTCAGAGCACACAGGACAGTGAAGCCGTGAGGCCAGGTCAAATAATTGGTGTTAAATCCTAAAGTCTGTCCTCTCTCTTCTTACCTTGTCATCGTTACTCTAGGCACTGGTTTACTAAGACAATAACATATATGGTTTGTGTATTTATAAAATATATCATGAGGGAAGCCCCTCTGACAAGATTTTTCAATCAACAAATATTTACTAAGTGAACCATTATGGTAGGGGTCACGAGGAAAAAATAAATAAATGAAAGGAGCAGTCCTTGCTTTCAAGGAATTTACAATCAGCAAACACTGTGCTAGGTTGTAGGAATCCAAATATGGTTGACGAGGCTCCTACCCACAAGAAGCTTATAGTAGTGTGTCTGCATCCCAGACAGACACACAAATGATTGTGTGTACTGTGATCTTGTGTTTGAACCTTTCTCAGGGCCAAATGTACATATTTAGGTAAAAAAAAATTGAAAGAATTGTACATTTGAGATTTGTAAAATCTGTGGTCACATCCTATTTATAATAGTAGGATGTAAAATGTTTTCAGGGAGTTGGACCAATTTCAGGAGTGGCAGTGATATGATATGCAACCCAGAGAGGGGAGAGGGAGGAAGGATTAAAAAGAGGGTGGATCATTTTGAGGTGACACTAAATTATCTTTTGACACCAGCTGTATCTTCTTTATAACAGAAAATGGAAACAACTCTGTCCTTGACCTTCAAAAAGAAATTGACTTACCTAGCTTAACTATTCAAACAAACAACTGTGTACTCTCTTCAATTCCTGTGATGATTTTGATTTACTGTAAATGACTGAATTTAATGAACTAAATTATGCTATTTAAATGCATTTTGTGAATGGTATTGTAGTTTGTTACAAAGCATTATGTCTATGCTAAATTGTGCTGTAAATGATATGGTATGGAACATATGTGCTGTATTCATAATTTAACTGTTGCTATGGAGTGCTTCTTGGATAGGACACACTGAAAAAGGAACCTTTATTTACCTGGTGGAATGAAGGTGATATCTCAGCAAACCACGAGGTCTTACTGACCTTGGCAGAATTACAGTGCTAATGTTTTCACATGGATGAACTGTTCTTAAACAATTTCTCTAATATATATGGCAGGAATAGGCTTTCCATTAAAACTAAGTATATACGGTATATCTTCTCTTTCCATTTTTTTTTTTTTCCCTCCAACAAACATTTACTGCAGTCATTGCAAGGATACTTCTACCTCCATTTAGGTTCATGTTTTCTCCTGGCCCCTCGGATAATAGTGATAATAGAATACAAAGGCTTGTCCTGCAGTTAAGTTGGTGGTTTCTGAGGAGACTTGCATTAAATAACACCCTGCTTTTTTTCTTTGTGAGTAATTTGAGAAATTAAAAGAAGAAATAAATACTGTAGCTCCAATACCACCGTTATTACTGATCCAGGCTAAGTTGGCTCAATGTGGTACAAAGTGTACCTGACATTAGGTACACTTACCCAGTAGGCCCTGGGTTGCCTTATTTGGAACGACTTGCCTTGGTAAGATTTTTAACATGGAGGAGCAAAGATTTTGTGCTTTCTCTGGACAGGCTCATCCCAAGAGAAAAAAGAGTTGGGCCAGTTAGAGTATGCCTATTCTTTACAAATTTTATCAGTTAGATTCTAAAGAGTAAGGAAGAGAGAGGCTTTAGCTCACTTCATAAAAGGAAAGCACTTAGCATAAGAAAATTAAGCATAAGAAAAACCATTCCCTATAACAGGTGGAATTTATAAACAAAGGAATCAGTTAAAAAAATCTACAAGATTTGTTACACATTTATGATGATGTTCTCATTTCCCCCCTCTGCGGGCATATCTTCATGATAGAGATACTTCAATTATTTGATGGAAAGTGAAGAGACAACAGCTTTCGGGGCAGCCAAAATGATAAGTTTAGGAAAAATTGTTTGAAATTTTAGTGATCGTCCTCAATACTTCGGTGCTGGCCACTGTCCTATACTGAAATAGCATAAGACTAAGAGTTAAGGGACTTTGGTTCCACGAGAAGCTTCATGATCATTAGGTCTGTCTTAACTTAGGCTGCCTTAAAAAATACTATAGATGAGGTGGCTATAACAACAGACACTTATTTCCTCACCATTCTGGATGCTGTGAGTTTGAGCTTAGAGTGCCTGCATGGTTGGGTTCTGGTGAGGACTGGTTCCCGGGATGACTTTCTTCCTGGTTTGTAGGCAGCCACCATTTGCTGTGTGTGCACATGACTTCTTCTTTGTGTGCACTCAGAGAGACTGTCTTATCATGACACTAATCCTATCATATCTGGGCCCCACCTATCTGACCTCATTTAACTTTAATTACCTCCTTACTGGCCCTTTCTCTAAACAGAGAAGAATGGTTTACAACTTTTTTTTCTTCTTGTTTATCTTCTTATTCATTCATTAATTTAATAAATCTTTGTTATTCAGATTATTACAATTGTTCCTCTTCCCCCCTCCCCCCGCCCCATTGCTCCCCTCCACCCAGTTCCCACCCCACACCCTGCCCTTACTTTCCCCTCATTGTCCTCATCCATAGGTGTACAGATTTTTGTCCAGTCTCTTCCCAACCCCCCTCACCCCTTTCACCTTGAGAACTGTCAGTCCACTCCCTTTCTAAGACCCTGATTCTATTATATTCACCAGTTTATTCTGTTCATCAGATTTTTTTATTCACTTGATTTTTAGATTCACTTCTTGATAGATATGTATTTGTTGTTCATAATTCTTATCTTTATCTTCTTCTCCTTCTTCTTCCTCTTCTTAAAGAGTACCTTTCAACATTTCATATAATACTGGTTTGGTGTTGGTGAACTCCTTTAGTTTTTTCTTATCTGTGAAGCTCTTTATCTGCCCTTCAATTCTGAATGATAGGTTTGCTGGGTAGAGTAATCTTGGTTGTAAGTTCTTACTATTCATCACTTTGAATATTTCTTGCCACTCCCATCTGCCCTGCATAGTTTCTATTGAGAAATCCGCTGACAGTCTTATGGGTGCTCCCTTGTAGATAATGAACTGTTTCTCTCTTGCTGCTTTTAATATTCTTTGTCTTTTGCTCTTGGCATTTTAATTATGATGTGTTGGTGTGGTCCTCTTTGGATTACTTTTGTTTGGGGTTCTGTGTGCTTCCTGGACTTGTATGTCTATTTCTTTCACCAGGTGGAGGAAGTTTTCAGTCATTATTTCTTCAAATAGGTTTTCAGTATCTTGTTCTCTCTCTCTCCTTCTGGCACCCCCATAATTCTAATGTTGGTACGCTTGAAGTTGTCCCAGAGGCTCCTTACACTATCTTCCAATTTTTGGATTCTTTTTCTTTTTTCTTTCTAGTTGAGTGTTTTCTGCTTCTTTTTATTTCAAATCTTTGATTTGGTTTTTGTGTTCCTCTAGTCTGTTGTTAGGTGTCTGTATAATATTTTTTTTATTTCATTCATGGTATGTTTAATTTCTAGTTGGTTCTTTTTCATATCCTTGAGAGTTTTATTAAATTTATTGACCGTTTCTAGGAAATTCTTGAAAAACCTTATAACCGTGGTTTTGAACTCTATATCCAGTCATTTGTTTTCCTTCATTTTTTTCTTTTGTGATCTGGTCCTTTTTCTCCACATTTTTGCTGCTTCCCTGAGTTGGTAGAGTAGCTGTGTGTGCTTGTTGTCCTATATGGCTTAGTAGCTCCACCTCCCCAGTTATCTGAAGTGGACTCTCTTGGTGCACCCATTTGTGGACTGTGTGTACAGTATTGTTGTAGTTAAGTATTGATTGTTGTTGGTATCACTGGGGGGAATTGAATTCCAGTCCAACTGGCTATGAGGATCAACTGTGTCTACCCCAGAAGAACTTCTGTGCTGGTCAGCCTTATGAGACAAGACTTACAAAATTGCAAAAGCCTCTGTGCTGGGCTTGGATGAGGTGTAGTCTCAGGGTGGAGCAGACAGACTTGGCTTCCCAACAGCCCTGCCCTATGTGGCCTCTGGGTCTCAGTGTCCCTCGGTAATCACTGCAGACCTCTCTGCACCCACTCGCATGCGCATGCCTCCAGACCTCTGCCTTTTGTGGCTCACCTAAGTTTCAATGCACTTCTCCCTTTGCCCACAGTTCAGACTCCCCCCGTATGAGTCTCACCAGAAACTGGGGTCTGTGCAGTTGGAACTGGGGTCCAGTGCAGTTGGGAGTTTCTGTCTCCTTCCCACTAGAAGAAGCCAGCCAGGCACTCCACCTCCCATCCTTTCCACTTGTGTGTCTCCATACCTCAGCTTTTTGCAGTTCCTCTGAGTCTATGTGACCCCCTCTCTTTCCTTGTAATTGTAGAATTTCCACTCAGCCAGCTTTCCTGTGGTTCTGGATGATGTCCATTCTGTCTTTTAGCTGTAGTTTTGAAACTGTTGTGCAAGGCAGCAGTTTAGGTGTTCACCTATGCTGCCATCTTGGTTTTTCTTTGGTTTCCAACTTTCTATTAGTATACCCCAAACATGTTTAATACCCAGAATTTAAAGGCATTTATATGAACAGATCCAGCTTCAACATAGGAATTGTGGAGGTGGAAGAAGGCACAATTCAGTCAATAGCAAGTTGGTTGTGTGGGCAGGCAAGTGATTCTATCTGATTTTTTTCCTTCCTAAGAATGCAAGTTCATACCTTATGTTACTTCATTCATAAGGTTACCAGTCCAACAAGTGAAAATGGACTTTTATACATTGAAACTAGAGTCCTGGTGCATGAAAATCATGCATGGAGGAGGGGAGTCCCTCAGCCCGGCCTGCACCTTCTCTAATCCAGAACCCCTCTGGGCATGTCCGACTGCTGGTTTAGGCCTGCAGGATCGGGCCTAAACTGGCAGTCGAACATCCCTCTTGTAGTCTGGAACTGCTGGCTCCTAATTGCTCACCTGACTGCCTGCCTGATTGCCCCTAACTGCCTCTGCCTGCCTGTCTGCCTGATAGCCCCTAACCACTTCTGCCTACTGGCCTGATCACCTCTAACTGCCCTCTCCTACTGGCCTAGTTGCCCCTAACTGTCTCTGTCTTGACCCTTGCCACCGTGACTTTGTCCAGAAGGACATCCTAGTCTAATTAGCATATTACCTTTTATTAGTATAGATGTTTACATTGCCATGTATATGTCATTATTTTCATTCATTTTGGAATCTAATAGTTATTGAAGGTAGGCTTTTTTTGTTACTTAGCCATCCCTAGATCTGTTTTCTTATCTGAGTGTTTCTGATGACAGATAGGAAAGTTGGGTAATGATGATTGTGGTTTAATAAAACATCTTTTGGAGGCAGAAAATAGCATGAAGTGGGTATTGCACAACAAGAAATGTTGATTTTTCCACAATGATTTCAAACATTTAGCAACTAGATTTCACAATCAACCAGTCCTCTGGGAAGAAATAAGTTCAGCTCAGCCAGTGTTGCACAGTGGTTGACCTTCAATCTTTGAACCAGGAGGTCACGGTTGGAGGGCTCAATCCTCAGTATGGGGTGTGAAGGAGGCAGCCAATTGGTAATTCTGTCATTGATGTTTCAATCTCTCTCTTCCTCTTCCTTTCTGAAATCAATACAAAAATATATTTAAAAAAGAGAAGTAAGAGTTCAGTTTTAAAATTATGTTTCTGAAGTAGAGTTTTTTAAAAATATATTTTTATTGATCTCAGAGAGGATGGGAGAGGAAGAGAGAGATAGAAACACCAATAATGAGAGAGAATCATTGATCGGCTGCCTCCTGTTCTCCCCCTACTGGGGATCAAGCCCCAACCTGGGCAAGTGCCCTTGACTGGAATTGAACTTGGAACCCTTTAGTCCACAGGCTGATGCTCTGTTCACTGCGCCAAACCCGGTAGGGCTGAAGTAGAGTTTTTGGATCAAATGCATGAAAAGTTAAGTTAAAAAAAAAAGGAAATCTATAAAGGCCCTTCTCTATTTTAAAAAAACATATATATATTTTTTTATTGATTTCAGAGATGAAGGAAGAGGGAAGAGGGAGAGAAACATCAATGATGAGAGAGAATCGTCCATCAGCTGCCTCCTGCATGCTTCACACTGGGGATCAAGCCCACAACCTGGGCATATGCCCTTGAGCAGAATCAAACCCAGGAGCCTTCAGTCTGCAGGCTGACACTCTATTCACTGAGCCAAACCAGCTAGGGCCTTGGGTAGTTTTCTTATGTGCCTATGCTGATCAACACTCAGCATGAGACTAGAAGGATACCCCCTGCAGATCTTCAGAGCTGTCTAATTGGTATTCTGGTACTCTGTCCTCCCTGGCACTCTGTCTGCTGAATTCTAGCCACCTTGGCTTCCCCAAATTCTCTACTCTGGCTCTCAACTCGGGGAAGACCACCTTATTTAATTCCCCTTGTCTCAGGGATCCTCATACTGCACTGCCTGTTGTCCAATGTCTGAAAACTATAAATTTATATGTGTGTCTGTTTTTTAGTTACTCCATAATAGCCAGGGGCATCCTAAAAGTCAGTGTATTTTAGGACTCAAGTGAGAAGAATGGTTTCCAACTTTCCATTAGTATACCCTAAAAATGTTTAATACCCAGTATTTAAAGGCACTTACATGAACAATTGAAATCTTTCTTTGGGGAAATTAAAACAACAAAACTTGATTGCATATCATGATTTCATATTTTGCAGATGTTAATATTTAATCATATGCAGAACCATTTAGCTTAAGTGCATTAATGTAACTCATTTAAAAGAGGCCAGTAATTGTCCTATTAACTCCCAGTCTGGATGTTATCTGCTCTGCCCTGCTGGTAAGGCCAGGGGGGACTCTTCTATTGGCACCCACAGAGATTGCTCTGATCTGTTGAAAATCCTGTTAAAATCTAATTACTTAGGAGAATCAGCCAGGGGATATCTAATGAGTTCTAAGAAGCCCAGTAGAAGAAATTCTGTGTTATTAATGAATGAAATGTCTTCTGTCTTTCAATTATACTGATACTGCATGAACATAATTGCTGCCTTATAAAATGTAACTCTTGTTTGTTGTTTTTTAATTGTGTGTCATGAATTTTTTTGATCATTTGAAAATAACTTAATTTCCCATGGAGAAGAAATGATGGTGTAAAGCTTAAATACCTGTATTTTACTTCCTCACAAATATTTGATAACTTATCAAGTGCTTAAAAAATTATGTATTTTATTTAGTGAAACCACTCCACAGGTGTGAAAAACTTGATGGTTTAAAAGACCTGGAATTTTTAATCTAGAATGAAAAACATGCTCAGGAGGAAACTCTGAAAAGGCTGCTTGTATATCAATTTCCAAATAGCCTAACTCGGAACATCAATCACCTTTAAAATATTGCCAAAAGAAACGAATTTCTTAAAAATGAAAATTCATTTCTCTCATTTATTTTGTAAATGTATCTTTCAGACGCTTAGTGTAGTTTATGTTGCCTTCTCTCTTTAACAATTAGCAGTATCTTTTCTTCATAGCCAATCTTCCTTTGTATTTTCACTTTGCTGACTTTCTACTTCTTCATGTTCAGGATTTGATTTTCTTAAATTTGGATGGTTGGTTATGACTATGGGCTTTGGACTCAGGTAGTAACCTGTAGTGTTCAAATCCTGGTGTTTCTATTTACAACAAGTTTCTTAATCCTCTGAGTGTCAGTTTCCATTTCTATACAATGGGGATACTAAGTAATATGTATAGTACGGCACCTGGTTGTTGTGAGAATTTTGTGAAGTAAACCATGTAAAGTGCTTAGTACAGTATTGGGTATGTTGTGACTGCTCAAGAGGTAGTAGTTATTATTTTTTAAGACTAATTAAAATTTGGAATATGAAAGAACTGTGATATCTAAGATTCATTAAAAACTAATGTAGGGTGAATTTCTATTATCCTAATGTATTTCTATCACCATGTTCATATTAAATTTGTTGAAAAAAATTAAAATGGTTCTATTTTTAGTAGCATATCGGTGAACTTCATTCCAAAGTTTATCAAGTTTTTAGCCAATGTGTCATTTTATAACATGGATTGATTTCAGCAGATGACACCAGAAACAAAATGTGGTTTGGTGATACATTACTTAGAAAAATACCTGTCTTAGTGATAAATTATTATGGGAATATTATATAAGATTTTAATGATTGAGGAGAAAAAAAGACTATTACATATTATTTCAACAATTAACAATGTAACTATTATTTAAAATTATTATCTGGCCTATAGAACTCTGGCAGTTGAAATACTTAAATTGACAGTGCCTTTATTTTCAATCATTTGATAACAAGTTAAAATTAAACTTTCTCTTTTACCTAACATATAGGCTAAAATATCTTTAAATTAGACTATTTGGAAGTTGATATACAAGAAGCCTTATAAAATGATTCTTGTGTATTATAACTGCACAAAGATGTAGAATTATTATAAACATGTTTTCACTTAGAATATTTTTTAATAATAAAAATTCTTCCTTGTCAAATTCACTAATTCTTACAGCAATATTATGATTTAGCCATACAGTACTGTATCATAAGCAGTAACAGGAAACAGAAATTTTTGTGTACACATTTCTAATATAAAAGATATACATACAAAGTATAACATACAAATTAGGATACTTCAATAAAATAATATTTAAATAGTATTTAAAATAATTTTGTTAATTTAATATTTTACATGGATTTGAATTTTTTTAAAAAGTCAGAGACATAATAGTGTTATTTGGTAGGGGAAGATGTTAGAATTGATGAATTTGTGATGACTTGTTTAAAAGTTTATGTATAATAAATAAGCACTGTGAACACATTTTATCTGACAGGACTTATTATGCTATAATCAAGGAGCAAACACCAGCTAATTTGTTCACTGAACAAATATTTATTTGTGGGCTTATTTGCTGGAATGTGAATGTAGTGTTGAACAAGACAGGCAGGGAAGAAGAATTAGCAGATTCATTATCAAAGCTAATATTTTGCCACAATGTCAGTTCATGAACTGTTCACTCAGCTAAGACGTTCCTGCAGAAAGTGCTTTGATTGTTAATATTAGCATATGAAACTACTGGCTCAGCCTGGGTTCACTGATATTCCTATACAGCACTACATAACTTGATTAAGTTAGCAGATCTTCACTAAATAGTTTCTGTTGGTAACAGAAACAAACACTTCACCTTGATAACAGAAGTAAAAACAAAGAAGAGGTAGTGTTACACCTTTCCTTGTGCCTTTGTGTGCTAAAGTCTTTGCTTGGCAGACTTCAAATATCCAAATCTCTGTGAAGCATGTGACATTGCTCCGCTCACCATCCCTTTACCCGCTCCATAAACACTCTTCCATAGCTTTGCTTGGCATGTATGTGGTAGGTGCTCAATG
>JAAGEH010000030.1:28782130-28868949 GCA_011751065.1 Lasiurus cinereus | reverse complement strand
CCCCTGTGATAACTTGGCACAAAGCCTAGTTACTCTTAATTTTACCAAATAAAAATGAGTACTATATTTTCCAAAAATCTTGAGGATTGTGATATTTGGTCATCTTTTGACTTACAAAAATAAAATTTTTATCTGATTCAATGCAATATTTTTTCCTAAGCTGTATTAACTTGAGCAAAAATGTAATAATTATCAGCCTGGCCTGTGTGCTCAGCGGTTGAGTGTCGACCTATGAACCAGGAAGTCATAGTTTGATTCCCCATCTGGGCAAACACCAGGGTTGTGGGCTCGATGTCCAATAGGGGGCGTGCAGGAGGCAGCCCATCAATGATTCTCTCTCACATCTCACTCTTCCTTTCTTCCTCTCTAAAATCAATAAAAATATTTTTAAAAAGAAAAAAGTAATATAATTATTAAAATATTCACAACTCCACATGTTAATGATATCATTGCTAATAGTTTTCTTTCTACCTTTTTATGTGTTTCAACTTGTTGCTGGTTTTGGCCTTGCTTTCTTCATTGAATGTTATTTTATTACAAAAATTAATTGCATAATACACCTGTCACTCCAAATACTAAATTACATATATTTTTAATGTTAATGAATCTTTAGTCCACTAGGCTAGGTCTAGCAAGCAATACTACTTAATTTCTTTAAGGACTTTTAGGTAATAAGACATAATGGATAACATTTAATTTCCAAATTTAGTTATAGTTTTAAAAAATATCAGTTTATTTTTATATTAGAAAGTACATATAAAACAAAACTTTATTGTTTTTGATAAATTAGAAGGTTTTATTAGTGTATAATTTACAAGGTATTTTTATGTTTATTCTGAAAACTAAGATTTTAAGCCCTGGTTCACTAATTTGTTTTATTCAGATAATACTGTGAATAAACTTATAATTTTCACAAAACATAGTTATGACAAAATAATTTTTTTCTCTAGAAATTATAGTTTATCTCTGAAGAAACTAGATATTCCAAAAGTGACCTTTTTCTGAAAAGACCTCAGATGATGATTCTTTTCTCTTTTAAATATAAAGCAACCCACTGAATGAGCTAAAGCTCCCCTAAGGGAAAGCCCGAGCTACTCTCTGTAACACATTTTTTAAGGAAAGGTAACATAATTTAATTTGCCTAACATAGGGCATCCGGAAAGATGGCTGGAGAAGAGAGATGTAACCTGGCTCTTTACTCAAATACCATGAAGCCCATATAGCTACTTATCAGTTAATCCAGGAGCCCTGAGCAAGTAACTCAAATGAATGGTCCCCAATTTGGGGCCTGTGAAAAGGCTTTCACTGATTGGCAGCAAAATGAGAAAAATGAAGACAATATAAATTTTCTATAAAGCTAAATTTATTGAATTGAAAGAACTGTTCATGTTCATAAAAAAAACTTTTTAGGAGCAGTTTTAGGTTCTCTGTAAAATTCAGAGTAAGGTATACACTGAGTGACCAGATTATTATGATCTCTGAATGCATAATAATCTGGCCACTCAGTGTGTGTGAGTGTGTGTGTATATGTGTGTGTGTGTGTGCGCACGCGCGAGTGTGTGTGTACATATATATGTACACATATACATTAGAGGGCCGGTGCATGAAATTCATGTGGGGGTTGGGGGAAAGTGTCATTCAGCACAGCCTGCTCCCTCTCCAATCTGGGACCCCTTGAGGGATATCCGATTGCCCGTTTAGACCCAATCTTACCTGGACATCCCTCTCACAATCCAGGACTGCTGGCTCCCAACTGCTCACATGTCTGCCTTCCTGATTGCCCCTAACCACTTCTGCCTGCCAGCCTGATCACCCCCTAACCACTCCCCTGCCAGCCTGATTGATGCCTAATTGCTCCCCTGCCAGCCTGTTTGCCCCAACTACCCTCCCCTGCAGGCCTGGTCACCCCTAACTTCCCTTCCCTGCAGGCCTGGGTCCCCCCAACTGTCCTCCCCTGCAGGCCTGGTCACCCCTAACTGCTCTCCCCTGCAGGCTTGATCATCTCCAATTGCCCTCCCTTCCAGGCCTGGACCCTGCCAACTGCCCTCCCATGCTGGACATTTTGTGGTGGCCATCTTGTGTCCACATGGGGGCAGTCATATTGTGTGTTGAATGATGGTCAATTTGCATATTACTCTTTTATTAGATAGGATAAGCTGCCTGGTGCATGGGTGGGGGCCAGCTAGTTTGCCTTGAAGGATGTCCTGGATCAGGGTGGGTGTTCCCTTGGGGTGTGGGGTGGCCTGTGGTGGTTTTCAGGCCAGCCACACCATGCCATGTTCCCCATCTCCCCCCCTCCCCCAGTGACCCAAGTGGAGGCCCCGGTATCTGGGACTTATTTATCTTCTACAATTGTTGAAACTTTGTAGCCTGGAGCAGAGCCATGCCTTCTGTTTGCACAGCTATTGAAACTTTGTTGCCTTAAGCGGGCCACCAGGGTGTGGGAAAAGTTTGGCTTCCTCCATTGCCAGGGGCAACCCAAGCCTCCTTCCTGCTCTCTGTGTGGCTGTAGCCATCTTTGTTGGGTTAATTTGCATACTTACTCTAATTGGCTGGTGGGCATGGCTTATGGGTGTAGCAGAGGTACGATCGATTTGCATATTACTCTTTTATTATATATATATATATATATATATATATATATATATATCTCCTATCTAGGCCTGGTGCATGAATTTGTGTATGGATGGGGTCTGGCCAGCCTGGCCAGGGTGAGGGGACATGGGCAGTTGGCCAGCCTGCCTGCTGGTTGAACTCCTGGTCAAGGGAACAATTTGCATATTAGCCTTTTATTATATAGGATATACACTGAGTGGCCAGATTATTATGATCATATTATTATTATGATCTCTGAATGCATAATAATCTGGCCACTCAGTGTAGATGTCCCATATGTACCCTGTTCCCCAACATGCACAGCCTCCCCTGTTATCAACATCCCCCACCAGAGTGAAATATTTGTTACAGTTGATAAACTTATATTGACATATCATTGTCTCCCAAAGTCCATCCTACACAATAAAGAGGTAATATGCAAATTAATCCTCATACCCTCACAAGATGGTTGCCTATGACCAGGTTGGCAGGAGGGTTAGTGAAGGACGACAAAATGACTGAACAAGCAGGCTGTATGGGACAACCAGGACAACAGGGACATCATTGAGGGATGACCAAATGACTGAACAGCAGACTGCATGAGGCAACCAGGCTGGCAGGGGAGTTAGTGAGGAACAAACAAACGATTGAACAGCAGGCTGCATGGGGTGACCAAGCCAGCGGTGGAGCTGTGAGGGACAACCAGGCTGGTAGAGAGGGCAGTTGAGTGTGACCAGACCAACAGGGGAGCAGTTAGGGATGAGCAGGCTGGCAGAGAGGGGCAGTTGAGGGTGAAAAGTACGGTGGGGGGGAGGGCAGTAAGGGGTGACCAGGCTGGTGGGGAGGGGGGCAGTTAGGAGCAACCAGGCCAGCAGGGAGGGGGCATTTGGGGGCAACCAGGCCACAGCGGGGGGCAGTTAGAGATGACCAGGCTGGCGGGGGGTGGGGAGCAGTTAGGAGCAACCAGGCAGGTTGGCAGGCAGGTGATTAGGAGCCAGTGGCCCAGGATTGTGAGAGGGATATCTGACTATCGGACATCCCCTGAGGGGTTCCGGATTGGAGAAGGTGCAGGCTGGGCTGGGGGAACCCCCCCCCCCCTGCCACAACCCATGCATGAATTTTGTTCACCGGACCTCTAGTTAGCAAATAATAATACAAGAATAAATTCTTGTGTTTTGCATACTCACAACTGTAAACCTACTTTTGCCTCACCCTGTACATAGATCTAACAAGAAATTGTGATAGAAATTACGGAATTAAAAAAAAAAATCTTTATTATTGAAAGTGTTTCAGATATCCTCTTTTTCCCCGTGCACTCCTCTTCTAGGCCTTCACCACACTGTTGTCTGTGGAAACTATAGAATCCTATCTAATAAAGAGGAAATATGTTAATAGACCATCACTCCATCACAAAGATGGCTGCACCCACAGCTGAGGTCAAGTTCCCATAAGGAGCCTTAATGAGCAATTAGCAGGGACCTGAGACTACGCCCTCCCCTGTCCCCGTGGGGCTTGAGAGTGGGCTTCAAGCCATGTCCCCCACGCAGTGGGGATTGACAGAGGACCTCAAGGTGCACTTCCCGTCCTGGTGCTGGACTAGGTACCTCAGGCTGCTCCCCTGTCCCAGTGCCAGACTGGGGGACCTCAGGCTGTGCCCCCCACCTGGCGGGGCTTGACAGGGGACCTCAAGGTGCACTTCCTGTCCTGGTACTGGGCTAGGGGACCTCAGCCTGCTTCCCCGACCCCAGCGCCAGGCTGGGGGACCTCAGGTTGTGCCCTCTACCAGGTGGGGCTTGACCGGGGACCTCAGGCCATGCCCCACCTCAGCACCAGGCCGGGGGACCTCAGACCATCCCTCCATCCAGCAGGGCTTTATGGGGGACTTCAAGGTGCACCCCCAGTGCTGGGTCAGGAGAACTCAGGCTGTGTCCCCACCCTGCAGGACTTGATGGGGGACTTGAGGCTGCACCCTGCTCCTGATGCTGGGTCAGGGGACCTGAGGCTGCACTCCCTTCTCCCCCCAGCCCCCCACTCCCCGCCAGCAAGGCTTGATGGAGGACCTCAGCCCATGCATCCCACCCAGCGGGACTTGACAGGGGACTTCAAGGCATGCCCCCCACCCTAGTCCTGAGCTGGAGGACCTCAGACCATGTCCCCCGTTCTGGCACTGGGCCAGGGGACCTGAGGCTATGCCCCCTTGAAAAGGGTGGGACTGGCCAGGTCTGGATCTAGCCCAATGTAGGGGTGCCGGCCAGGTCTGGGTCTCATGCGATTTTGAGGTGCATATGGGGGGGCGGGGACTTAACTCTGGGTCCTATAGTGAACCCTAGACTCTGACAGGAAGAAAGTTTTCATATACATTTTACTTATTTTCTTTCATCTCTGACACTTCTATTATAAAGAAAGGGCAAATAGCAATATTAAATTATTTCCTCTAATTAATCCCTTTTTAATGTGCATAAATTTTGTGCAGTGGGTCACTAGTCTATATAATAATAAAAGCATAATATGCTAATTAGACTGGATGACCTTCTGGATGAAGTTGGGACTGTGAGGGAAGCCCAGGTCCCAGGTGTCAGAGGGAAGCTGGTCCCAGCAGCTAGGGGAAGGAAGACCTACTCTTGCATGAATTTCATGCATCAGGCCTCTAGTATTTAGATAACAGTGAAAGCACTGCATATCGAAACACACAGCAGTATAAATAAACTTAGAAGAAAAATGATAGCTTCAATGCATATATTATCAAATAAGAAATATTAAAAATTACTGAATCAGACAGTAATTTTGTGGTTGCTAAGGACCAGGGGCAGGAGCAAATGAAGAGTTTTTGCTCAATGGATGTAGAATTTTAGTTTGGGAAGATACAATAGTTCTGGAGAAGGATGGTGGTGATGGTTCCACAGCGATATGAATGTACTTAATGCCACTGAACTGTACACGTGAAAGTAGTTAAAATGGTAAATTTTGTGTTATGTATATTTTACTACAATAAAACATTTTCCAAAAAATTTGATGAACTCAAGATTTAATTGAAGAAGTTAGAATCAAAATAAACCCACAGAAAGGAGAAGGAAAAAATGATGATATAAAAGAACTTAATTAAATAACATAAATAGAGAAAATCCACAAAGCAAAATATGGTCCCTTGAAAGAAACAGTGAGAGATTTATTAGGAGAAAGGGAGTGACTGGAATGACAGAGAAAAGAATGGCTTATCGAGTCAATCACATTAAAGATGTACCATAAGGACTGTCAGGTGTCCTTTTGAATGAATGAGAAGTATGGCATGGCAAGGGCAGTCTCAGCAGTATGGTAAGGTCAGAAGCCTCATTCACTTGTTTTTGAAATGAATAAGTCAGGAAGAATTAGAAGCATTGAGCATAGATAATTCTTTCATGAAACTTGATTGTGAAGGAAAGTGAGAGAGTAAGAGAACAAGGGAGAAGGATACTAGTAGGAGGGGAAAATAAAAGTACTGATATTCATGGTTGAGAAATTCTTCTCCAATAGTATTCAACAACATTTGTGAAAGGAAGAAATTGGTGAGGAATAATGTTTGCCAGCTGGTGTGGCTCAGTGATTGAGCAGCAATTTGTGAACCAGAAGAGCCTGGTTTGATTCCTGGTCAGGCAACATGCCTGGGTTGCGGGCTTCAGCCCAATTGTGAGGATGTAAAGAGACAGCCGTTGGATGATTCTGTCTCATCATTGATGTTTCTACCACTCTCCCTTTCCTTTCTTCTATGAAATAAATAAAAATATATTAATAAAAGGAATAAAGTGTAAGGGTGCCTGCCCTGCTCATAGCCCCTACTTATGTGCAAGATTTAGCAGCATATTTTTATCATGTGACCTTATCTCTACTGGCCACAGTTGACTAGTGGGGGTGGGTGTCTATTTAGATTTTATCTCTCAAGATTTGTCCTAGAAGACAGAGATTGTACTATTGGTAAGTGGTAATAAAATATATAATAAAATTTGCCCTTGCATTCATTTCATTTCTAAGTGTACAACCAGTGGCATTAATTATATTCACAATGTTTTGCAACTAATTGCCACTATTTATTTCTAAACTATTTTTTTATAACCTCAAACAAAAATTCTGTAAATGTTAATCAATAACTTCCATGCCCCTCCTTGGTAGCCTTTAATCTATTTTCTGTCTCTACTATTTTAGCTATTCTAGATATTTCATACTAGAGGCCCAGTGCACGAAATTCATGCATGGGTAGGGTCCATAGGCTGGCAGGTGATCAGGGCTGATTGGAGCCTCCTGGCTGCCCCCTGGAGCCTTCCTTCATTCCATGCCATTCCCTGGTAGTCAGTGCATGTCATAGTGAGCTATCGAACTCCTGATCTCCCGGTCAAACTCTCAAGGGGACACTTTGCATATTAGCCTTTTATATATATATATAGATAAGTGAAATCACAATATTTGTCTTTTTAAAAAATATATATTTTATTGAGTTTTTACAGAGAGGAAGGGAGAGAGATAGAGAGTTAGAAACATAGATGAGAGAGAAACATCAATCAGCTGTCTCCTGCACACTTCTTACTGGGTATGTGCCCACAACTAAGGTACATGCCCTTGACCAGAATCGAATCTGGGACCCTTGAGTCCACAGGCTGATGCTTTATCCACTGAGTCAAACTGTTTCGGGCAATATTTGTCTTTTTATGTCTGGCTTATTTCACTCAACACATTGTTTCCAAGATGTATACAGAACTTTATTTTTTTTATGATTGGATAATAGTCCATTGGGTATATAAATCATATTTTGTTTGTCCATTTGTCCTTTGATGGACACTTGGCTTGTTTTCATCTTTTGACTATTGTAAATAATGTTGCAATGAACGTTGGTGTACCTGAGTCTTGTTTTAAATTTTTTAGGGTATATACCTACAAGCACTATTGCTCGGTAAGATGATAATTCTATGTTGACTTTTCAAGGAACTATTTTCCACAATGGGTGCATCATTTTACAGTCTCCCCAGCAAGGTACCAGAATACCAATTTCTCCACATCCTCACCAACACCTTCTTTTTTCTTCTTCTTTTTTTTGGTTATATCCATTCTAGTTGTGAAGCAGTACCTCACTGTGTTTGTGTTTTTTAAGATTTTATTTAAATTCTTTTTATTTTTTTCAATTACAGTTGACATTTAGTATTATATTAGTTTCAGGTAGATAGCATAGTGGTTAGATATTTATATAATTTATGAAGTGATATTTCCTGATAATTCTAGTACCCACCTGATCTCGTATAGTTATACGATATTATTGACTGTATTTCCTATGCTGTACTTTACATCTCATGACTATTGTGTAACTGCCAATTTGTCCTTCTTAAACTCTTAACCTCACTGTGGCTTTTTTTTTTTAATTGATTTCAGAGAAGGAGAAAGGGAGAGATAGAAACATCAATGATGAAAAGAATCATTGATTGGCTGCCTCCTGCATGCCCCCACACTGGGGATTGAGCCTGCAACCGAGGCATGTGCCCTGACTGTGGGAACCTCTTTCCACGTCCCGCGTGGTTCAGGGTTCCCGGGTCAGGGTTCGGGTTCTGAAGGAGGCCGCACGCAAACGAAATGAGAGACTAGAAAGCATAAATTTGGCGATATTGGGGGGCCAGGCGGGAGCCTTCCTCTCGTGGAAAGGACTGCCATTTGCTCTGGCCTTTTTCTCCCTTTTATTAAGGCTTTGGGACACACCCCTAGCCTTTAGGCAGGAGGTAACAGAAATTAACATGATACAAACAGATAGTTTCAACTAAACAATGAGTAATCAGCTCTAACCTTTCAGAGCAATTAAGGTTGGCCAGCCTTCTGGCTTCCCATTTACATCCATTTAGTGAGAACAATATTTGGTTTCCGACACCTGACCAGGAAATGAACCTGACCTCCTGGTTCATAAGTCGATGCTCAACCCCTGGCCAGGCTTGTGGTAAAAGCTTTTGAGTTCAACTACTTTCGATACCTCTCATATAAGTGGAATCATGCAGTATTTATCCTTTATGTTAAGTATCTTTTCATGTGCCTATTGGCTATTTGTTTATCTTTGAAGAAATGTCTATTTAAGTCCTTTGCCCACATTTTTTATTGGGTTGTTTGTCTTTTTATTGTTGAACTAGAGGCTCGATGCATGAAATTCATGCAAGAATAGGCCTTCTTTCCCCCAGCTGCTGGCACCGGCTTCCCTCTGGCATCCAGAACCCAGGCTTCCCTAACAGCCCAGGCTTCATCTGGAAGGTTGTCTTGAAGGATGCCCAGTCTAATTAGCATATTATGCTTTTATTATTATAGATTGTAGTTCTTTGTATATATTCTAGGTATTAAATCCCTTCCTGATATATGATTTGCAAGTATTTTTTTCCATTCTATGGGTTGTGTTTTTATTTCCTTATAATGTTCTTTGATGTACAAAACTTTTAAATTTTGATGAAGTCTAATTTATCTTTTTTTTTTTTTATTTGTTGCTTGTGTTTTTGGTGTTATATCTAAGCATCTATTGCCGCCGAAACTGGTTTGGCTCAGTGGATGGAGCGTCGGCCTGCAGACTGAGAGGTCCCTAGTTCGATTCCGGATGGGGGCATGTACCTTGGTTTTGGGCACATCTCCAGTGGAGGGGGGGGTGCAGGAGGCAGCTGATGGATGTCTCTCTCTCATCGATGTTTCTGACTCTTTATCCCTCTCCCTTCCTCTCTGTAGAAAATCAATAAAATATATTAAAAAAAGAAATAAGCATCTATTGCCAAATCCAAGGTCATGAAGATTTACCTCTAAGTTTTTCTTTAAGAGTTTTATGGTTTTAGCTCTTAAGTATATTTTAAGTTAATATTTATATATGGTGTGAGGTAAAAGTTCAACTTTATTCTTTTGTTCTTTCCCCTATCAATAGATTTGGTACCCTTATACCAAAAAATCAGTTGGCATAGATGTATGGGTTTATTTCAGGACTCTTAATTCTGTTTCATTGGTGTACATGCCAGTGCATACTGTTTGGATGACTATAACTTTGTAATAAGTTTTGAAATTGAGAGGTGTGAGTTCTTTGACTTTATTCTTCTTTTTCCAGATTGTGTTGGTTATTTGATGTGAATTGGAAGATGAGATTGTCACAATGTTTCTGTAAAAAGGATGTTAGAATTTTGATAGGGGTTGTGTTGAATCTATAGATCACTTTTGGTAGTATTGATATTTTAACAAGTCTTTCCATGAATTTAAGGATTTTTTTTTAATGTAAGTCTTCCTTAGTTTCTTTCAGCAATGTTTTGTAGTTTTCAATATATGTCTTTCACCTTTTAATAAATTCATTGCTAGATTTTTTTTCTTTTAGATGTTATGTTAATTGCTTTCATCGTTTCTTCTTGAGTTGTTCATTGCAGGTGTTTAGAAGCACAAATGATTTGTGCATCTTGACCTTTAGCCTGCAAGTTCATTAAATTTGTTTATTAGATCTAGTAGTTCTCTTGTGGATTTTCTCTATATAGAATTATGTTATTTGTGAATTGAGAGTGTTACTTCTTCCTTTCCAATTTTGATACCTCATATCTTTTCTTTTCTATTGCTCTGGTAGAAGTCCAATGTGAATAGCTGTGATGAAAGTAGGCATTCTTGTCATGTTCCTAACCTTCACTTTCAGTCTTTCGCCATTGAGCATGATGTTGGCTGTGGGTTTTTCATAAATGCCCTTTATTATGTAGAAAAAGTTCTCTTCTATTCTTATTTTTCTTATTTTTTTCCTGTGAAAGAGTGTTGAATTTAATCAAATGCCTTTTTTATATGATTTTT
Organism: Lasiurus cinereus; assembly: GCA_011751065.1. Lineage (NCBI taxonomy): Eukaryota > Metazoa > Chordata > Mammalia > Chiroptera > Vespertilionidae > Lasiurus > Lasiurus cinereus. Next base: position 28,858,563 of record JAAGEH010000030.1, on the reverse strand, counting down.
TCATTTATTTTATTTTTTAAACATATTTTATTGATTATTTACAGATAAAAAGGGAGAGGGATAGAGAGTTAGAAACATCGATGAGAGAGAGAGACATTGATCACCTGCCTCCTGCACGCCCCCTACCGGGGATGTGCCTGCAACCAAGGTACGTGCCCTTGACCGGAATCAAACCTGGGACCTTTCAGTCTGTAGACCTACTACGCTCTATCCACTGAGCCAAAACGGTTTCGGTTCATTTATTTTATTAATGTATTTTTATTATATTATTGATGTATTACATTACTTGATTTTTAAATTTTAAATAATCTTTGCAAACCTGGGATGAATTTTACTTGGTCACAGCATATACACTGAGTGGCTAGATTATTATGATCTCTGAACGCATAATAATCTGGCCACTCAGAGTGTGTGTGTGTGTGTGTGTGTGTATGCAAACACTGAACAAAAAACCTGATAAAGTTTGTATGTTAGTATGTTAATATATCAGCCAATAAAGTAGACCTTAATGCAAATAGTATTAGAAGTAATATATATGTGACATATATAATACATATATAAACCTAGCATAAACATGCTATATATTACACTGAGTACTGGATTATTATGCATTCAGAGATCATAATAATCTGGCCACTCAGATAATATGTACGAGAGGCTTGGTGCACGACATTCATGTACTGGGGGGGTGGTAGGAAAGGGATCCCTCAGCTCAGCCTGTGTTCTTTGCAGTCCAGAAGCCCTTTGGGGATGTCCAACTGCTGCCTTAGGCCAGCTCCCTGGGAGAATCCTTAGAGCTGCCACGGAGGCGAGAGAGGCTCCCGCCACAACCACTGAGCTCGCCAGCCTTCAGCCCGGCTTCTGGCTGAGCGGCACTCCTCCTGTGGGAGCACACTGACCACCAGGAGGCAACTCCTACATTGAGCACCTGCTCCCTGCTGGTCAGTGAATGTCACAGCAACCGGTCGTTCTGCTGTTTGGTCAATTTGCATATTACCCTTTTATTATTTAGGATAATTCTTTAATATTCTGTTGAATTCAGTTTGCTAATGTTTTGTTGAGTTTTGAATCTATATTCATAAGAGGCATTGGTCTATAATTTTATTTTATTTTGATGTCTTTACTTGACTTTGGTATCCAAGGAATGCTAGTCTCAGAAAATGAGTTAGGAAGTATTTGTTTCTCATCTAGTTTTTGGGAAAGTTTTAGGATAATTGGTGTTAATTGTCCTTTACATATTTGGTAGAATTTACCAGTGAAGCTATCTGGTCCTGGACTACTTTCTCATTGGTAGGTTTTTGATTATTGATTCAATCTCTTTATTTGTTATAGGTCTATTGAGATTTTCTATTTCTTCTTGAGTTTAGGTTAAGTTGTGTGTTTCTAGGAATTTGTCCATTTGGTCTAGATCAGCGGTTCTCAACTTGTGGGTCGTGACCCCTTTGGGGGTCGAATGACCCTTTCACAGGGGTCGCCTAAGACCATTGGAAAATGCAGATATTTACATCACGATGCATAACAGTAGCAAAATTTCATGGTTGGGGATCACCACCACATGAGGAACTGTATGCAAGGGTCGCAGCCTTAGGAAGGTTGAGAACCACTGCTCTAGATTCTCTAATTTGTTTTTTTATTAGAGTAGTCTCATAATCCTTTTTATTTCTGTAAGATCAGTAGGAATATCTCCATTTTCATTTCTGATTTTAGTTTATTTGTGTCTTTTCTTTTTTTCCTTTTGATTATCTAGCACTACTCCCCACAACTTTATTGAGGTATAACTGAAAAATAAAATTGTAAGTTATTTAAAGCAACATAAATACTTGATATACATTGTGAAAGAATTCTCACAATGGAGTTAATTAACATCTCCCTCATCTACATATCTACCTCTCCCCTTCCTTTGGTGAGAACTTAAATCCTACTCTCTTATCAAATTCCAATCATACCATATGGTGTTATACATTAGATCCTCAGACTCTATTCATCTTAATACTTTTTTGCATATTTTACCAACCTTTATCCATTTCTCACACCCTAGCTCTTGGCAATCATCATTCTATTCTGTTTCTATGAGTTCAACTTAAAAAAACACACAAAAAACAACAATTCCATGTATAAGGGATATCTTGCAGTTTTTATCTTTCTCTGTTTGGCTTATTTGACTTAGCATAATACCCTCCAGGTTTATCCATGATGTCACAAATGTCAGATTTTCTTCTTTTAATTTTTATTTATTGTTTTTGTTTTGTTAATCCTCATCCTGAGGATATTTTCCCATTCATCTTTTTAGAGAGAGTGGGAGAGAGAGAAAGACAAAGAGGAATATTGATTTGAGAGAACCACATCGATTGGTTGTTTCCTGCATGTGCTCTAACCAGGGCCCAGGCTGGGGAGGAGCCTGTAACCAAGGCATGTGCCCTTGACTGGAATCTAATCTGGTATCCTTTGGTCCACAGGCTGATGTTCTATCCACTGAGCCAAACTGGCTAGGGCAGATTTCCTTCTTTTTTAAGTATGAATAATATTCCTTGTACATATACATCTTTATTATAGGTCTATTAAATATGAACAATATTCCATATAAAAATATATAATGTCACTTTTTCCTTATCTATTCATTCATCAAACAGACACTTAAGTTGTTTCCATACCTTGGCTATTGTGAATAATACTGCAATGAACATGGAAATATAGATACCTCTTCAACATAATAGTTTTGTTTTCTTATACCCAGAAGTGGAATTGCTGAATCATATGGTAATTCATTTTTAATTTTTTGAAGGAAATGCCATATTGTTTTCCTGGATGATCCAGTTTTTTTCTTTCTTTCTTCTTTTTCTTCCTCTTCTCCTCCTCCTTCTCCTCCTCCTCCTCCTCCTCCTCCTCCTCCTCCTCCTCCTCCTCCTCCTCCTTCTACATCTTTTTTCATGAAATCACTTGTCTGATAGCTACCATTCATTGGGTTCTTAGTATTTGTGCTTAGAGGTTAATAGCATTTCGATTAATTTTCATAAGCACCTTAAAGAAGTATCATTATCCCCACTGAAGAGATGAGGAAACCAAGACTCAGGGACATTCAATTAATGTTTTAAGGTTACATAGCTAGTAAGTGACAGTCAGAATTCTAATGTACCACTGTATCTATACCTGATATTTAAGGTTTCTTGAAGGTCAAAGAGATACTTTAGTTTTGGTGTGGTAGAGTTTCCCAATTGAATTTTGCTTAGAGACTGGCAGGTATAATGAATAGCCATTTCTCTTACAGTGAGAGTTTTCACAGTACAAGTGGGATATGTGGAGGTAGAGTAATTAGAGAACATGATTTGTATTACGTGCAGCTGTTGGCTATACATCAGTTGCAGGAGAAAGGTTGTTATTCACGCAGCATTGGGAACACATGCATGTTTGTTTTGAGTGGCTGGCTGTTCATTTGACAACTTATTCTTGTGGTTCTTTTTGGCAGTTTTGAATTGTGCTACTGTTTATTTTGATTCTGTGCTTTGAAAAATACTAACATTAACATTTTATGCCTTATTTCTCATTTGTTAATAACAGATTTCAAAGCTCATTTATTTTTTTATTTAATTTTACATGCTGTTTAAAATTTGCTTAATGGTGATTTGGTCAACTAATATAATTTCCACTTTCTTTTTCTTTTCTTTTTTTTTAAATAACCCTGTATTAGGGAATGTCTTTAATAATTACAGAGTTGCCTCTTAAATTAGAGAGTCTTTTTTAAAAATATATATATTTTTATTGATATTTCACAGAGAGGAAGGGAGAGGGATAGAGAGTTAGAAATATTGATGAGAGAGAGATATCAATCAGCTATCTCTTGCACGCCCCCTGCTGGGGATGTGCCCGCAACCAAGGTACATGCCCTTGACTGGAATCGAACCTGGGACCTTTCAGTCTGCAGGCCGTTGCTCTATCCACTGAGCCAAACCGGTTTTGGCATAATTTCCATTTTCAAAACTAAAACATACTTACGCATTATAAATTCTTTTATTTCCTGTTGTTGCTAGGAACTTGAAACTCTGCAAGCTGTCTCTTCCCCCTTTGACACCATTGGTTTTTACAATAATTTCTTAAATAACATCAGTTTTATGGGAATGCAATTTTTTTTTAATAATGGAAAGAGCACAGTTTATTTTTAATTTTTATTTATTGATTTCAGAAAGGAAGGGAGAGATAGATAGAAACATCAATGATGAGAGAGAATCATTGATTGGCTGCCTCGTGCCCACCCCACACTAGGGATTGAGCCTGCAACCTGGGCAAGTGGCCCTTGGCCAGAATCGAACCCTGGACCCTTTAATCCACAGGCCAACACTCCATCCACTGAGCAAAACTGGCTAGGGCAGGAAGGCAAATATTGCATACTTACAGAAGAGAAGCTGTGCTCTAGGAAAAATACATGTTAAATACAAGAGGAGAAAGGCCTCGTTTCTCGTGAAAATGATGTATGATTATTTTCAGAAATATTTTTGAAGGTCCCTAGGTAAAAATCTAATTCTAGTTTTTTTGAAGGAAAGTAAGTTTGTCATGGTTTCAAAGGCTTCCTTAAAGTGTTAACTTGAGTTCTTCTTATCAGAATCAAGGAATACACCAACTAAAATGTTTTTAAAAGGGAGAAATTGTTATGCTTTCTCTTTAAGAGATTATTCAATACACCTAGGTGAATGAAATATCTCAATATGAATGTATAATTCAATTAGTGAATGCAATTCTGAAGGCCAGAATTATGAAAATGAGAGCATCCTTAGTCATGCTTAGTCCCCTTAGCTTCTTATTACATCATAGAGACCTGGTGCACGAATTCATACACAGGTGGGTCTGGCTGGCCATGCCTCATGGGGGCTGATTGGGGCCAGGCTGGCAAGGGGGTGAGGGGAGAAAATGCAGGAAGTCAGATGGGGTGGGGAGCTGATTGGGAGCAGAGCCGGCTTGGGGAGAAGGCCCACTGAGCTGGAGCTAAGCCCAGGCTTCCCAGGGAGGACTACTTCATCAAGGAAACAGAAACCACCAGAAGGCTCTGCAAACAGGTCCTGATCTCCCTTTGGCCAGGCGGACTCAGAGTTGGTATCTCTGTACATTAGATACAGCCCGCTACTCACATTGTCTGTTGGCCAAATTGATTGCATTGAAAAACTTGTTCCCCTTCTTCTTTTTGGGCCTTAATATGGGGGCCCCAGTGGCAGAGCCAGGAACCACAATCACCTGGAATTTAGACCTAAGACAACTGGGTAGCAGTCTCCATGGAACAGAACACACTGCTTTAGAGTCTTAATTCTCCCCTAAAATGTGCGCAGCTGCTCCTCTTTAGCCAGGATAGACTAGACTAAAAAACCAAAGACCGAGTTTTTTTTCGAGGTGGGATCCACTGGGAGCTGGCTGGTGGCAAGGCTCCCCCCCAGTTCAGTGTGCTCTGAGCTGGTCCGTTTCTGGTGGTGCCAGGTCCTGGGGGGAAGGGTTAGGGTTCCCCTTCCTGGAACTCCTGAGCAGTACCTGAGAGCAGTACCCTCAGGCCAGGTGTGCAAGGCAGCTGTTGCTAGAGTTGGGACTCAGAGAATGAAAGAGCTAGGGAGAATTAAGACTTTAAAGAGCTGGCCAGTGCCAAGAGGGATCTGCAGGTAAGCAGGCCTCGCCCCTCACCCTGCTTCTCAGTCTTGCTTGCATGAGTCGGGCCAAAGCTTGCTGCCACAAAACTAATGCCACATGGGGAGGGTCACAGTAGGAAGAGGTACGCTCTCATTTGCCAGCCTTGATGATGATCATCTCGAAGCCCAGCTGATTGAATTCATCCTACAGAGCCTTCATTTTATTCTTATGCTGGCCACCTTCATATTATTCTTTACTGGTGCTTTGGTGGCGGCCATGCAACTGGCTTGGGGCCCTTAGGCTCAGCAGCAGTGCTGGTGGTGGCGCATCATAGTGACCAGTCATTGTAGTCTTTCTGACATAACAGTCACTGGGCTTTCATATATATATATGTAGACTAGAGGCCTGGTGCACGGATTCATGAAAGGGTGGAATCCCTCAGCATGTCCTGCGGGGATCGGGCCAAAACTGGCAGTCCAACATCCCCGGAGGGATGTAGTAGTGTGCGAAGCAGTAGGTGACTAGGGAGGAGCCTAAGCCTGGGCTGAGCATTGCTCATCCCGGTCCTGCTCTGCCTGCTGTTGCCACCGAGTAGGCTTACTCCACTCAACTGTGGTCTCCACACGCCTATCCTGGGGTGGATACTGGTATACCCATGGCTGAGAAGCGGCTGCAGGCTTGTGCCCAGTCAGTCCTGATGCTGGTCCCAATCCTGGTCCTGGTCCAGATAGGTGGGGGTGGGGGCTATAAGGACACAGGGGGAGTGTCTGTGGGAGAGGCTTGTGCCACTGCAGCTGCACTTGCCAGCCGTGAGCCCAGCATCTGGTGCCTGTCAGCAGAGCAGTGCTCCTGCTGTGGGAGTGCACTGACCACCAGGAGGCAGCTCATGCACTAAGCATCTGCCCCCTGGTGGTCAGTGCATGTCATAATGACCATTCGAATGCTTGTACAAACAGTTGCTTAGGCTTTTATATATATATAGATGTAAGTGCATCCCAGCAAACAGACCTACTTCTACATGGAGAACATTGAACACAGTGCCTTGCATCATCAGTCTACCTCGAGGTCTTTGCTTTGGCCCTCAATGAGTAGTGCAATTATGAGTAGAGAGGGAGAAGGGATGGTGGATAATTGTATGTGGATTGTAATGGGGAGGGTGAGAACAAGACTTCTCTTTTCTAGGACAGGCAAACAGGAAATGTTGTGATGGCTCTCAGCATGGCAGCCTACCACCATCACAACACTTCCTACAAGGATTTTGTAGAATAAAGAAAAGGCAGCAATAGTGCCACAATCCATCACCTTCCCCATGCCCCTTTCTGCCAAACAACTAATGTCTCCTAGGTAGTTTTATTGAGGAAAGAATGTTCATCAAACTTGCCATACTTATTTTTAACCCTGAGCGTCCACTGGCAATACCCAAACAGTTTTGCCCTTAGTCCTTTAGCCTGGAAATAATCTCAGATGCTTCACTGCACGTCCCTCCTCTACATTTAGACTTTTTTTTTTCTGAATCTCTTAGAAAGATTCTTGTTGGCCTCATGGTTCCCAGAATTCCTGTATTTCAAAGTGCAAGAGAGCATGTGAATAGTTATAATTGATGATCGCAAATAGAGAGGTGGGAAAGGCATGAAGAGGAAAAAACATGAGCCTTTAGGGTTTTTTATGTGGAGACCAGCACAGAGGGACTTACTATACTATCATTTCTTAAGCACAATGCCTAACATATGATAGGTCCTCAAAAATGCTAGTTTGGCTCTTCTCACCTATGTGGCTCTTTATAGTTTTCATGATATCCTTTGAATCTTACACTAATTCTGTAAGCCCAAACAGGTAGTATTACTTTCATTTTGGGGATGAGGAAACAAATCTGAAGGAGATTATGTAACTTTCCAAGGTCACTCAGTAAGGAAGTAATAGTTGTTTTATGACTTCTGTGATTTCTCCTATTAAAGTAGACATCAGTTCTAGCTGGTTTGGCTCAGTGGATAGAGCATTGGCCTGTGGACTGAAGGGTCCTGGGGCAATCAGGCAGGCAAGCAGCCAAGCAGTTGGGAGCCAGCAGTCCTGGATTGTGAGAGGGATGGGGCCTAAACAGGCAGTCAGACATCTTTCTAGGAGTCCTAAATTGGAGAGAGTGCAGGCTGGGCTGAGGGACACCACCCCCCTCCCTGTGCACAAATTTTGTGCTCCAGACTTCTAGTAGATATATAAAAGCCTAAGCAACTGTTATGACTGAACGACTGGTCAATCAGTCACTCTGATGAACACTGACCACAAGAGGGCAGATGTTCAACACAGGAGCTGCCCCCTGGTGGTCAGTGTGCTCCCACAGCCAGCCCCCCAAGCTGGCCAACCTCCTGTGGCCTCTTCTTCCAGCTGGCTGGCCCTGATTGGAACCTCCTGTGCCACCCCCCTGCCAGGCCAGCTGGCCCTGATTGAGACTGTATCTTGTTCAATGAAGAATTTCTAGCTTGTAGCACAGTGGTTAGCACATACTAGGTACTTCTAGAAGAGGTTGGACTGGAACAAAGTTACATGACTTCCAATATGGTTTATTGCTCTTCCCCTATTGTTGGAGTTTCATACTTTTGTAATTTTAAGGCACTTAGGTTAAACAAAGTAGCCATCATTATGGTTGGTGGATGGCCATAGGTGAGGCCTGAGTTGGGGATGACAGGGGGAGGACAGAGGAGATGGAATGATGAAAATACCTTCTGTTGGGCATTAGGTTGTTTTTCAGTAAAAGAGGCCATTTTTTAGGGGATAACATTTCATTCTGAGAAAAATTTACTATTGAGCACAGGAACTTATGTTTGTATTTTTAGATCCTTTCATTTAAATCTCTAATTTGAGCTTCATAATAACCTTAAAAGATGGACAGGGCAAGGATTATTGCTTCTCATTTTCCAGTAGCAGAAATTGTGGCTCAGGGGGATTTTGTGTTCAATACTAGCAGGTAGAACTTGGATCCATATCTTTGAATTCCACGTTCAGTGTGCTTTTCACTAGGCTACACTCAGTTTAGATTCTTGCTGCTTTTGGTGGGATTAAACTTGGAAGTAAATTTATTACAGCAGTATGAAGAATAACTTGTTGAAATTTTAATGAGTCTGTAAAGACTTAGTGCTTATGATCCACTGTTATGTGAAATCATGTGTTTGTATTCCTCTTGATGTTGATCTGGATTTTCTGAAATGCCGGTTGAGTCTCCCAAGCAGAACATTTGTATGGTATGTTGTGAGTAAACCAAACTTATAAATAGCCTCTTGCAGAGCAGATTACTTGGCTTTCATTCAAAGGTTTTTAGATTCAGAAATTCTCTTCTAAAGAGATATTGCTGCCAGGCAAAAGGACCAAAGCAGTAGAAGCAGAAACAAAAGGATCTTAGGCTAGTTTTCAATTTCCCCAGCCAGTGCTCTACCTTGTCATTGCTGCTCCCCTTGCCCTGGGAGATTTCTACAGCAGACTGACCTTTCCCCTGGACAAGGCAGCCTGCCGTTCCCCAGCATCTGTTGCCTTCCAGGACAGGGAGAGGTTGGAAGGCTGCAGATATATTGTGATGAATTGGGCCTGTAAGTATGTTTGCAACTCAATCTGCTGCCACCAAGAGATCCACACATTTTAATTATGGGCTTACTTTCTTAGGCTTTGGAATTATAGTATCTACGTGTATCTCTGCTTTGCACATTTAGGGATGTGTTCTCATCTCAGTTTGTGAGAATTTATGTGCACAATTCCCATTAGCATTAATGGGAGTTGCATATATAAATCGCTGAACGTCAAATTGAGAATATAGCCTTTAGTCTCAGGGAAGAATTAACCACATCTCTCTTTCCAGGTCCTCTTACTAGGTGATCTTCAGGCAAATTTTTGACTATCTGACAGTTGGTTTGTTGAGTTAATCCCAATTATAGCACAAAATCATTTTATTTTATAAAAACGATTTTCAGTATATGCATAGGGCATGTGCTTATTTCAGGGGATTCTTTAAATACTTTGTTAAAGCTAATTGTTTAATTATTAAATATGCAAAGTGCCGCTGTGCTTTGATTCATTTAACTAACATTTACTGAATTGCTGCTATGTATCAGGTACTGTGCTAAGCTCTGGGAAAACTAAGAGTCACAATGTCCTTTTTAATGGGGAAGACACATATAAAAACAAACACCAGTGACTGTAGTTAGTAATATTGTATTGTATATTTAAAAGCCACCAAGAGAGTAGATCTTAAAGTTATCATCATAAAAAAGTTTTGTAACTATATGGTGACAGATGTTAACTAGACTTATTGTGGTGAACATTTCACAATATATACTAATATTGAATCATTATGTTGCAGACCTGAAACTAATATTATGTTATATGTCAATTATATCTCAATTAAAAAAATTAAAAACAAACAATAAGCTTGTTTGTTTAAAGCCATTAAAAAGAGTAAGTGCAGAGTCCTGAGAACAATGAGGAGAGATAGAATGTCTGGAGGAAATGATGTGCCACTTGAATGGGATCTTGAAGGTTGAACAGAAATTCTCCGAGCTGAGAAGTTGGGATAGGTCATGGAAGGGTAAGGACAGTCTAAGCAAAATAAACTGAATGTTCAAAGACTAAATGAGAAAGGTATTGCAACAGGTATAGAAAAGACTGCAGTAGACCAGAAAGAGATAAACCTAGAAAGCAAGTTGAGATTAATGTTCTAAGAACTACATTCAGTAGGGAGTGATGAAAGTTTTATATATATGTATGTATGTATAAAACTCCTACTTAATAAAAGAGTGATGTGCAAATTGACTGTACCTTGGCCACACCCACCAGCCACGCCCACCAGCCAATCAGAGCAAGTATGCAAATTAACCTAACCAAGATGGCTATGGCCACAGAGAGAGCAGAAGGGAGGCTTGGGTCACCCCTGGCTGGCCCAGGTCTCCACTTAAGGCAACAAAGTTTCAATGGCTGCCGCCATAGAGCAAGCAAAAGGCTTGGCTCTTCTCCAGGCTACAAAATTTTAATTGTAGAAGGTAAATAAATCCCGGATATCAGGGCCTCTGCTTGGGTCACTGGGAGGTGTGGCCAGCCTGCAAATCACCACAGGCCCCTTGCCCAAGCCACCCCTCACCCCAAGGGAACACTCAACCTGATCCAGGACACCCTTCAGGGCAAACCAGTTGGCCCCCACCCATGCACTAGGCCTCTATCCTATCTAAGAATAATATGCAGATTGACCATCACTCCAACACACAAGATGATGGCCCCCATGTGGTCAAAAGATCCTGCCCCCATGTGGACTCAAATGGCTGCCACAAGATGGCCATCAGGGGAGGGCAGTTGGGAGGGACTAGGCCTGCAAGGGAGGGCAGTTGGGGGGGACCCAGGCCTGTAGGAGAGGGAAGTTAGGGATGATCAGGCCTGTAGGAGAGGGAAGTTAGGGGTGATCAGGCCTGCAGTGTAGGGCAGTTAGGGGCAAACAGGCTGGCAGGGGAGCAGTTAGGCATCAATCAGGCTGGCAGGGGAGTGGTTAGGGGGTGATCAGGCTGGCAGGCAGAAGTGGTTAGGAGCAATCAGGAAGGCAGGCAGGTGAGCAATTGGGAGCCAGCAGTCCTGAATTGCGAGAGGGATGTCAACTGCCCGTTTAGGCCCCATCTTACTTGAATCGGGCCTAAACGGGCAGTTGGACATCTCTCTAGGGGTCCCAAATTGGAGAGGGAGCAGGCTGGGCTGAAGGATACCCCTCCTCGCCCCATGCACAAATTTCATGCACTGGACCTCTAATATATATGTGTGTGTGTGTGTGTGTGTGTGTGTGTGTTTTGGGTTTTTTTAAAACATATTTTATTGATTTTTTTACTGCGAGGAAGGGAGAGGGAGTTAGAAACATTGATGAGAGAGAAACATCCATCAGCTGCCTACTGGGGATGTGCCCGCAACCAAGATACATACCCTTGACTGAAATCAAACCTGGGACCTTTCAGTCTACAGGCCAACGCTCTATCCATTGAGCCAAAATGGTTTCAGCTGTATATATGTTTTTATTGATTTTTAGAGAAAGAGGAGGAGAGAGAGATAAAGAGATAGAAACATCAATGAGAGAATGAGAGAGAAACATCATGGATTGATTGCTTCCTGCACACCCCCCACTAGGGATCAAGCCTGTAACCTAGGCATGTGACTTGACCAGGAATTGATCTGATGATCTCTTGGATCCTGGGTCAATGCTCAACTACTGAGCCATACCAGTTGGGCGGCAATGGAAGTTTTTAAGAAGAGTTATGCGAATATCATGTTTTTAAAAGCTTATTCTAGGGGGTAACACAAAGAATGGATTGGCATGGAAAACAGTGATTCAGATGAAGTAATTAGGAGGCCATTAATTCAATATTAGAATGGTTTGTATATATGGCTTCTTCAGGTAAAATTGGTATAAAATAAACTGCATTTTATTTAAAGTATACAATTTGATAAATTTTGACATATATATGTACCCATGTAACCATCACCATAATCAATATTATGAATATTTGTCACCCCCCACAGTTTCCTTGTGCTTCCTTTTACTTCATCCCTTCTGGCCCCTTCATTGCCCTCTACCTCTGGCCCCACGTGTCTACCCATGTGCTTTCTGTCACTATAGATTAGTTACCATTCTAGAATTTTATGTAAATGGAGTCATACAGTATGTACTTCTTGGGAGGGGGTGTCTAACTTTTTTTCACTTAGCAAAATTATTTTGAGATTACATTATTTTGTTGTGTATATCAATTGTTTGTTCCTTTTTATTGCTGCGTAGGATTTCATTGTATGGATATAGCACAGTTTGTTTATCCATTCACTTGCCGGAGCATTTTGACTGTTTCCAGTTTTAGATATTGCTGTTGTGGACTTCAGTGTACAGTCTTTGTATAAACACATGCTTTGATTTCTCTTGGGCGAATACTTAGAAGTGCAGAACCTAGGTTATATGGTAGGTGTGTTTTTAACTTTTTAGGAAACTGAAAAATAATTTTACATTTGCATTAGCAATAATTTTGTGCCCTTTTCATGTATTTATTGTCTATTTATATATTTTCTTTGGAGAAATGTTTACTCAAATCCTTTGCCCATTTTTAAATTGTTATTGAATAGATGTGAGAGGATGGGATCTAGTGCACAACAAGAGGACAACTTTAGAGAGAAGCATAAACATTGTCCATGGTAGCTAGTGGGAAATAAGCTATATAGGTATGGATGTAGGTCGGATGGTATTTAAGATGGTGGGAGCTTTTGGAAATTCTTTCCTAATTATTTGCTACTAATTACATAGTGGTTTTTCAAATGTAAACTCAGCCAAATTTAGGGCTCTAGCCTTCCCCCTTCTTCCTAAGGTGACATCTAAGTGCTTTAGGGCTTATATTTGCCATGATAAGAAGAAGGAAGAATCTGGTCTATGTCTCTGGTATACATTAGTTACTGGTGTATCTGTTTCAATATCTGTGGTCCTACTATGACTTCCAGGTTTTACAGACCATGTCTAGGTACCTTCTTGTCCTTCAGGCCAACTGGCCTTCTTGCAACAACTTCTGTGGTCAAGGAAGACTTGGAGAACTTCACAGGTTCTTTCTTCCCACACCTCGTTGAGTTTGTCAAATGGTTGCCACATATTTCTGGTATAGGGCTTTTCTTTCTGTTCCCGTAGACTTTACTCAAGAAGCAAAGTACAGCTCTCTGTTCTTAGAATCTCTTAAATCTAGCTGAGGTTTCTATTGTCACGGCTGAGCTGGCGGAGGGGGAATGGGGAGAACCATAGTGCAGGGTACCTTCTCAGAGACTCACATCAGTGCCTAACTTCATTGTTCTCCTTTCTATCCTCAAATCTTTCTTCAGCCTAACTTTCAAACATGGGTCTTCTATCACTGTGCCTTCTTCCCAATTTTGTTGTTTTGATATGGACTTTAGGCTCTGAGAACTTTATGCTCCTACTTTTTAAAAGGAAGCATTTTCTCTCTTTCAAAACACAAATAAACTACCCATACCAACAGAAATAAAAACTGAAACATTTGTAGGCTTTCAAGATTACTATTTCAGGGGTTTAAGAGCTTCCCCCCCCACCTCCATCCCAATTATGCCCCAATTAATTAATTATCTGTCTAGACTTAGTGGGACAAATGCAGGTGACCAGGAGTTAGCAATAACGGCCTATCCCCTGGTACTTCAATGTCTAGACAGTTGAGCCGAACCGGAGCACATGAACACACAAGACAGAGTTAGTATGCAATCACACAGGGTTTATTTACCTATTCCTAGTGAGTCCTAGGCTCTGGCAAAGGCCACCCAGTGATGCACATGGAAAGATGGATGACGAAGATGGAGACAGACAGGTGGCCACAATTGGTTCATGCTCGCACAGCAGAGCAGTCAGTCAGGGGCTGGTCTCACTGAGCGATGTGGAGTCCTCCTCTATCAGCCAGGAGACATTGACCGAAGAAGGTTTGGTGCTTATATAGCCAGTAGTAAACAACTGTGTCTTATCGGTGTGGGCTGGACGGCGTGCCTTATGCTAACAGCAGGGCGTTTACACTTTAAGGGCTCATGGAGTTCACATCAAGATAGTGGGGTGTTTACCAATTTGGAAGTTACAGAGTATTGTGGTCTCCACACAGCAAACATTTCACACAATAATCATTTCACACATTAAAGGGGTTTCCTTATGACCATAACATTATAACACCCTCCCCCCACAAACATCAAGGGTTTAGTTTAATGTTGGAAGAATAAAGGAATTCCTGAGAGCAAAAATTTGTTGAGTGATATTTAAAACTAGAGGCCCGGTGCATGAAATTTGTGCATGAGGGTCAGGGGTGTCCTTCAGCCCAGCTTGCTCCCTCTCCAATATGGGACTCCTAGAGGGATGTCCAACTGCCCGTTTAGGCCTGACCCTATTTGGACTGATGGCTCCCAATTGCTCACCTGCCTGCCTTTCTGATTGCCCCTAACTGCTTCTGCCTGCCAGCCTGATCACCCCCTTACCACTCCCCTGCCAGCCTGTTTGCCCCTAACTGCCCTACCCTGTGGGCCTGGTCACTCCTAACTGCCCTCCCTGCAGGCCTGGGTCCCCTCAACTGCCCTTCCCTACAGGCCTGGTCACCCCCAACTTCCTTCCCCTGTAGGCTTATCATCCCCAACTGCCCTCCTTTGCAGGCTTGGTCCCTGCCAACTGCCCTCCCCTGCTGGCCATCTTGTGGTAGCCATCTTGTGTCCACATGTGGGCAGGATCTTTTCACCACATGGGGGCAGTCATCTTATGTTTTGGAGTGATGGTCAATCTGCATATTACTCTTTTATTAGATAGAATAGAGACCTGGTGCATGGGTGGGGGCCAGTTAGTTTGCCCTGAAGGGTTTCCTGGATCAGGGTGGGTGTTCCCTTGGGGTATGGGGTGGCCTGGGTGAGGGTCCTATGGTGGTTTTAAGGATGGCCATGCCCCCCAGAGACCCAAGCAGAGACCCTGGTATCTGGGATTTATTTATCTTCTATAATTGAAACTTTGTAGCCTGGAGCAGAGCCAAGCCTTCTGCTCTCACAGCCATTGAAACTTTGTTGCCTTAAGTGGAGGCCTGAGCAGGCCAGGGTGTGCAGAAAGCTTGACTTCCTCCATTGCCAGGGACAACCAAAGCCTCCCTCCTGCTCTCTCTGTGGCCCTAGCCATCTTGGTTGGGTTAATTTGCATACTCACTCTGATTGACTGGTGGGCATGGCTGGTGGGTGTAGCAGAGGTATGGTCAATTTGCATATTACTCTTTTATTAGATAGGTTGTTATTCTACATGTATTTTATTAAGACACAATTTTCACCAAAACCGGTTTGGCTCGGTGGATAGAGCTTTGGCCTGCAGACTGAAAGGTCCCAGGTTCAATTCCGGTCAAGGGCATGTACCTTGGTTGCAGGCACATCTCCAGTAGGGGGTGTGCAGTAGGCAGCTGATTGATGTCTCTCTCTCATTGATGTTTCTAACTCTCTATCCCTCTCCTGTCCTCTCTGTAAAAAAATCAATAAAATATATATTTTTTAAAAGACAGAATTTCCCCACAATTATTTCTACTGTTTGTGAATTAATCATAATATTGAGTATCTATTTTTCAAAGGCCAATAGAAACATTTTAGAATATTGTAGGGAATGAGTGACAGAACAAGAAAAGATAGGCTCTAAAAAAGAATGCAGATTGAGACTTAAGGTAGAAGGGATGCTCTGTCTTTATGCTTATTACTGATATTCAATCAGGATTTATCTGTGGAGTGGCAAACATAAAGGGTATGTATGGCTTGAAATGTCATGAACTCATCAAGAAATGGACTTGGTTCCTTTGGAACCACATTTAATTTTGGCCCTCTTAGAGCAGAGAAAGCAGTTATATCACCCTTATGATATTCTGAGGGAATCCACCAAGGTTGCCATCTGGTTCTGCTGATCTTTTTAATATGCAATCAAATGGTGTGACTCAACATCATATTAATTTCAAAATATATACCATCTTATTTACACCTTTCTTCTTTCTTTCTTTCTTTTTTTTTTTGCAGGCAAGAAGAAATAACTCTGGGCTTAAAGTCAGTTTAGCAATGTTTTATTAAAAGGAATGATGTCAGCGATTTAGGAGCTTGTTTCAGAGAGTGTACTAAAAAGTGATAATTCACTCTAAAATTTGGGTGAAAATTTGAAATTACCTATCTTCATACATAAATATTAGCTCTATCAGCATATCTGTACATGCATATTATGTTATTGGTTATATTATACTTCTGCAATAGTATGTACTTGTCATAGGATGTATTTATGTAGATGCCTTAAAGTTAAAAAATCTTGGAGGATACTGAAAGCATAAATCAACCCAGTGCTTCAAGATATTTTACTGAATAGTGGAGGAGGTAGTTTCTCCCAGAAAGTTCACTTGAATATTCTATCCTAGAGGCAGCTTTTGTTTGTTAGGTGCCTGCTTGATTTTAGGGCTGGCTGTTTTTCTGCACAAGTACTTAGAATACTACCTGGTTGAAAATGGTCAAAGCAACTTTTCTCAGGGTGTGTAAAACTGCTTATGTGAGGGTCCATTTTGTATATGTATTCCAAAAGACACATGTAGAGTATCTACTATTTGTTCTTACACATGAATTCATTTAAGACGAATGTCTCAAAAAGTAATTTACATATGTTGGCTATAAATACAGTCTTTACCTAGATTATATGCAGTTGTGGGTCACAACCTATATCTGAAATACCACCTCTCTTTCATATATCCATAAATCCATCCTAGGCCCAGCTTTATCTTCTCCACGAAGCCTTCTCTGATTCCATTAGCACACAGTGATTTCTCTTTCTCTGAATTTCAGAAGCATTTAATATCTGCCTCACTTGTTATTTTTTCTTATTTAGGCTTTGTAACTAGTCTTATTTAGATGGCTATTATCTCTTCAGCTGGATTGAAGACTTTTTTAAAAAATTAAATCTTTATTATTCAGATTATTACATTTGTTTCTCTTTTTCCCCCTCCATAGGTCCCCTCCACCCAGCACCCACTCCTCCCTCTACCCTTACCTCCCTCCCATTGACCTCATCCATAGGTGTATGATTTTTGTCCAGTCTCTCCCTGTACACCCTCATCCCATTCCCCCTAAGAATTATCAGTCCACTCCCTTTCTGTACTCCTGATTCTATTATATTCACCAGTTTATTCTGCTGATCAAATTTTTAATTCCCTTAATTTTTAGGTTTACTTGTTGATAGATATGTATTTGTTGTTCATAATTTTTTACCTTTTACCTTTTTCTTTTTTCTCTTCTAAAATAGTACCTTTCAGCATTTCATATAATACTCGTTTAGAGTTGATGAACTCCTTTAGCTTTTTCTTATCTGTGAAGCTCTTTATCTGCCCTTCAATTTTGAATGACAGCTTTGCTGGATAGTGTATTCTTGGCTGGAGGTTCTTACTATTCATCACGTTGAATATTTCTTGCCACTCCCATCTGGCCTGCATCGTTTCTGTTGAGAAATCAGCTGACAGTCGTATGGGTGCTCCCTTGTAGGTAATGAACTGTTTTTCCCTTGCTGCTTTTAATATTCTCTCTTTGTCTTTTGCTCTTGGTATTTTAATTATGATGTGTCTTGGTGTGGTCCTCTTTGGATTCCTTTTATATAGGGTTCTGTGTGCTTCCTGGACTTGAAAGTCTATTTCTTTTACCAGATGTGGGAAATTTTCAGTCATTATTTCTTTAAATAGGTTTTCAGTATCTTGCTCTCTCTCTTCTTCTGGCACCCCCACAATTCTGATGTTGTTTTGCTCGAAGCTGTCCCAGAGGCTCCTTACATTATCTTCACATTTTTGGATTCTTTTTTCTTCTTGCTCTTCCAGTTGACTATTTTCTGATTCTTTATATTTTAAATTTTTGACTTGATTCTTGCCTTCCCCTAGTCTGCTGTTAAGTGTCTGTATAATATTTTTTATTTCAGTCAGTGTATGTTTAATTTCTAGTTGGTCCTTTTCCATTTCTAGTAGGTTCTTTTTCATCTCCTCTTGGGTCTCGCTAACTTTATCCAACTTTTCTAGGATATTCTTGAAAAACCTTATAACCGTGGTTTTGAACCCTATATCCAGTCGTTTGTTTTCCTCCATTTCTTTTGTTTGTGATCCCTTCCCTTGTCTTGGCATTTTCACTATGCCAGGAGAACTTCTGTGTTGGATTCAGCCTTATGATACCAGACTTGCAAAACCACAAAAGCCTCTCTGTTGAGCTTGGGATGGGTGGAGTCTCAGGGCTTAAGGGACCGCCTTGCCTTCCAGTCGGCCCCGCCCTCCATGGCCCCTGAGTCTCACGTGACTGGGTAATTGCTGGAGCAGTCCCTGTGTGCACGCACACCCTGGGAGTGCCTCTAGACTGCTGCCCCTCTGGCTCCCCTGCCCTCCTAGACCATATGAGTCTGGGTCCCCAGGGTTTCTCCCAAAACTAGGGTTTAGGGGAGTTAGAAGTGATGCAGTTGGGAGGGTCTGTCTCCTTCCCACTCGTGAAAGCCAGTGGTACAATCAGCTGTTGGTCCTCTATGCGCAGTGCCTTGTGTGCCACCAGACTTCTGATCTTTTGCGACTCCCCTAAATTTCTGTGCACTTCTCCCTTTTCACAGTCCAAACTCCCCCAGTATGAGTTTAGGCTGGACCTGGGGTTTAGTGTCATAGGATAAGGGGTTCAATGCTGTTGAGAGTCTCTGTCTCCCTTCTGCCAGAGAAAGCCAGCCAGGTTCTCCAGCATCCACTCTCTCCACACACGTGTCTCCGTACCTCAGCTTTTTGCAACTCCTCTGGGTCTCTGTGAGCCCCTCTCTTTCCTTCTAGTTGTAGAATTTCCACTCAGCCAGCTTTCCTGTGATTTTGGATGATGTCCGTTCTGTCTTTTAGTTGTAGTTTTGAAATTGTTTTTGCGAGGCAGCAGTGTAGGTGTTTTTCTATGCCGCCATCTTGGATTCTCTGGATTGAAGACTTTTTGAGAGCACAGGTCATGTACAATAAGTCTTCATGTCTTCTTACATTGCTTAGCACATGGTGAATGCTCAAACCATATTAAGAAGAATGAATGAAGCAGAGGTCCATTTCATATACCACCACAAGAGGTCCACGAACTAGATTTAGCAATAAATATATGTTTTCAGATGGTTATGGACTTTCAGGATGAGAAAACACTTCAAGGGTCACGTAAGTTATCCAGCACCCTCATATGCAAATATCCTCTACAGGAACATCTCTCATGATTCAGAATAGATGCCTTACATAACATGAAATTTTCACATACTATAGTAAAGTGGTTAAGCATGGAAGATTTTCAGCCAGGTTTTCTGGGTTCAGGTCTACTTGCCCTTGTAATTGCTGTGGTCTTAGATACATTCTTTGGTTTTAGTTTCTTTAAAACTGAGATGATTATATGAATGCACAATTTTCTGTTTGTAATTCTAAAATACAAAATCTTTGAAAGCCAAAAAATTTTGGAATTCATTTGTGTGGAAAACCTGCCATGATCTGAACTCAAGAAGAATTTAACTTAAATGCATATGAGGTTACTTATAATCTTCATGTACCCACCAATTGGTGAATATTTATGTTTCTCTGCAGGAATATTAATGTATTTGGCTCTGAGGTACTGTCCCAGATCCTGCTAGGGGTGCTACATATAGTCTATGTACTCAATTAATCTTCTGAAAAATTTTGAATGCCAAAACATATTTTGGCTCCAAGAGGTTCACTTAAGGATCAGGGGTATCTATTCCCTACTCATAGGATTGTTATGAAGATTAAATGAGATAATAAATAGGA
This sequence comes from Lasiurus cinereus, assembly GCA_011751065.1. Taxonomy (NCBI): domain Eukaryota; kingdom Metazoa; phylum Chordata; class Mammalia; order Chiroptera; family Vespertilionidae; genus Lasiurus; species Lasiurus cinereus. The sequence continues at coordinate 28,838,644 of JAAGEH010000030.1, read as the reverse complement.
ATTATTTAGCATAGTGCCTGGCATACAAAAAAGCCTTAATCCCCTAGAAGCTAGGCTTTGAAACAGTTTTTAAAAAATTAAATTATGCTCATGATAAAATTTTTATTATTGACTCATTTCAGAAGAGTCCTTGGGAATGTATTTATTCTTATTCATTTATTTGCCAGTGGATTTATTTATTATACAAAAATGTATTGGGAAGTTTGTTTGTTCCTGGTGATATGACAATAAACAGACATTTTCCCTGCCTTCATATAGCTTATAGTCTAGTGGAAACTAATCAGTGTTACTTTTTTGTTGATTCATTTTTTCATCTATTTGAGAAATAATTATTAAGTATTTATTTATCAGGCACTGTCCTAGGAGCAGGGCACACAACGGTTACCAAGACAAGGTCTCTACCTTTTATAGTGAGGAAAGATAGATTGTTGTAAATAAACAGATACGTACAATCTTTTCAGGTGATGATATATTCAGTAAAGAAATTAAGGTAAGCTGATGCGCTATGAGTGACTTGGTGTATATGAGAGTTAGGTAGTCAGAGAAGGCTTGGTGAGGAAATGATATTTGAATCAAGACCATGTCTTGGGTTCAGCTGGTGTGGCTGAGGATTTGAGTGTCAATCCATGAACTAGGAGGTCATGGTTCAATTCTTGGTCAGGGCACATGCCTGGGGTTGTGGGCTCAATCTTCAGTAGGGGGCAATGTAGGAGGCAGCCCATCAATGATTCTCTCTCATCACTGATGTTTGTATCCCTCTCTCCCTCTCCCTCTCTCTGAAATCAATAAAAATATATTTTAAAGGAAATACCATATATTGGGTATGGATTTGACTGACTGTAATAGAGACAAAAAAATAACAGAGGCTTAAAACTTGATAGTTTTTTTTTTTCTTGCAAGTTCTTTTGTGGTGGTTGTTCTTCACCAAGTTGTCTGGGATTTTGCATTCCTTCTGTGCTATTGCTGTATTATCCCTTGATCTACATGATCATCTACATGGTCTAAGATGACTACCTACTAAGTCTACACTCTAACCTATAGGAAGCGCAAAGGTGAGGAAAGAGGCCATCCTATCTAATAAAAGAGTAACATGCAAATTGACCGCACTTATACTACACACACAAGCCACACCTACCAGCCAATCAGGAGCAAATATGCAAATTAACCCAACCAAGATGGCTGCAGCCATGGAGCAAACAAGAGGCTTAGGTTTCCCTGGCAATGGAGGAAACCAAGCTTCCTGGCTGGCCCAGGCCTCTGCTGAAGGCTATGAAGTTTCAATTATAAAAGATAAATAAATCCCTACAAACATGGCTGTGGCCATGGAGTCAGCAGGAGGCTTGGGTTTCCCCAGTGATGGAGGAAGTGAAGCTACCTGGCTGGCCCAGATCTCCACTCAAGGCTACAAAGTTTCAATCATAGAAGATAAATAAATCCCAGATACAGGGCCTCCACTTGGGTCTCTGGGGGCTGGGGGAGCATGGCCAGCCTGCAAACCATGACAGGCCCCTCACCCAGGCTGCCCCATGCCCCAAGGGAACCCCCACCCTGATCCAGGACACCCTGCAGGGAAAACTAGCTGGCCCCCACTTATGCACCAGGCCTCTATCCTATTTAATGAAAGAGTAATATGCAAATTGACCATCACTCCAATACACAAGATGGCTACTCCCATGTGGACACAAGATGGCTACCACAAGATGGCCAGCAGGGGAGGGTAGTTGGGAGGGAGCCGGCCTGCAAGGGAGGACAGTTGGGGGGGGAACCCAGGCCTACAGGGCAGAGCAGGTAGGGGTTACCAGGCCTGCAGGGGAGTACAGTTAGGGGTGATCAGTGCAGGGGAGGACAATTAGGAGCAATCAGGCTGGCAGGGGAGCTGTTAGGCATCAATCAGGCTGGCAGGGGAGTGGTTAGAGGGTGATCAGGCTGGCAGGCAGAAGCAGTTAGGGGCAATCAGGAAGGCAGGCAGGTGAGCAGTTGGGAGCCATCAGTCCTGGATTGTGAGAGGGATGTCCTACTGGGATCGGGCCTAAACAGGCAGTCAGACATCCCTTGAGGGGTCCCAGATTGGAGAGAGTGCAGGCCGGGCTGAGGGACACTCCCCCCACCTGTGCAGAAATTTCATGCACTGAGCCTCTAGTTTCTTTATAAAAATGTTTCCCCTTTAAGGAAATCACCTGAAAATTGAACACATCATTTCCCTCACATCTTATTGACCAAAACATAGTCACAGGGCCACAACTAGTTGTCAACTACAAGATGAAATTTTCATTTGGGTAGTCAAAACTGGGTAGCAAAACTTCAGTTAAAAATTCTACTACTGTTGCAAATGGGGAGAGTGAATAATTAAATGGAACCTGGGGAAGAACATCTTGGACAATAACATTCCAAAGAGAAATAATAAAATTTCTGAGCTGAGATAGATTTTATATGAAGATAAATGACACTTAAGGATCTTACTTGCCTTGGTCCCATCCAGTGCCCTGTACTTAATTTTATATAGTTATACCTAAATTGAATAAGCTTCAGGATCTAGAAAACCTTGATCAGCTCTTGGTGCCGAGGAAGGAAAGTGGTTGACATATTAGGAATTGAAAAGAGGCCAATATGTATGAAGTAAAGTGAGTAAGAGGGAGAGCAGAACTATGTGTGATTGGGAGGTAGGTGGGGACTAGCCTTTATAGGAGGTCATATGAAATAATTTTAGATTTTATTTTAATGTTATGGGAAACAAATGGAGACTTTTAAGAAAGAAGAAATGGAAATTTGGTTTATGTTTACCCTGAAGGAGACACATAAGAGAATATTCACTGAAAACTTAAAACAATAATGTACATCAATAGGGAATGAATTAATAAATTATGGCATATTCATAAGGGGAATATTTCAAAGTAATGAACATAAATGAATTAGTTGTTATATCAATATAGATGATTTTAAAAAATATGATATTGAGCAAAAGAAACAAATTGTAGAAGGTAATAGTATAATTTCAGTTATGCATGATTTTATTTATATAAAATTGAAAAGCATGCAAATTATTATATTATTAAGGACACATATTATAGAAAAGACTGCTAGTTGACTACCCAATATTAGTTTCCTCTCTTTCATAGTAGCAAAACCCTACATTTATTGTGGTGAGAATGTGTCCAAGTGAAAAACTATGTTTTTGAGCTTCTCTTGCAGCTATATTGGTCATGACATGGTTCTGAAAAATAGGATATAAAGAGAAGTTTCGGGTAGAGCTTCTGAAAAAGATCTTTAAAAAAAAATAAATGATTCAGTGACACACACTCTTTTTGTTCTTGGCTTTTTCTTTTTTTATATCACCTGGAAATGGGTCACAATGATTGAAGTTGGGGCAACCAGTAGGAATCACAAAGAATTCAACCCTGTGACACCAAACCAACTTCACTGTCTCAACTGCCTACTCCAGGCCTCACAATTATGTGAGAAAAATAAACTTTAGTTTCTCTTTAAACCACTGTGATTTGGGTTTTCTATTACATGCAGCTGAATTCAACCCTAACTGATATGCATGAATAGAAACATTTAATAAAAATAAAATCCCATCCATGGAAATGAAGATCACTCAATTCACTAAATTCAGGATGGTTATTATCTCTGATGTGAAAATAATGAGAATGAAACTGGGGATGGGGATGTAGATTCTTCAATTATATTTTTTTTCTTAAAGAAAAAGATTGAATACAAATGTTACTATTTTTTAGAGTTGGGTGGTGGATACATGGGTACTTGCTTTTTATTTGCTCATTTGTTTTGCTTTTTTATATGTGTGAATTACTTAATAAAAAAAGCTGTGTGGAGAAACAATGGAAACGTGGAAGTTAGAAGTTCTTGTGTCAATACAGGGGAGAGATGATAGTGATGTGGATTAGATTAGAGAATGTATTCAGAATATAGTTGCAGATAGACCCTACAGGATTCCACGTTGAATTGAATGAGAGTTGTGAGAGAAGCCTACAATGTATGACACTTTACATATATTAACTAATATTATTCCTTCTAAAATTTTTATGAAGTACATACTTTTATTATTTTATGTTATTTAATATTTTGGGAACTAAATTTTCTTATTTCAAAAACAAGGATTATAAAAGCATATATGTCAAAGATTTTTTTTCTACAAATACTTTTTGATCAAGTCCAGTACTTAATCAAAATATTTCAATGCTATAAATATTAGCTAACAAAGAAATGAATTGTACATTGTCTGAGAAAAGTGATAGATGTAAAAAAATTTAGGCTTGAGTGAAAGGCTCTAATTCTTATGTAGAAAGAGCACTTTTATTGAAATACAGACATATATAGTGGCATATTCTTAAATAAATGGCTTTAATGTGTAAAAATCCAGTGTAGGGAAACCAAACTGTGATTAAAATTTAAAAGGTTTGATAAATAGCTTTTAAATTAATTGTGTGTGTGTGTGTGTGTGTGTGTGTGTGTGTGTGTGATTTCTGGGCAAAAGTTTTCTGGCTTATGGTAGAATTTTTTATGCAAATCATCATTTTCATTGTCTTATGAATATTTTTCAATTTCAGATTATTTCAGGTTTAAGCTGTAGAAAAACAAATTACACAGAAATGTCAACATAAAAGACTGCAGCTAAATATAAAAATTTAAGTGCTCAGGATCAGAAATAATCAGATCACTGCTATGAAATTAGAAGAGACTCATCAAAGTAAAAATAGCTGTGACTAAGGACTATGAAAATATAAAGGGATTAACATATGTGATAATAGGCTAATTAAACCTTCGCTTTTCACTGTGATGATTTTATAGCATCTTCTTCTTCTTGCCAGTTTGGAAACTGCCAGAAAATATTTTCTTAATTGCAAAAGGAGACAATCTGTGTTCCACTGTCTCATTCATAACATGTAATGCATTCACTATTAGGATACTGCATGGAGGTTGAAAAGGACCATATTATTTGGAAACCCTAGGGGATGGTAGGCAAGGAGGGAGAGGATGTGTTTTAAAACAAAACTCAACACAAGTCCTCAGAAGAAATATTTAACTAGAATTTGTACAGAAAAAGTCTACTTGTCTTGATAGACTAGCCTGCCCCTGTAATAAAACCTCCCAAAGTCAACAGTTCATAAAGTCTTTTGTTCTAGTAAAAGGGTCTTTAATTTTTAACACAAACTCATACTTTGGTATGCATGGGCTTAAGTAAAATTAGAAGACATGTATATAATAGGATTTAATGGATTATCATCTGCATTTTCCAAAGATGTCAGCTTCTCTCAGCTCTGATGGAGTAGCACTTAATGTAAATTTAATTTGATGTGATGTATGGAAGGCTTGAGGTGGTACTTCGTGATTCCCTAACTGCCTGGAGAGCCTCTGTGGGTAGCATCTGGATTTGGCGGCTCCACATGCCCGGCAGCATCTACTAACTAGGATTAATGAGGTATCCTGTTCACCAGTGATCCAAAGGAGGTATGCTACATTTACTCCCAACAATATGAATAGGAGGGCTAGTTTCCTTTGGGGGCACATTGTATGATGAAACTTAATGATGGACTTGATATTAGATGTAATAAATATACTGTATTGGAAGCACTTTTGCTTTGTCAAATTTAAATGTTATTTAATCATAAAATTGTATTTGGTGGGTAGAGTTGACTTGAAGATTTTAATATACATGTGTAAGTGTAAGTGTGTGTATGATGACACGTTTTATAGCTAATCCATGTTTTTTTGTTTTGTTTGCTTTTTTAATGAGACTAAAATACGTAACTGCCCCTCATTCCATTAAAATAATTCAGGGTTGTTGAACATATCACTGTGTTTTTAGAAGTTATTAAACTCTTAAAACAGTTTTGTTCTTAACTTTATATATGTATGTGTGTGTGTGTGTGAGAGAGAGATTGTGTGTCTGTGGATATTGTGTGTGTACTCTGTGTGGATAAATCAGAGACTGCTGAGTTAGGCAAAACTTCTTAATTCATTCTCAACTCATTTAGGCATCAAAATTTTATTTTGTCTTTGTGTCTAACTGAGCATTGAATAAAATCACAGCTAATTTCAAATTCCCTTTGTCATCATGGTTTTCAGCCAAAAGTCTATAATAAATGGTCAGAAGATGAGCTGAGACTGAATGAATAGTGAGTGGTATTCATCAGCCAAACATAGAGTCCAGATCCAATTATATGTATTCATTAAGTGATAATGATATCATGGTCTTTAACTAGGAAGAAAAGAGTGTAATTGAATAATAACAGTTGTACAATCCCAACGGAACACACTTTCCATCCCAGCCCAGCGACCCTCGGGGATGAGGCAGGATTGATGGAATTCTATTACTCTTTGATAGATTTATTATGAAAGGCTGAGTGGACTTGCAGCACCACTTTGTCACTCACACTAATCAGTATCGTAAGGGCCCCGAGCGGGCAGGCTTTTGTATCCCTTTGACAAAGACAAGGTTAGGGGAGGATGACAGACACCCAGACCTTTACAAACCCATACTGCAAGATAAAATGGGCCAGCTGAGCTCTGAGCTGGGACAGAATTTTAATTTGTTTATCAATGGCTCTCACATGTGCGAGACCATAAGGATATTTGTCAGAGGAGTAACACTGAGGCTAAACTCTTTTGTTTGGCAAGTGGAGCTTGGAAAAATATTTATTGAACTGTAAAAAACAGGCTAAATGGGGGGAAGAAGGTAAACGTCCAAAGAGACAGGAAATAACTCACATTACTATACATAGGATTGGAGCCTAACCGTTTATTTTGACTTTTAAAACATACTTTCATATATGGCTTTGCGAAAAAAGAGATACTTTTAAGAGCAACAGAAAAGTCATGGGGAATTTTTTTGCCCCACTTCCATGTCTCTTGATTTCTAAAGAGAATCTAAAAATTATGAAGGGACCAGTGAGGGCATTTTTTTTGATGGGGGTTTAGTTGTTGTTTGGAAACAACATTGTATAACTTAGCAGCACAAAACAACCGAATTTGCCAAACACGCTTTTTAAATGTAAAAAGTACTTTTTTTGTGCCTGCCAGCAGGGTTCTATCAAACAGCTTTTCAAATTTAAATGCAGCTTGCTCTTCTGTGTCTCTCTGGTCAGAGCCCATTGGATTTTGGAAACTAGATAATTTGTTGTGCTACTGATTGGAGCAGGAACTTGAGAAGGCAAGACTGGCTTTCGCCAGGCCCGCTGAGCACGGTGGCTGCCAGGGTTTATTTTTTGGTTATTGCTGTCGAATGATCCTTATTTGTAATCTCTTTTTCTGCTTGAGATCCCCTTTTATTTTTCAGAATTGTGGTTTGCATTGTAAGAGAAGCCTGTGAATTCAGTCAGAGGCTGGGCTGCCGAGGGCCGGGTGCTCCTGTCCATAAACACAGAAGCTGGCCTGTGACGCTGGTGTGAAGCCGCGCTGCCAGCTCCTCTCTGTGGGCCTGGTTTTGTCTCCTGTATCTGCGGGAAGGCAGGCGGACAGCGCGGTCACCTGTGAATGCAGCCCCGGTGGGCTGAGCTGCCTCTCTGATAAACGTGCCCGGGCGTGAGCTACAAAGGGATTATCAGCGTTCCCAGTTGCCAAAGGTGATCTTTAAGAAGGGGAAGGATTGCTTCAAACTGTTCTCCTTGGGTTTCATGGTAATGTTTTGCGTGCCAGAGCACAGAGTGGAGGGGTAGGGATAGATTTAAATCCAATGGCCAATGCGGTACCAACTCTGCAAACATGAAGGCCGATTCTGTGACTTCTCTTGGATTCCATTTTTTCCCCGGGGCTGGACATTCTCCAAAAAGTCAGCCAGAAAACCTCTCTGGGAGCCAGACACCAGGCAGGGGCTCCTGAGCCAGCAGGCCACCGGTGTTCATTCATTCCTCCTGGAAATGGGCATAAAATGAAGGTTAATTCAGACCACTTGGCAAGTGCTTGCGTGTTCACAGAAGTTATACAACCAGTCCAGGCTGATTGACTGCAACGCTACATCTATTTTATTTGTTTTTTTCATAAAGAACTGAGCTGAACGAAATCAGGCCTTGATTGAAGAAATTAGGGTTTATGGGAAATTACCCTGAGAATAATTGAGAGTTGGAATTAAAATTATTAACATACTTTTAGGGTACTGTGAGTGTGATACACATTATGAAGACAGGTCTTTTTTAAAGTTGTTTTTTTTTAATTGGGAAGAAATGGAAAGTTTATAGAAGATATTGTGAAACCTGTCTTAAAAATTTTTTTAATTGATCAATTTTAGAGAGAGAGGAAGAAGGAAGAGAGAGAGAGAGGAAGAGAGAGAAACACTGATTTGTTGTTCCCTTATTGATGCATTCATTGGTTGATTCTTGTATGTGCCCTGGCCAGGGATAGAACCTGCAACCCTGGCATGTTGAAACAACACTATGACAACTGAGTTATCCAGCCAGGGAGAGGTGAAATCTATCTTTATTTTTTAAAATATATTTTTATTGATTTCAGAGAGGAAGGGAGAGGGAGAGAGACATAGAAACATCAACCATGAGAGATAATAATTGATTGGCTGCCTCCTTCTGGGGAGCGAACCCACCATCTGGGCATGTGCCCCCCACCCAAATCAAACTCAGGACCCTTCAATCTCCAGACTGATGCTCTATCCTCTGAGCTGAACTGGCTAGGGCGAGGTGAAACCTATCTTGAATAGCTTCTTTTAAACTCAGATTTTGAATCTTCCTGTGTTGAAATGTAAGCTGATTTAAAACTATGATCTCGGATGGTCTGATCTGAGTTTGATGTTCCGGAAAGGGGGTGGGATTTGTAGTAATAATAGGTACTGCTTATTGATTGCTCTGTGCTAAGTACTTTCTTTACTAGCGTTATCTTAATCCTCACAAAAACCTATGAGGTAGAAACTATTATTAGTCTCATTTTAGAGAAAAAGGAAATGGAGTTTTAGGGAAGTGGGATAACTTGGTCCAAGTCACATAGCTGGTAAAGGGCAGAGTTAATATTTGGACTCGGGTCAGCTGTCCAAGCCATTTGTGCTTTACCCACTGCACTATACGGCCTCCTGAAATTATCTGGCTTAGTGTAGCCATGTGTTACATACATATTTTCTCCTCGAGAAAAAGTCACTGTGGAGGTGATCCTGGATTTATCCCTCTGGGCCCAATAATATAATCACACGTGTCCCTAGAAGAGGAGAGCTGGAGAGCCAGTAGCTAGAGGTGTGACAACAAAAGCCAGAAGGTGGAGAGATGTGAGGAAAGGGCTAGGAGCCCAGGCATTCGGAGGCTGAAAAGGCAAGAGGACAGATTCTCCCCTGAAGCCTGTAGGAGGTACACAGCTCTGCCGACACCTTGCTTTTATGGACTTCTGACCTCCAGAACTATGAGGGAATAAATTTGTATTGTTTTAAACCATTAAGTTTGTGGTACTTCATTACAGAAGCAATAGGAAACTAACTCACTTTTCATGCCACGACCATTCCCAATGCTGCTCTTTTGCCCAGGCTGTTGCCCTCATCTGAAATGTCTTTTTCTTTCTCTCTCTCCTTTTCTAAATCTTATTTTCATGCCCAAGTGCCATCTAAAACCTACAGCAGAATGCATTTACAGAATCAACAGGCCAATTGACCATATTCTGACATGGATTACTCATATATTCTTTGATTCCTCAAGAATTTATTCAACACCTAGTTGGTGCTGAAGACATGTGCCTTCAGGAAGTTTATGGTCTAAGGAAGTTTATGGAGCCAGTGACTGATTAATCTTCCCATGGGAGGTGAGTGTGCAGGCTATGTGGGTGAAGGAGGTGGGCTGGGAAGGCTTCATGGCAAAGACAGTGATTGGGAGGAGTCTAGAAGCTTCCGATCTCACATTGTTCATGTTCCAAACTTAGCATTTCTAAAAAGACTGGGGAAGAAGAGCAGTAGAGTAGTTAAGAGTATGATGAGCATATCTGAGTTCAGAACTAAGCTTTGCCACTCTTTGTTCTGTTTCTCTACCTGTAAAACAGGGATGCTGATAACATTGATAGCTACCCTATCCGCTTACAGCAATGCCACTTACATAGTAAGCAGTAAGTGCTCATTAAGTATTTTTTATCATTTAAATTCTTTAAGGGTGGGTACTGATGTCAGGGAGTACATAAATATTAGTCAGGGAGTACATAAACTGAGTCCTTGAAAGGAGATCTACCTGTCTATCTACCTATAATTTTAAACCACTTTTATATACACAGCAGGGTAGCACAATGCTCAGCACCTAGCTACTTTCTGATCGCTCACTGACTTGAAATGGAGCACCAGAAAAATCTCATCTATAGTTTCACAGTTGAATGTGGCAATGCTTATTTTCTTACTCTCCTCACTTAACCACTTTCTAGGTAGTAGGATTGGGACAGTCACTGTTTTAAATAACATACCTCATGCTTAAAGTATTGCATAGTGGATGAGACACTTTTCTCTTGAAACTAAAGGCAGAATTACTGTGAAGCTAATAAAACGCAATTCTTGCATGGGCTTCTTACTAGGCCTGGTACCTAATTTTGTATTTGTAGCGTTGCATTCTCTTTTTTTCCAACAGATTCACTAGAATTATATAAGCTTTGTGCCTCATAAAACGTGATCTCCCTCTGCATAGGGGCCAAGTGTGTGAACTCTGAAACCAGACTGCCTGGGTTCAAAGCTCTGCTGCCCACTAGCTGGATGGTCTTTCTGTGTTTTTTATTTTTTATTTTTTTATTTTATTTTAAATCTGGGAAATGGAACTGATAATAATGCTACCTACTTTATGCCATTCTTGAGAGGCTCAACTAAGCTAACTTTAGTAAGCATCTGGTGTGTGTTAGCAATTATTATTAGTTATGGAGAACCTTATGTTAAGGCAAGAATAGTGGTTATAATAGTAGAGAAGAGTAGAAACTTCATGAGAGTAGAACCGTCTTGTCTTGTTCACCTTTCCATCCTCAGAACCGTAAAAAAGGTCAGTGCATACTATATTCTTAATCATTATGCCAGGTTACTTCACTTATTAATATTATTTTATAGTCTTATGATTTTATGTTTTGGTCTACTTTTTCCAACTAGATTGTGTTAATAACTGTCTAGGCTTATATAATACTGTGTAGGATTATTTATTCTTCTGAGAAACACTTATGGCACAAGTAGGCACCTAATAAAATATTTCTTGAATTGAGTCATGACTAATCCAAGTGTAAAAAATATTGAGATATAGTCTTTTCTGACTAATTTTTGTTTTTTGGTAAAATCTACTGTGTAAAAATAAAGAACATTTGAAAAGAGGAATTAAAAAAACAAGTGAACATTTACAAAATGAGAGAGAAAACTACTAAATTAAAAGGAAAATTGTAGATGTAGAAAATAAGCAAAACAAATTGTGTATGTATAAATAAAATACATGTGGCAATTAGACAAACAGCTATAAAATAAAACAAATATTTTTTAACAAAGAACTACTGTAGCACCAGGATATAATAGGTGCCCATAAATGTTTACTAAGTGAATTAAAAATTCTACATACAATTATATAAATGGGTTCAGCCTGCGGACTGAAAGGTCTCAGGTTCTATTCCGATCAAGGGCACGTACCTTGGTTGCAGGCACATCCCCAGTGGGGGGCGTGCAGGAGGCAGCTGATCGATGTTTCTCTCTCATCTATGTTTGTAACTCTCTATCCCTCTCCCTTCCTCTCTGTAAAACATCAATCAAATATATTTTTTTAAAAAAAAGTTAGCCTGGGTGGGCATAATGGGCAATATCTATAAAAAAAAATTAGCTTGCTATATTTGGTCAAACATTTAATTGACGCATCTCTAATGCCTTGGCAGGGCCACATGTTGCCCACCCCTGCCCTAAGTTCTTGCCTGGTTTGCTCCTCATCATTCAGGTCTGCAGATAGGGATTCTCAGGTCTTAGCCTGAGTTGCCGTCCCGGACACCATTTTTCCACTCTCTGAAAATTATAGAGTTTATTTGTTAATTTATTTGTTTATTATAATTATTGCCTCTTTCCCTTTGAAAAAAAATAAAAGCACCAGGAGGGTGAGGGCTTTATTTCCTCCTTAGTCAGCTTCCGTTGTTCTAGTTTTCATTATAAAATTATTCCCCTTCTCCTTTATGATTTTTGCTTATCACTTGCTTCATTCCTCCTTTTCAGACCCACTTCTCCCATTTAGGAAGGCTAAGTCAGTGTTGGAATTCCTAGGGCCTGCCGTGCTAGTCATTATAAAAGAACTGTGTTTTCACACAGAGGATTCACATCCTAAAGTTCCCCGGCTCATTCAACAAAGACCATTGAAATAACAAATATTTCTGCCAAAATTATACATACCATATAACCATTGGCTCATTCACTTCTTAGAGTTCTATGAAACATTGCCCCATAACAGACAATGTTGGCTTGCCATGTGATGTGTGTGTGTATATGTGTGTGTGTGTATACACACTCATCTGGGAATGTATGTAAGTACTAACATTATTCTGGAAGGAGACCTACCTACTTAGAGCACACTTCACCTTTTTCTCATGCCCCACATTTCTACATTTCTTTTATTCTAAATAACTCGAATGAACATGTTTATTTTTATCTTAAATGAAAGAGGCTGCATCTTCCTGGCAGCGTCCTTACTAAGCCCTGTCGTTTGCCTGCTTGCCACTGATTGGCATGGCCACATCTTGGATTCAGGGCTGAGCTCTTCTCTCCCTGTTGCAGTTCATTTTTCTTCTCTGTTGCCTACTACAACACGATACAGAAACGTCCTCACACTGCTTTCTGGGTGTCTATACTGACTTTTCTCAGGGACGCTTCGGGTCTGTCGAGCATTCTCCTCCCTTCTCTGTGCTCCTATAACTTCCCATATCCACCACACTCAACACATTGTGCTTCCTTGGTTGTGTATCCTTAGCACGTACCCACCACTGCCTACCTCAGAATGGGCTGTCAGTTATGTTTGTCAAATGAATGCTTTGTGACTATTTTTCCTTTTGAGATTTTGATCTTTTTTTTTTTTTGCTTTGGGCATCCACATTTCTACAGGTATAATCGAATGCAAAGGGGGCATGTGTCACCCTGACCTTCAGAGAGAAGACCCTCCCCACAGGACAGATGTCTCTGACCAGGCAGTGCAGCTTGCCCATGTAAACCTCTTGCATTGTTTGGAGATTCTATCCCATGCCAAGAGCCTAACCACCCACAAGCAGGCACATTGCTGTCCAAACAGATGGACAAAGGAGATAGGCAGGCCAAAGCCCATGGATGAACATGAAATGAATTGGTGCAGTGAAGCCAAGGGTATTGGAAATGAATGCGAGTTTTTGCCACACAGTATCCAACATAAGGATGGACCTGTGTGGATGAGGTTTTTGACACTGAGGTGCAAACAAAGAAAAAGTGTGAATGAGTGCAATGGAGTGGATGAACGGCTCCATGAGCATGGGTAGCTCTGAAATGGTCACATCAACTGAGCAGCGGAATTAATGTCATTTTCAGCTGGGACCCTTCTGAGAATCCACATCTGGTCCAACACCCATCAGCAGTCATTTATTCATTCAGTTAACAAATATTTATTGAACGCCTAGCGTGTGCCAGACACTGATAGGTGCTGGGTAGGTAAGCATCCAGGAACAAGACTCACATAAGTCTTTGTCCTATAAGAACTTATATTTCCACAATTAATTCCACCATTAGTAATTTAATCACAGCTAAAAGCACTATGAAAGAGAAGTACAGGGTGTTGGAAGCTGCCCATTGTCTTCACCAGTAGAGAGATATGGACTAGGAACCCGAAAGGCTGTCAACTTTGAGGCTCTGGTAAGGGTCAGAGACATACACCCACTGTCTAGTTGAGACAAAGGTACCTGAAGCAACTTCCACCTTTTAGTCTCATGTAAATACTTACTGTTAAGATAGTTTGCCTGTTACTGGAAATTGCCTGCCTAAGGGCTATGGGTGGATCCCAAACCTGAATAAAAGGGATCGCAAGGCCAGAGCAAATCGGAGTCCTCTCTTGGGCTTCTGCCTGGCCCCCAATTCCCAAATTAATATTTTCTTGTCTAGTCTCTTTCATTTGTGTGTGGCCTCCTCCAGAGCCTGAACCCTGAACCACGCAGGACGTAGGGGGGATACTCACAACTGGCAGCCCAACATGGGGTACTTGCAACAGGGAACTAAGTTGATATACAGCAGAAGCTCTTAGAGTGGAAGAACTGGGAAGATGGCTCAGAGGAAGTGATATTTAGGCTGAAATCTGAAGAATGATATGGGAGTGGAGTGTGGTGGGGCAGAGAACATTCTTGACATAATAATATCCACTTAATGTGTCTTTGAAGTATTTGTGTACTGATGGGGAGCACACGAGATTTGGTTGGAAAGTTTGTAAGGAGAACATTCTGAGAAAAGGGAAGTGTGTAGAAGGACACCTGCACTGATTATCAGAATTCTGACTTAGGGGAGTGCCAAAGGTGGGAACCCTATTCCTTGACCTTTCCAAACAAGTTTGTGCATATGCGTGCAACCCCTAAGTATTTACTGGAATTCTTATGCTTAATCTTTGGGTGTCTTTGCCTAAAGGACATTACAAACACATGTGTCCTCCCAAGATTACTTACCCTACTGATTGTATCTAAAAGATAAACTTTATCTCAAACTGCTGTTACAATAAAAGCCTAGTGAGGCAGGCAATCAAGGCATCTGGTTCCTTTAGCCAGGCAGTCCTTTAGTCCTCTCTTTCACAGCAAACATTGTGCCAGAGTAATCCATTCATTTGTCCATCAGGGTCTATTGGCCAGCCCCAACAAAGTGTACTTATCTTTATTATTGGGTTGTATATTCCTTAAGGGTAGGGGCAATGGAAAAAACATGGATTTGGGAATCAGAAAAATTTCAGCTCAAAGTCTGGCTGTAATATGTACTAATGATAAACATGTGACCAATTATAAAAATTTAAGACATTTGTATAAATGATGGTACACACACACACACACACACACACACACGTATGTAAAAGTCTCATTCCACTGAATTCAGCTTCTGAGAAACAGTTCTGAATAATAAAGCTATGATCAGCTTGTACTCGATGACTTTAAAACATGTTATTTTGTTGACATTTGATTACAGCCAATTTAGACACTGAACTAGCTGGTGGGACACGTTCTTTCTCAGGTCCTCACACTCCCCCCCGCCCCACTAAGGAAGAAAGGTTCTTTATATATATAATTACTACTCTAAATTATCATAGAGAACAAAAGAAATACTCTAAGATACCAGCACAATACCATGCATTTAGTAATTAATGCTCAATTAATGCGTTTTCTTTATGGTCCCAAAGTTATTTCTTCAGAACACAGTTGCTTATTTGTGCATTTATAATTCAACACCCATCTACTTCCAAAAATTATTAAGCCTATTAAGTGGCAGCTAATAAATATTTGTGAATGAGTGGAATGGACAAATGCATATAATTTGTCTTAAACTTTCTCATATGGGAATCGGTGAAGATTTCCTCCAGCAAAAAGTGGACACTCAGTGTTTTATGATGAAGACTGAGGAGACTGTGGAAGACCCACCCAGGTACTGATGCTGGTCTTCTGGGACTAGGAACCTTCCTCATGCCTCAAGCTACCTGTAATGAAAAGCCCGTTGCCTGCCACCTGTTTCACAGATCTGTCCTGAGGATTAATGAGGTAACGTCTAAGAGCCTTGTGAAGCCTTTGGAAGGAAATTATAGGTAAAAGTCTCATTCCACTGAGTCCACTTCTGAGAAAGAGTTCTAAATAATAAAGCTGTGATCAGCTTGTACTTGATGCCTTTAAAATATGTTATTTTGTTGACATTTGATTACAGCCAATTTAGACACTGAACTAGCTGGTGGGACACGTTCTTTCTCAGGTCCTCACACTTTTTTTTTTTTAAGGGAGAAAGCTTTATTGTAATTACTGTGCATAATTAGAAAGGCAGGGAAGAATCTGAGGCCTTAATGAAGGAGCAGCAGGTGGTAGGGAATGAGAATGTTCTGACTGAGGCACGTGAGGTCTGGGCATCACCAGGAGAGCAGGGTGAACCAAAGAGACGACTAAAAAGTGCAGGCACTGCTCAGAAAGAAGGCGGCCCGCCACGGAAGGAATCCTGCTGCATTCCTTCTGTTGCCGACGACTCCCATTCCTGCTCCTCCCGGATGAGCTGTAACAGGGCAGAGGAGCATAGGCACAGAGTGGCTTTGGAGCCCACAGACTGCATGCCAACAGCAGCTAAGCTCTCCTTTGGTGTCTGTGAAAAGGGTGCTGCTGCCTCCCGGTCTGTTGTGCAGGGAGATAGAGGACGGGCAAGAAACAGTTCTTTAATTTATTGAGTTATTTTCTCTTAGGAGTGAAAACCAAAATTAATTCTAGACTGTAATAAAGGATAAAAGGCATCTATTTGAACCACAAGGAGCTGCAGCCTAGATTCAGGTAGCAACCTAAGTTTTGTTTCACTGAAACAAAGGGGAAGCTGCCTTTTACAGCAAGTGTTCCTGCCCAGGTTCTCAATTAGGTCCACTGAGGTATCCAAATTGTGCAGTTCTGATTGGATGGGGCAGGTTGTCAGTTCTGTTGATAGAAAGAGGAAACCAAGGTTTCCCTGCAGTGGTCGACTCAGAGGCATCAACAAGCAGGACCCAAAGTTCAGTCTGAGTTTGTGAAGACCCCCCTGTCAGCAAATGGCCACCAAACTCTTATTCATAAAATGTGGGCCCTTGGTTGACCATGGGGAGTCCATCTCAGCAGATATATTCCTTCTCAGGGTTCACATAAAATGAATCTTCCTTCTTGGGGTCCACAGGAGGAAGGGAGGGATGTCCTTCTGCCTCTGCCTCCAAGATGCCCACTAGGATTCCCATTGCTTTGTGTGGTGCGGTGGTGGGTCCCACTGGTCTGCTTTCTTTGGAGGCGGGGAGATTCTGCTGTGATTTTTCTGAGTTGGGCTGTGTGAGGAATATGTTCAGTATTCCACTTTGGAGCACAATCCTGGGAAAAATGCTCTTTCCTGGGAAACCCAAAGCCACCTCTCCTGGAGCCCCCTTCCCCCAGCTGTGCAGATCCACTGGTGGGAAGCAAGAAGGATGGCAGCTGTGGGCTGGTCCTCGAGCGTGTAGTGTGGGCGGCTGTCCTCCGGACTGTCATTACCTACAGTGGTTCGCAATCCTGGCTGTTAGAATGGCCCTCAAACTTTAAGAGTTATCACCTGGTTATTTGTTAAAAGTACAATTTCCTGGGCTTCAGCTTCAGAACCACAAACTTGCAAAACTTCAGGAAGCCCCATTTATATGCAACACAATGTGAATGATGCCTCCTGGTGTTGGTCGATGTGGCAGGCCTGCTTGCCTTATACTGACTGAAAGGGATTTTTACATTTTTAACAAGCACTTCAGGCACATTAGCATTGAAAACAAATGTCAACAGTCAAAAAAAAAAAGTGTGACTGTTGTTTTCTTAATAAATTGGAGAGGTGGGAGATTGATGCAGGCGAAAGGAACTGAGCTCAGTGAGCTCCTCACACTTTCCCCCTAACACTGAGTAATGAAAAGCCAAATTAGGAAAACAATAGCCAACACTTATTAAGTAAATTTACTAACGTCTGGTAAGTACTGTCCATTTTCCTTCTTGATAGGCATTGTCTCATTTCATCCTTACAATAAACTTCATGAGATAAGAATTATCTCCATTTTATAAATGAGTGAAATGAATTTCGAAGAACATAGTTCTGGTATTAGGTAAATATTCAAGAAATGTTAACTATTATTATGAGCGTATCTATGCAAATACTTTTTAAAATATTAATCTATTGTTTTAACATCCAAATAACAACAGCAGCCTTGATGATAGTAATGGTTAGGGCATGAGGATAGGCATTTTTTAGTAGGATTTTTGGCATAGTCTGAAGGTGAGCCTATGGAAAGGAGAGTAATGAGGTGAGGAAGAGTTCAACCAACAGTTGAGTTGCTTTATCCAGTCAACTTTATTTTTTTTTTCCCCAAGAGTAGGGGAGGAAACTTCATTCTACCCTAAGACCCAAACTTAGTGGGTTTTATAGTGATTGTCTACGTAGGACAATAAGTTGTGGCTTAGTCTATTATTATACTTCTATCAAAAATATATATTCTAGCCGAGACCAGTTTGGCTCAGTGGATAGAGCGTCGGCTTGTGGACTGAAAGGTCCTGGGTTCGATTTCGGTTGGGGGCATGTACCTTGCTTGCGGGCAATCTCCACAGTGGGGCGTGCAGGAGGCGGCTGATGGATGTCTCTCTCTCATCGATGTTTCTGACTTTCTATCTCTCTCCCTTCCTCTCTGTAAAAAATCAATAAAATATATTAAATATATATATATATTCTAGTAAACTCTCAAGTCAACTTTTGGAAAATAATCTATTCATAAATTGTGAACTAGGACAGGGCATGTCCTGTATGAGTCCTTTTCAGTATGTAAATTTAATCAGAGGCTAACCACTGGCAACTACTGGGGGTGAGGGAGAGACTATTTTAGAATTAGAGTTTCATGTACAATTTCATTATGGCAGAGATCACCGACAACCTACCAAAATACATTCTCCTCTTCTCCTAGGTCTAGGGCTGGACTATATGTTTTTTCACCTCATCGTTAGATGTGGTTATGTGATGTGGAATTTGAGGGGAGGTGATATGTGTCACTTTCAAGTCTCTCCCATAAAACCTTCCAGTCATATTCCTCTTTTCCTTTCCTCCTTCAGGCTGATGATACGTGGTGATACTCAGGACAACCTTGGAGCTGAGTGTCCAAGATGGGAGAACTGTTACCATCATGGGTTCTTCAATGGCTTTGTGGAACAAGCTGCTTCTGATCTGAATTCTGTTTCTGAGTTGTTATGTGAGATGGGATAAGCTTCCTCTTAAAATTTCCTGAATGTGGGGGGCTCTCTTTATGACTGCAATATAGTTTCATTTGTGGTGAGCATTAATCTTTAACCTTTGGTCAACCCTATCCTTTTGTGTGCTAAAACTATTCCATGAAGATCTTGTTGTGTTTTGTTTTTTTTTCCTTCCTTAAAAGATCTTGCCAAAACCAATTTGACTCATTGGATAGAGCATCAGTCTGTGGACTGAAAGGTCCCAGGTTTGATTTTGGTGAAGGGCATGTACCTTGGTTGCAGGCACATCCCCAGTAGGAGGTGTGCAGGAGGTAGCTGATCAATGTTTCTCTCTCATTGGTGTTTCTAGTTCTCTCTCCCTCTCCCTTCCTCTCTGTAAAAAATCAATAGAATATATATATTTTTAAAAAAGGTATCTAGTTTAGAAAATGGGGGACCCTTACTGTGAACAAACAGTTTTGAGATTTTTTTTTAAAAAGAAATTTTATGAGCAAATAAGGATTGCTCTTTCTTTTGACAATTTCACTACAAGAACTATCCAACTTGAGGTAAATATAAATACTATTGCATTAGGCTGATGTTTAATATTAAAAAAGAACTAAGTTAATTGTAAATACATTTTCAATTTGCAAAGTCATTTGTGATTATAGCTTATCTTCCTTTTAACAAAATAATTGAATAACTACTAATTGCCAGGCTAAGAGCTGAAGAAATATTAGAGAATATAGAGTTTATTCAGGATCATGTATTTAGATCAACACTTTCTGAGGATTTATATATGCCACGTTCTGGAGACTCAAATATGAATAAGATATTCTCTTAAGAAGTCAAGGTGTACAGGAGCTGGTAACTAACTGTTCTGGCTTTATAAATAGTTCACTTTTTAAAAAAGGTACTGGAGAAATCCAAGATGGTGACATAGGTAAACACCTATACTGCTGCCTCGCACAACAATTTCAAAACTACAACTAAAAGACAGAACGGACATCATCCAGAGCCACAGGAAAGCTGGCTGAGTGGAAGTTCTACAACTAGAGGGAAAGAGAGGGGCTCACAGAGACCCAGAGGAGCTGCAAAAAGCTGAGGTACGGAGACGCGCGCGAGGAGAGAGCGGGTGCCGGAGTACCTGGCTGGCTTTCTCTGGCGGGAGGGAGACGGAGACTCTCAAAGGCATTGAACCCCTTGTCCTGCGACACTAAACCCCAGATCCAGCTGAAACTCATACGGGGGGAGTTTGGACTGTGAAAAGGGAGAAATGCACGGAAATTTAGGGGAGTCGCAAAGGATCGGAGGTCTGGTCGCGCACGGCACCATGCGGAGGACAGATTGCTGATTGTGCAGCTGGCTTTCGCGAGTGGGCGGGAGACAGACCCTCCGAACTGTGCCACTTCTGACTCCACTAAGCCCCTGTTTTGGGTGAAACCCTGGGGACCTAGACTCCTGTGGTCCTGGTTCGCAGGGGAGCCGGAAAGGCAGCGGTTGGAGGCGCTGCGGGTGCATGCACGCACAAGGACTGCTCCAGCCATTACCCAGTCACGTGAGACTCAGGGGCCGTGGAGGGCGGGGCCGACTGGAAGGCAAGGCGGTCCCTTAAGCCCTGAGACTCCACCCTCCCAAGCTCAGCAGAGGCTTCTGCGGCTGAATCCAGCACAGAAGTTTCCCCGGCACAGTGAAAATGCCGAGACAAGGGAAGGGATTACAAGCAAAAGAAATGGAGGAAAAAAAACGACTGGATATAGAGTTCAAAACCACGCTTATAAGGTTTTTCAAGAATATGCTAGAAAAGATGGATAAATTTAGTGAGACCCAAGAGGAGATGATAAATACACTGACTGAAATAAAAACTATTATACAGAGTACTAACAGCAGACTAGAGAAAGGCAAGGATCAAGTCAAAAATTTGAAATATAAAGAAGCAGAAAACATTCAACTGGAAAAGCAAGAAGAGAAAAGAATCCAAAAATGTGAAGATAATGTAAGGAGCCTCTGGGACAGCTTCAAGCGTACCAACATCAGAATTGTGGGGGTGCCAGAAGAAGAGAGAGAGCAAGATACTGAAAACCTGTTTAAAGAAATAATGACTGAAAACTTCCCACATCTGGTAAAAGAAATAGACTTACAAGTCGAGGAAGCACACAGAACCCCAAAGAAAAGGAACCCAAAGAGGACTACACCAAGACACATCATAATTAAAATGCCAAGAGCAAAAGAGAAAGAGAGAATATTAAAAGCAGCAAGAGAAAAACAGTTTATTACCTACAAGGGAGCACCCATACGACTGTCAGCTGATTTCTCAACAGAAACAATGCAGGCCAGACGGGAGTGGCAAGAAATATTCAACGTGATGAACAACAAGAACCTACAACCAAGAATAATCTATCCAGCAAAGCTATCATTCAGAATTGAAGGGCAGATAAAGACCTTCACAGAGAAGAAAAAGCTAAAGGAGTTCATCAACTCCAAACCAGTATTATATGAAATGCTGAAAGGTACTCTTTTAGAAGAGGAAGAAGAAAAAGGTAAAAGACAAAAAATTATGAACAACAAATACACATCTATCAACAAGTGAATCTAAAAATTAAGTGAATTAAAAATCTGATCAACAGAATAAACTGGTGAATATAATAGAATCAGGAGCACAGAAAGGGAGCAGACTGATAATTCTCAGGAGGACAAAAATCATAAAGCATCAAACAGACTGTGAAATTATAGCAGAAAGATTAAAGTTAGGTGAGGTAAATAAGTGATCAATCAAAGGACTTGTATGCATGCTTATAAACATAACCAATGATCACAGACACTGGAGGTCAGGGTACGCCTGGGAGGGAGGGGGGGGCAATGGGGAGATATGTATAAAAAATTAATAAAAATTAATTTAAAAAATAAATAAATAAATAAGGTACTTTTTTTATTTTTTAACTAGCACTATTAGCCATTCCACTAGATTTATAGCAGCTATAAAGATGCTGACAAGATTTTTAATTCAGAAAAGCAAGAATTTTGGTCTTGGTCATTGCTCAATAATATTTGTTAAATACTGACTGATGGCAGGGAGTATAATGAGCCACTGAGTTCAGTAACCCATCTGCTACTTGAACCTCCTTTAGAACATCCCTGCCCACTGATAGTTCCTGTTAGAACATCTTTGGAGAAGAAAACATTTTCATCTCCTGAAACATATCCAACCTTTAATAGACCTTATGTTCCAAAGTTCCTTTTTATAAAGAATGACAGACACAATGATAGTGGATTATTTTTAAGGAAAAGATATTAGATTCTAATCATTTTCAGTCCTTGTACCATTATCACTAATAAATGTTTCCTGAGTACTCCTTTAGGGCATTGTGCTCAGGGTGGTGGCAAAAGATTGAAAGATTCTTTCAAAGAAATTGCAGTCAGGTTAGGAAGACAAAATAGAGGGTGTCCCCCAAAATGTATAGACACTTTAACAGCTGGTAGCTCAATTTGGAAGATGAAATGTATTTTTTAAAAATGCAGCCTTTATAATTATTCTAAGTGTGTATATACATTTTGGGGGGACACCCTATATATATACCCCAGGCATGCTTCTGCCTTAGGACGCTTGCACTTGCTGCTTTCTCTGCCTGAAAGCCTCTTGTTCCTGATACAGTGTGGTTCACTCCCTCATCTCTTCAGGTCTTTCTTAAATGCCACCTTCTCCATTAGGTCTTAGCTAACTATCCTATTTTAAAATTGCACCCGGCCCCCAACAACTAGCACTCCCTATTTCTCTTCTCCACTTTATTTTTCTTCTTAACACTTATTTGATATGCCATAAGTTTGAAAAAAAAATTGTTAGCTGTTTCCCTTCAATTAGAATGTAAGCTTCATGAAGACAGGAATTTTTGCCTGTTTTGATAACTGTTAGAAAATAGCCATCATTCAATATGTATTTATTGAATACTGTAGAATGAACATGTACCTGGACATAAAATATAATAATCTAAAGATGTATTTGTTACTGTCAAATGAATAGTACAAATAATATGTGTACCATCAGCTAGCCATGACTCCCTTTTCTCCTCAAGTAATAGCTTATTCCTGAGATGATTCTTAGGCTTTAAAAAAAGAGAAAGGCTTAGTTTTATTGTATAGAACTTTATTTTCATAACTATTATGATAAAATACTTTTGTTTTTATTAAAATATCTTCAAATTATAAAAGGGTGCATATGCATTATAGGTAACTTGGAAGTAGGGAAAGTTACAAAGAAGAAAATACATATGATCCATAACATCAATATTTAGTGGTAACATTTTGATATAGTTCTTTCTAGTCTTTTTTTCTATGCATACATTTTTTTTTTACAAAAAAGGTATTGTACCTTATGTGTTTTGTATCTTGCTTTTTAAGCATAACATTTCTAATAATTACATCCTATCTTATTACATGAAAGTCTTGTAACATTACACATTTTTCTTATTTTTGGATGTTTGGTTTGTTTCTAACAGTTTATAGTATAAATGATGCTATAATGAAGATCTCTATCAATAAATTTCTTTCTGATACTGATTATTTCCTTAAGATAAATTACTAAAATGGGAATTATTGGCCAAAAAGTGTGAAGTTTTTTGTTTTTTTTTTTTACTTTTTACTATGAAAAAATTTAAATGAACAGGAAAGTAGGAAGAATACTGTAATGAACAACCATTTAGATTTTTTAATAATTAATTTTGCCATATTTTCTTCACCTATTTTTAAAATAGTTTTTTTAAAGTCTCTAACAAACAAGGACTTTTAAGGGCTGTTCATAAAAATCATAACCATATTACAATGTTCACACATAATAAAACTAATAATAATTCTTTCTTCTTTTTTGTCCTTTGAGGCATTTTATTTTCACATGTGTATTACATGCACCCCTAGAAAAAGAATCCCAGGATTTCCCTCCTGTGTGTTTTTGTCTTGCTTCTTCATGGTTCGTGATGCCCGCTGAGGTTGTCAGTACAATGAAACCAAACTGACGGGATGGAAGCAAGTTGTCTGCCATTTTTCTAGATCTTTGAGTTGCACATCAGATCTGGGGCTGATGACTTCGTACTTGTTCAACCTGCCTGTGAGCATCACAACAATTTTCCCAGCTCTGTGGTCATCAATAATTTCAAATTCGCCAATGTAACCATGCTTCATCCTCACAGTCAGAAACCAGACGATGACTTTGGAACATGGCCTAATGTACTGTTCATGGTTTATGGCCTCTGTAACAGGTCTTGCAAGACCAGCTTGTGGAGAAAGGGGCAGTGACTTAATTATAGGTTATCAAGAAGGTACATTAGGTTACTGCACAGATTCAGATTGCTAGCCCCCCAAATATCAGGGTTACATTGGAATTAGCCTTTTAGCCTTCTCATTGTTAGGACTGTTTCTTCTTTTATCTTTCAACTTTTTTAAAAAATATATCTTTATTGATTCAGAGAGGAAGGGAGAGGGAGAGAGAGATAGAAACATCAATGATGAAAGAGAATCATTGATTGGGTGCCTCTTGCATGTCTCCCACTGGGGATCGAGCCCGCAACCCAGGCATGTAGCCTTGACTGGAATCAAACTCAGGACCCTTCAATCCTCAGGCCAACACTCTATCCACGGAGCCAAACCAGCTGGAGCTCCTTCCTATTATGAAAAATTTTGGTCGTATAGAAAAGTTGAAAGGCTTTTGCTTTCCAAAAAGGCATGAATGTAGCAGTGTATGAATTTGCTATTTTACCACATCCTGTCCTGAAGTATTATTATTATTACTAGTGGCCTAGTGCACAAAATTTGTGCATGGGGAAGAGGGTTTTCCTCAGCCTGGCCTGGACCCTCTCTAATTGGGGACCTCTCAAAGGATGTCTTACTGCCAGTTTATAGGGATTGAGCCTAAACTAGCAGTCGGACATCCCTCTTGCAATCCGGGACTGCTGGCTCCTAACCACTCACCTGCCTGCCTGCATGCCTGATTGCCCCTAACAACTCTGCCTGCTGGCCTGCTTGCCCCCAAATGCTCCCCCCACCAGCCTGATCACTCCCAGATGCCCCCCGTGCCAGTGTGCTCACCCCCAACTGCCTTCCCTGCTGGCCTGCTCACCCTCAACTGCCTCCCCTGCTGGCCTGCTTGCCCCACCTTCCCTCCCCACCTGCCTGCTCACCCCCAATTGCCCCCCTGCTTGCCTGCTCACTCCAAACTGCCCACCCTGTTCTAATCACCTCCAACTGACCCCCACTGACAGCCTGCTCACCCCCAATTAGCCCTCCTGCTGGTCTGCTTACCCCCAACAGCTCTACCACCCTGATCATCCACAACTGCCCTCTCCTCTTGGCCTCTAACAGCCTCTACCTCAGCCCTGCAACTATGGCTTTGTCCAGAAGAATGTCTGGAAGGTCTCCTGGAAGGTCTCCCAGTCTAATTAGCATATTATTCTTTTATTAGTGTAGATAGAGGTCTGGTGCACAGGTTGGGCTGGCTGGTTTTCCCTGAAGGGTGTCTTGGATCAGAGTGGGGGTGCTTGCTGAAATGCCTGTCCACCGTGGGTGAGGGGCTGAGGGCTGTTTTCAGGCTGGCCAAACCCCCAAGCAAGGACCCTCACCCCATGGGGGTGTGGCCAGCCTGGGTGAGGGGCTGAGGGCTCCTGGTGATCCAAGCTTCCAGCCCCTCCTTTTTTGCTTTTTTTTTTCAGTGCCTCCTTGAGTGGAGGCCAGGGCCAGTTGGAAGCAGTTATCTGGGATTTATTTATCTTCTATAATTGAAACTTTGTAGCTTTGAGCAGAGGCCAGGGCTGGCCTGGGCAGGCGGGAAGCTTGGCTTTCTCCATTGTCAGAAGCAACCCAAGCTTCCTGTTTGCTCCACTTTTGTGGCTGCCACCATCTTTGTTGAGTTAATTTGCATACTCACTCCTGACTGGCTGGTGGGCATGGCTTGTAGACATAGCAGAGGTATGGTCAATTTACATGTTTCTCTTTTATTAGGTAGTATTTTTATTCTTTACTGATTGAAGTATTACATATGTCTCCGTTTTACCCCATTGATCTCTCCCTGGCCACATCCACCCCCCAGCAGATGCCCTCGCTCCCCTAGTGTCTGTATCCATTGGTTATGTTTATGTGCATGCATACACGTCCTTTGGTTGATCTTTTACTCTCCCCTCCCACCCCCACCCTCCCCAATCTCCCCAAGCTAGTATTATTGAAACAAATTTTTATTCATTTGCTGGATGGGAAAAAAGGATTTCTTACTGCTAATTTGTTTTAAAATTATTGAGTTACTGGTGAAGTTTTAATTTAAAGTAGTTTATTAGTCATTTCTCAGCCTTATTTCTATAAATTGTTCATCTTCTTTATCCATTTTTTAAATTAAGATTTTTAGTGTATCTTAAAATCAATATCTATGAGCTCATTTCATATTTAAAGGTAATTGTTCCTTTCATATTTGTAGCATATTTTTTCAACTTATTGATTTATTTTTTTTCTCCAGATTATTATTTAAGACTTTTAAAATTTGAGCTTATTTTTAAAAAATTTTTAAAATCTTTATTCTTGAAAGTATTACATAAGTTCTCTTTTTATCCTCATTGACCTCTTCTATCCTGCCCCCACCTCCCACCTCAAGCTCTCCCTACCTATTGTTTGTGTCCATATATAATATAAGTTCATTGGTTGATCCCTTCTAAAACAAAATTTGAGTTTATCATCAAATCATTTGACCTGTTTTTTTTGGTTTTTGTTAGTTTGTTTTGTGTGTGTGTGTGTGTGTGTGTGTGTGTGTGTGTGTGTGTGTTTACTTTCTTCTATTTGGAGAATTCTTTCCAATATGGGATAACAATTCACTTAACATTTTCTTCTAGTTTTTATTTAGTTACGTGTTTGTTTGCTTATTAACATAGCTAACTGTGGTATCCAAATGAAATTTATTTTTGTGTCCTAGGAGGGTTCTTATTTTGGGCAGCCAACTTGCCAAGTATAATAGAATTTTGGGGGGAGTTGCTCAATGCCTAGATCTACTGTTAGAGAGACCGTCCAATATGCATCAGATAATTTATCTGTGAACCATAGAAACATTTGAAAAGGTAACTCAGACAATACACTGAAGAGTAATTTGTCACAAGTAATTGCAGGCAGTCCAAAAGAGCTGGGAGAGTCTATGAATCATGACGCAAGAACTATGAAAGGCAGGCATTTGAGTCCAGCCAGCAGCTATTATTGAGCAAGCTGGTCCTCAAATGAGATACAAATTTTATGCCAAGAAGGGCAAGTCTACAGAGCAAATCATGCTGGTTTCTATCCTAGCTTCTGTAATATAAAACATTTTTTTTCATCGATCTTTACTCTCCCATTTTTTTTGCATTCTTTTCATTCTGTCGTGTATACTTAACTCTTGATTGTACTAAATCATCTATGGTACCCGTTGGTGTGAAAAGTTTGGCTTCTGCAATTTACACTAGCTACTGGGGATGCAAAACAAGTAGCAACATGGCACAAATTGAAATAGAAATCTACCATTATTGGTTCAGTGTGACTTAGAAAGATGCATAGATGTTAAACATCTGTTATTTCTAATTGACAAATAAAAATGCAGCTTCAGTTAATAAAAGTGCTTTAACCATCATAGGGCCTCTAAGAAAAATGTTGACAAATCCTCTTTCCCAAGATCTTTGCACTGAGGGATAGAGTGACGGTACTTTTGTGGATTCTTGGCACTGAGAAAATCACTTAGGACCAGGTACTAGCCACACCTCTGTTATAAATACTCCCAACTCCCAAGCAAATACTGAATTGTAAAGGAAGAAAGTATTCATATAATTCATTAAGCAACTATGATGAAGCAATTCCTGAATATACTTTATTTAATTGTTACTAATGTCTGAAACATAGTTATGATTATTATTCCCATTTTACTGATAAGGAAATGGAGTTGCAGAAAAATCGAGTAACTCATCCACAGTGATATGGCTGTTTCAGTGGATAAACTGCAATTCAAATTGAGATCTGTATAAGCTCAAAGTGAGGGTTTTTCTCTTCTACTCTATTCCTTGTGTAAACTTTCCTCTAAAGCCAAACATCAAAAAATGTATTTTAATTTAATAAATCTTTATTGTTCAGATTATTACAATTGCTCCTCTTTTTTCCCCCCATAGCTCCTCTCTACCTGGCTCCCACCCCTCCCTCGGTCCTTACCTCCATCCGCATTGTCCTCATCCATAGATGTACGATTTTTGTCCAATCTCTCTCTATACCCCCCTCACCTCTTTCCCCCTGAAAATTGTCAGTCCACTCCCTTTCTATGTCCCTGATTCTATTATTTTCACCAGTTTATTCTGTTCATCAGATTTTTTATTCACTTGATTTTTAGATTCACTTGTTGATAGATATGTATTTGTTGTTCAAAATTTTTATCTTTATCTTTTTCTTCTTGCTCTCTTAAAGAATACCCTTCAGCATTTCATATAATACTGGTGTGGTGATGATGAACTCCTTTAGCTTATTCTTATCTGTGAAGCTCTTTATCCGACCTTCAATTTTGAATGATAGCTTTGCTGAGTCGAGTAATCTTGGTTGTAGGTTCTTGCTATTTATCATTTTGAATATTTCTTGCCACTCCCATCTGGCCTGCATAGTTTCTGTTGAGAAATCAGCTGACAATCGTAGGGGTGCTCCCTTGTAGGTAATTAACTATTTTTCTCTTGCTGCTTTTAATATTCTCTCTTTGTCTTTTGCTCTTGGCTTTTTAATTATGATGTGTCTTGGTGGGATCCTCTTTGGATTTCTTTTGTTTAGGGTTCTGTGTGCTTCCTGGACTTGTAAGTCTATTTCTTCACCAGGTGGTGGAAGTTTTCAGTCATTATTTCTTCAGATAGGTTTTTAGTATCTTGCTCTCTTTCTCCTTCTGACACTCCCATAATTCTGATGTTGGTATGCTTGAAGTTGTCCCAGAGGCTCCTTACACTATCTTCCAATTTTTGGATTCTTTTTTTTTTCTTTTTCAGTTGAGTGTTTTCTACTTCTTTCTATTTCAAATCTTTGATTTGATTCTTACATTCCTCTAGTCTGCTGTTAAGTATCTATATAATATTTTTTATTTCAGTCAGTGTATATTTAATTTCTAATTGGTCCTTTTTCATCTTCTCTTGGGTCTTGTTAAAGTTATCCATCTTTTCTAGAAAATTCTTAAAAAACCTTAAAAGCATGGTTTTGAACTCCATATCCAGTCATTTGTTTTCCTCCATTTC
Organism: Lasiurus cinereus; assembly: GCA_011751065.1. NCBI lineage: Eukaryota > Metazoa > Chordata > Mammalia > Chiroptera > Vespertilionidae > Lasiurus > Lasiurus cinereus. The sequence goes on along the minus strand of JAAGEH010000030.1, from coordinate 28,809,563 downwards.
TTTCATTTGGGATCTGTTCCTTTGTCTCTGCATTTTCACTGCTTCTTTGAGTTAGTAGAGTAGCTTTGTGTGATAGGTGTCCTATATGGCCCAGTTACCTGAAGTGGACTCCCTTGGTGCACCCCTTTGTGGACTGTGTGTACAGCCTTGTTGTAGTTAAATCTTGATTGTAGTTGGTATCACTGGGGTGAATTGACCTCCAGGCCAATTTGTTGTGAGATCAGCTGTGTCTACTCCAGGAGAACTTTTGTGCTGGAGTGAGCCTTATGATACAAGACTTGCAAGATTGCAAAATCCTCTGTGCTGGGCTTGGATGTGGTGGAGTCTCAGGGCTGAGCAGACAGCCTTGGCTTTCTGTTAGCCCTGCCCTACGTGGACCCTGGGTATCAGTTTTCCTCAGTAATCACTGCAGCACTCTCTGTGTGCACTCATGCACATCGAGACCTCTGCCTTTCACGGCTTCCCTGAGTTTCTGTGCACTCCGGGAACCCGTATGAGCACAGGTCCCAGGGTCTTGCCCAAAATTGGGGTTCAGTGCAGTTGGAAGTGGATTTCAGCACAATTGGGAGGTTCTGTCTTCCTCCCACTAGAGAAAGCCAGTGGCACAATCAGTAGTCAGTCCTCTCTGGACACACTGGCATGCACCTCCAGTCCTCTGCCGTTTGTGGCTCCCCTGGTCTCCCCTGAGTTTCCGTGCACTCCTCCCTTTTTCCAACAGTCCAGATTCCTCCTGTGTGAGTCTTGCCCAGAACTGTGGTTCAGTGCAGTCAGAAGTGGGGTTCAGTGCAGTCGGGAATTTCTATCTCCCTCCCACTAGAGGAAGCCAGCCAGACTCTCCACCTCCCGTCCTCTCCACACATGTGTCTTCGTACCTCAGCTTTTTGCAGTGCCTCTAAGTCTCCGTGAGCCCCTCTCTTTCCTTCTTGTTGTAGAATTTCCACTCAGCTAGCTTTCCTGTGGTTCTGGATGATGTTCGTTTTGTCTTTTAGCTGTAGTTTTGAAATTGTTGTGCGAGGCAGCAATTTAGGTGTTCATCTATGCCACCATCTTGGTTTCTCCTCCAAACATCAAAATTTAAAAGAAACATTGATTTTTCTTTTTTTAATATATTTTTATTTATTTCAGAGAGGAAGGGAGAGGAATAGAGAGAGAAAGAAACATCAGTGATGAGAGGGAATAGCTGCCTCTGCACGCCCCACATTGGGGATCAAGCCGCAACCCCAGCATGTGCCCTTGACCAGAATCAAACCCCCCCTTCAGTCTGCAAGCTGATACTCCATCCACTGAGCCAAACCAGCTAGGGCTCATCATTAATATTTCTATTTTTATTTCATTCTGCCTTCCTTTCTCTGAAGTAAATAAAAATATATTAAAAATATATTAAAATGTATAAAAGGGTAAAATTAATTTTAATAATATATCACTTATCCCAAAAGATCTAAATATTATTTTAAAACATAATGAATATGATTAATAATATGCTTCATGTACAGTACATCTCATTTGGACTAACCACATTTCCAGTGCTCTGTAACCACATGTGGCTAATAGCTGCCATATTGAACAATATATGAGAAAAATGTACACATACCTCCTCAGTAAGACCTATTTATTCAGGAATTTCTTCTCCACTGGGAAACCATGCCCAACCCTACCTGTTCTTTGAGTTTTTCTTCATTATATGAAGGAATTTTCCATTCTTCTATGACAGACTCGATTTGTTAGGATAAATTGGTCAGCAAATTTGCTTTAGTGTCTGAGGGATTTTGCATTGAATAATTTACTAACAAACATGAAATTTGCTCAATAAATGTCAAGTAAACAAGAGAGTAAAAGATCTCAGCTTTTCAAACTAATAATTAATGATCTAAAGCATAGTGGTAAAGTGTTTATAAATTCAACCCAATGAGTAGTTTATTACAATTATTGATTTGCTGTTGTGATACAGTAATTTTATTTAAGGAGCATCTGGATATAAAATTTGTAGAGGGTTGGAATGGAGGGCAGTGTGGAGATAAAAAATGATATTCTTAGAAAACTCTGAATGTAGATTTGGATATTTCTAACGAATATGGCATGTAACAGGTATCTTAGTCAGCTCAGGCTGCCATAAAAATATACCATAGACTGGGTAGCTTAAACAATAGAAATTTATTTTCAGTTCTGGTGTCTGGGATGTCCAAGATGCAAATGCTGGCCGACTTGTTTTTTGGTGAGAGCTCTCTTCTGGCTTGTAGACTGCTGTCTTCTCCTTCCCTCTGGTGTCTCTTTTTTTTATTTTATTGATTTTTTATAGAGAGGAAGGGAGAGAGTTGGAAACATCAATGAGAGAGAGACATTGATCAGCCGCCTCCTGCACACCTCCTACTGGGGATGTGCCCGCAACCAAGATACATGCCCTTGACCAAAATCGAACCTGGGACGTTTCAGTCTGCAGGCTGATGCTCTATCCACTGAGCCAAACCGATTTTGGCATGGTGTCTCTTCTTAAAAGGACATGAATTCTATTGGTTTAGGGCCCTGCCCTTATGACCCCATTTAACTGTAATTACATCTGTAAAAGCTCCATCACTAAATATAGTGTCATTGGAGATCAGGGTTTCAACATATGATGGGGGCACATAACTCAGTCCATAGCAACAGGTCTCAGAGATAGAGTAAGGGTTTCCTTTATTTCCTTATGTTTACTGTGCACCTTTTAAACAACAGAATCAAATAGTGTCAGAGCCAAAAGGGACTTTTTGAGTTTTATCCAAAAAGACTTTGAAGTGATCTAATATCTACAGGTCCTCAGTTATTTAATTAGTTACAAAAATAAATTAAGCATCCAGGATTCCTGTCTCCCTTTGTGTTCTTTCTATTATTTCATTGTTCAATCATTCATTCATTTACTCACACAACAAAAATTGAGCACTTACTATATACTGTACTAGTATTACTAGAGAAACAAGGATCTAAGACCTAGCCTTCAAGGAAAGTAGTACAACTCTTTTTCATCCCAGCAGTAGTCTCAGTAGAGAATATATTAGACCATACCTAGTAATGTTAATGTTAATATTAATAAAATATATTAGCCCTTAAGCATCAAAAGTATATCAGACTATGCCAACTTTTTAAAAATACATAAAGAGAATCCAAGATGGTGGTATAGGTAAACACCTACACTGCTGCCTTGCACAACAGTTTCAAAACTACAACTAAAAGTCAGAACGGGCATCATCCAGAACCACACAAAAGCTGGCTGAGTGGAAATTATACAACTAGAAGGAAAGAGAGGGGCTCACAGAGACTCAGAAGAGCTGCAAAAAGCTGAGGTACGGAGACAAGCCTGTGGAGAGAACGGGTGCTGGAGAAACTGGCTGGCTTTCTCTGGCGGGAGACTCCCAACGGCATTGAACCCCTTATCCTACGCCACTAAACCCCAGGTCCAGCCGAAACTCAAACGGGAGGCGTTTGGACTGTGAAAAGGGAGAAGTGCATGGAAATTTAGGGGAGTTGCAAGAGATCAGAAGTCTTGTGACATGCACGGCATTGCGCACAGAGGACAGGCTGCTGATTATGCCGCTGGCTTTCATGAGTGGGCAGGAGACAGACCCTCCCAACTGCGCCACTTCTAACTTCACTAAACCCCAGTTTTGGGAGAAACCCTGGGGACCCAGACTCATATGGTCCCGGAACACAGGGGAACCGGAAAGGCAGCAGTCTAGAGGCACTGCAAACAAGCGCGCACAGGGTCTGCTTCAGCGATTACCCAGTCACATGACACTCAGAGGCTGTGGAGGGCGGGGCTGACAGGAAGGCAAGGAGGTCCCTTAAGCCCTGAGACTCCACCCATCCCAAGCTCAATAGAGAAGCTTCTGCAGTTTTGCAAGTCTGGTATCATAAGGCTGAATCCAACACAGAAGTTCTCCTGGCATAGTGAAAATTACAAGACAAGGGAAGGGATCACAAACAAAAGAAATGGAGGAAAATAAATGACTGGATATAGAGTTCAAAACCACGCTTATAAGGTTTTTCAAGAATATCCTAGAAAGATGGATAAATTTAGCGAGACCCAAGAGGAGATGAAAAAGACCCAACTAGCGATGGAAAAGAACCAACTAAAATTTAAACATACACTGACTGAATTAAAAAATATTGTACAGAGACCTAACAGCAGACTAGAGGAAGACAAGAATCAAGTCAAAATTTTGAAATATAAAGAATCAGAAAACACTCAACTGGAAAAACAAGAAGAGGAAAGAATCCAGAAATGTGAAGGTAATGTAAGGAGCCTTTGGGACAGCTTCAAGCATACCAACATCAGAATTGTGGGGGTGCCAGAAGAAGAGAGAGAGCAAGATACTGAAAACCTATTTAAAGAAATAATGACTGAAAACTTCCCACATCTGGTAAAAGAAATAGACTTACAAGTCCAGGAAGCACATAGAACCCCATATAAAAGGAATCCAAAGAAGACTACACCGAGATAAATCATAATTAAAATACCAAGAGCAAAAGACAAAGAGAGAATACTAAAAGCAGCAAGAGAAAAAGTTCATTACCTACAAGGGAGCACCCATACGACTGTCAGCTGATTTCTCAACAGAAATGACGCAGGCCAGACGGAAGTGGCAAGAAATATTCATCGTGATGAACAGCAAGAACCTACAACCAAGAATACTCTATCCAGCAAAGTTATCATTCAGAATTGAAGGCAGATAAAGAGCTTCACAGATAAGAAAAAGCTAAAGGAGTTCATCAACTCCAAGCCAGTATTATATGAAATGCTGAAAGGTACTCTTTTTAGAAGAGGAAGAAGAAAAAGGTAAAAGACAAAAAATTATGAACAACAAATACGTATCTATCAACAAGTGAATCTGAAAATTAGGGGAATTGAAGATTTGATCAACAGAATAAACTGGTGAATATAATAGAATCAGAAGCACAGAAAGGGAGTGGACTGATAATTTTCAGGGGGAAAGGGGTGAGGGGTGTACAGGGAGAGACTGGACAAAAATCATACACCTATGGATGAGGTCAACGGAAGGGAGGTAAGGGTAGAGGGAAGGGAGGGGGCCGGGTGGAGGGGAGATATGGAGGGGAAAAAAGAGAAACAAATGTAATAATCTGAATAATAAAGATTTAATAAAAAATAAAAAAATATATATACAGTGGTACCTCGAGATACGAGTTTAATTTGTTCCATAACCTTGAGGCGTGGGAAACTATGAGACGCTCGAGTTGCGGTAAACTGGTGGGTTGTATGCAGCCAGCCGATCTGCACGATTACTCCTATCTCAAATGTTGCTCGTATTTCAAAGCAAAAATCGCTCGCTGGACGGCGCATATCTCAAAAATCTCGTATGTTAGGGCACTCGTATCTCAAGGTACCACTGTATTTTATTGACTTTTTACAGAGAGGAAGGGAGAGGGATAGAGAAACATCATGAGAGAGTAACATCAATCAGCTGCCTCCTGCACACTCCCTACTGGGTATGTGCTCGCAAGCAAGGTACATGTTCTTGACCGGAATCCAATCTGGGACCCTTAAGACCGCAGGCTGCTGCTCTATCAACTGAGCCAAACCGGTTAGGTCTATACCAACCTTTTTACATACATTATCTATTTTAATCCTTACAATAAGTTTGTGAATATTTTTGACTTGCTCTATAGATGCGGAAAAATAATTTAACCAAGGTCATGGAAAAAGCTTGAAAAGTGTCTACACTACCTGATTTAGATTTCAAAGTTCATGTTTTTCCAGGTGTAATGAAGATATTTCCTTTGGGACTTGTCAATACAACATATGACTATTGTTAGCTTTTGAGACGACTGAGTCAGTATATTGGACACAGCTTCAACATTTTAAAGCTCAAGTTAAACTTTTCTAGCTCTAGAGATGGAGAAAGGGGCTGGTTTGCACAGCCTTGAGAAGGTTTGCCTATTTTGAATAATAGGAAATTTAGGTCCGGAGAGTCAAGTTTTTCTTAGGTGAGTCATCTTGGAGGTGTAAAACCAGTATTAGAATCTATATTTGCTGACTCTACTACTCTGGGTACCCTGAGAGAAATTCCTGAGATTGTGGCAAGACTATGTTTTTCAGACATTTTCTGAAGGCGGTTGTCTGCAAGTCATGTCTTTTAACAGTGATATAAACTTCTCTCCTAGACAGGCAAAGGACTGTGGTGGAGCCACAAGACAAGAGGGTCCCAAGACAATCAGTTTGTGAATTAAAGAGGACTACTGAATTAGATGACTCATCAGAAGAGACAGGGTGGGGATGACAAGTGAGTTGGAAGCAAGAGACTACACCAGGTCAGTCAGCTCCAGTAGAAATATACTTGCTGAAGAGATTTCCTCAGACAGCAAGTCCCCTTTTATAGGCACTTTGTGGCCTTCACTCTGAAGGGGGAGGAAGTAGGGCAGGTCTCTGAGCCAGACTGGCCACCTGTCACCCCTTGTCACCATGTTATTTGGTTAACACCTACCCCACAGGGGGCCTGTGGTGAAATACTTGCCATGTCTTCTGTAAGGTTTGGCTTGATTCTCAACAACATCAGTTTTTCCTGGTGTTTAATCTAGTTGGAGTCTAAGTCAGCCATCTTTCAAGTGGTATGAAGCACTAACGTGGGAGCTGTGTTTTCACTGATCTCTGTGACACTGTTGTGAATATTGGTGGAAGTACCAGAGCCTATATATGTGACATTTGAGAAGAGTTTTGTTCATTCAGTGAGTTGATGGAGGCTGGAGTGACACCAGGGAACAAAACAGAAAATGATACCTGCCATTATGGAACTTACTTGGAGTTGGGATAGGGATGGGGAGACAATAATGAAAAAAAATATAGTAAGGAATTAGTATATTAAAAGATGGTAAGTATATAAAAATAAAAAAGGAAGCAAGTAAGGGTGTTGGCCTGGGTTGCAATTTTAAATAGAATGGTCATTAGATTTAAAATCACTTATTAGAAATAAAAATTAAGAAAGGTAGAATTAGAAAAAAATAGAGCATAGAAGAGGAATGAGAAAGGTTCAGATTACAACCTTAAATTGAGTGCTCATTAGAATTAGACATATTCATGTCAATATGACTTTCACAGCGCAACTTCACATCATTATTTTCATTGTATATGTTAGAAAGTAGAATCTCAAAGAGTCTACTTTAGTTTCTGTTTCTCTTCTTAGCTCATCCCTTTTTTATTTCCCCCTTTTCTTTCTTTCCCCTTCCCTTCCTGTTTTTTCTCCCAATCTTCCATTTTCTTGAAACAGAAAAAAATTAGAAGCCATGGTGCTTGTCCTCAAAAAACATAATCCAGTCAAGAAATAAAGAAGACCTCAATAAACAATTTAGAGCACTATGTCAATGGTAATATGAATAAGCTATGTTCTTTAAAATGACTGACATATGAGTGATCAAAACAAGTGGAATTATTTTGTGGAGGAGACAAGTTCATTTGGGTCTAGGTTAAAGGAACCAATGGTAGAAAGATGGGGTAAACATATTGAGGATTCTCAAAGACAATTACTTGGAGGCAGGATTTATCAAGATGTGTTCAAGGATTGGTAGAGATTAGCTTAGATGGAGTGGACAGATTTAGTTGGATAAATTATATTGGAGGAATAATGGAGAGGAGGAGTATAAACTAAGTGTAACTTAATGATGTAGAATGCTGGTCTGAGGGGGTTAGAATTTTTTACATACTTTATTGAAAAAGCTGAGAAAATAGACCTTGGAACTCTGAATCTTAGTTAAGCCACTGAACCATGATGAGTAAAAAGATGACATCTTCAACCTAATTAAAAATCAGCACTTATTGCTCCTGGACTTCTGATTTATTACACAAATTAAAATATAGACTATTATATAAATTTAAAATGCATACTATTATCCTATCTAATAAAAGGTAACATGCAAATTAACCGTCAGTCCATCACAAAGATGGTGGCACCCATAGCCACAAGATGGTGGTGCCCAGTGCCCTCAGCCTCGCCGGAGTTTCCCAGTACTGGGTGGTGGTGGTGGAGCTGCCACTGAGAACAGGCAGTGTGAGCGGCCTGGTGGAATGTTTGCTTCATCGCTGCGGCAAAGGAGGGCCTCTGGGCAGCAGGCATGGGGTGGCCTGGGAGGCATGCTTGCTTTGTTGCTGTGGTGATGCTCTGGCCAAGGAGGGCCTCTGGGAGACAGGGGGGCCGGCCCGTAGCCTCCATGGCCAAACACAGGCCTGGAGAGGAGACAGCAGGCCTGCCTCCCACAGAAGCAGAGCGGATCCCAGCAGTGCACTACAGTTCCTGGCCTACTGCATGCGATAGGCTACTAGTATCTATAGAATATAGGTAAATAATATATAGTGTATATATAGTATATTTTATAGTATATATATAGCATATACTAAGGTAAAGTAGATATATTTAGGATATACACTGAGTGACCAGATTATTATGATCTCTGAATGCATATATATATATATATATATTGAAGACCCAGTGCCTGAATTTGTGCATGGGTGGCGTCCAGCCAGCCTGGCCAGGGGGAAGGACATGGGTGGTTGACCAGCCTGCCTGCTAGTCGAACTCCTGGTCAAGGGGACAATTTGCATATTAGCCTTTTATTATGTAGGATATACACTGAGTGGCCAGATTATTATACATTCAGAGATCATAATAATCTGGCCACTCAGTGTGTGTGTGTGTGTGTGTGTGTGTGTGTGTAGAAAGAGGGGGGGGGTTATATTTACATACTAGTGGCCCGATGCACAAATTTGTGCAAATTGAAGGGAAATTAATTAGAAGAAATATTCTAATATTGCTATTCCCCTTTTTCTATAATAGAAGTATCAACCAAATTCATGATCAACAATGACAGATGGAAACACATGCGTGCAATTGGCATCAATGAAAGCTTTATATGTATCGTGCATGCGTGAGTCAACTTAGCCTTTTATATATATAGAATAAACTTGCTTAATTAGACCTGCTTTCTGATTTAGCTTAACTTTTTCCAGCCCAGTGAAACACCCCAACTTCTCTTTCAGATAATTGTCAGCGACACAGCAGTAAATATCAACATGAAGCAGATTATTCTTATAGATCACACAGGGATAACAAAGGGTAAAATATTTAACTGTAGCAGTGTTTGACTATATTCTCCACAGTGAGAAAATCTGAAGTCATTTTCAAGGTCCACCATTTCTTACTTCTTTTCAATTGGCTCAAGTTTCTAAGCTTTCTGAATCTCTGTTTTTCGGCTAATGAAAAGAAAATAAGATTCCACCAAGTCTCCTATTTACCTACTCCAGGACTTCTGTGAGGATCAAATGAGATGAGGTACAGGAAAAAGCTTCATAGATATTTGGTTACAGTGTAAAGTGTTTCTACCTGGCTATAAAACAAGTCATATTCCTGGGCTGAAGAAACTCCAAGGAGGCTAGTGGCTAGAGAGAGGAAGCCAGGCATTGCTAAGTGATGTCATTACCCAGTGCCCACAGCGACCGTTTCCAGGCTGGGCTGGGCTGGGCTGGGCTGGGCTGTAGGCCGCATTTTGCAGCATGGGGTCTCAGCAGTGTTGTCAGTAATTTGGTGGGGTGTTGCTTTGGTGGGGTGATGGTGGTGCCTGTTTCCCATGGTGGGAAGCTGAGTGTTGCTTTGTCAGCACCAGGTCCGTGGTGCCATTTCTCTGTAAATGGCCAGTGTGTGTCACAGCAGCTCATGCATTGAGCGTCTGCCCCCTAATGGTCAGTGCACATCATAATGACTGGTCAGATGGTCAGACACTTAGCATATTAGCCTTTTTACATATAGATAGATGTAGTTTCTTTTTAGGGACACCTATTTTCTCTCCCTCTCCCTCTTTTTTACAATCTCATTCAGTTGCCTGTTGACTTTCTCTCATTGGTAGTGTTCTTAGTTTGATGTTTCTTTTATACTCAACTGACTGTACTGACTATCTTTGAAAATAAGGAAAAAGTTCAAGATTGAGTATCTTTCACAGAACCGAAACAGAATTTAGAATGGGGTGCCCTTAACCTCCACATAAATGTCCCTTTCAGCAATGCAGTAATAGAGTTCTTTATACTTCAATTCCTACTTATTATAGTCTTTATGTTTCTGCCCATTCATTTCCTGCAGCTTCAGAGTTGACTTTTCAATGGACCATCTGAACAGTTTACCATACATCCCATCACCGACCACTTTTCATATGCAGCTTCCCAAGAGGGGAATTCCTTCTTCTTGGCTACATGATCCAGGTTTATTTCTCTCTAGATACATCTTAAAATATCTTATTTGTGGGTGTTCTAAATTTTTATTTCTTTCTTATTTTCAGGACTGTTTCTGCTATGGTTGTATTATTCATTGCCATGGTGCTTATGACAACGATAGGAAGGTAAAAATGCTCAGTGGATCCTTTGAGTTTACTTATGGTTTCATTCTGTGTTACTGCTGATTCCTAGTTTTTCTGGCAGATGATAAGATGGGATAGGAATAGCCCAGGAAAAAAGAAAAGGCCACGTAAGACCCACTTATCCAATTATTTCTGAAGAATATCCAAATAATATATGATATGTACATATTAAAAGTTACATTAGACAGGATATGGTATGGTATAGAAGGATATTCATGATACAATGTTAGATGAAAAATGAGGTAACAAAACAGGACGTAATGTATCTGCACAGAAAAAAAAGATACCACAATTTGCATAAAGGTTATTCTAGATGGTAGAATTCCCAGTGATTTCTTTCTTTTCTTTTGCTTTTTTTTCTGTCTGTATTTTCTACAATTAACATATATTCTCTGTATAAAAAGGAAAAAATAAGAAATGTTATTTCTCTATAAAAGGTAATCTTAACTGATTATCATACAAATTTAATTTTCCAAATAAGAGTGCTCTAGTTGAAATACCTACCTTAAAAGTAAACAAAAATAAACCATCTACCACTTAAACCTCTATCTTCCACCAAAGCTGCTGAAAAGCCTAGAATGCACTCATTTGAGTTTATTCATTTGTTCATATATCATTTGTTTAACAAGAATTTATTAAGCACCTGCTCTGCATAAAGGCTTAGGTAAAGTATTATCATTGTCTTTGGGGCCTTAATGTCCGGTGGTTGGGTATACATCTGACTATAGTATGAGGCAAAATGAGAAAAGAACAAAAATGATATGAGGGAGCAGTCTCCATTTCTGCACCTATTCACATGCAGATCATGGGAGATATTAAAATCCAGAATTTTCATTTAAAAAATACAGTCCCTATAGTTATTATAACATTAGTTAAGACTTATCAAGCATATACTGTGCTGTCAATAACCAGTTCTCAAAGTGTTCTTCAGGATCCCTGAGACTTTTTTAGGAGATCTATAAGGTCCAAACAATATTCATAATAATACTAAAACATTATTTGCTTATTTTACTATGTTGGCATTTGCACCAACGGTACAAAAACAATAGTGGGTAAAACTGTTGATGTCTTGCCCTAGCCAGTTTGGCTCAGTGGATGGAGCATCGGCCTGCGACTAAAGGGTCCCAGGTTTGATTCAGGTTGGGGACATGTGCCTTGGTTGTGGGCACATCCCCAGTAGGAGGTGTGCAGGAGGCAGCTGAATGATGTTTCCTTCTCATCAATGTTTCTAGCTCTCTGTCCCTGTCCCTTCCTCTCTGTAAAAAATCAATAAAATATATATTAAAAAAAAAACTGTTGATGTCTTAACATGAATCAAAATAGTTACACCAAAATCTGCCACTAATGTATCATTGTGTTTATCATTGCCATGGGAAAATGGACATCAATGTTAGTTTCACTTAAGAATGCCTTGGTGAAGCAATAAAAATTATTTTGTTAAATCTAGAATTTTGAGTTCACACCTATTCGATATTACACATGACAACATGGGAAAAATATAAAGCACACCAAAGCATGGCGATTGTCTTGTGTCAGTGGCCACTTTTTTCCATGGAACACCATTTTTACTTAAAAGCACAACTGACAGGGGAACCACATTTATTACAAAATGGTATTTGGCAGACATTTTCTAACAAGCGAATGAAGTGAGCTTGTCACTTCAAGGGAAAACAACTGACAATATTTGTTGCCAATGATAAAATTTGAACTTTCATGTGGAAATTAGAATTTTTGAAGATTTGTGTTTGGCACTGTGAACTTGTCAGTTTCCCCAAAGCTAAAGACTTTCCAGTGAGGTTGGAGTACCATTAATGGATGTGATTTTTTTTCACACTGTGTAATGAAATGTGTCCATTCAAAGTACAAGGTAGACCAGTGTATTTTAATGCAAGAGTAGGAAAAGTTTATTGATATAATTCCAGATTCTCAACTAACCTAACTACTACTTGTCAGATTGGTAGAGTCAGAGAAAAATATCCACAGTTATCTGAAAAGACAAAAATACTCATCTCTTTTCCAACTACATGTTTGTGTGAGACCAGATTTTCTTTGTAAATTTCAATGAAAATAATATACAGCAATAGGCATTAAAGCCAGATGTTAAAGAGATTTATATAAATGGAAAACGATATTACTCTTCTCCCTACTTTGGAAGGAGGGAATATGGTTTTTCTTGCCCATAAAATATATTATTTACATTAATACATCATACAATATGTAACAAAGCTTATTATTGTTACTTTTAAATAAATTAATTAAAAAATTCTCAGTTTAAACTTTGAATATCATAAATATTTGTAGCTACAACCCATATACACAAGAGCTCTTATAAGATATTTTTAAGACAATAAAAGGGCCCTGAAACCAAAAAGTTTGAGAATTGCTACTCTAGACATTGCATGAAGCATTTAATGTTTAATCTTCATAACTATCTTTGGTACCCCATAGACTCCCTTATTTCTATTTTACAAGTGAATAAGTTTGAGAAAGTTTAAGTTTGTGTCCAAGATCATATAGCTAGTAAAAGAGTGTCATGAACAATTTGTTTTGAATGGGAGTGGGGAGAAAGAGAAGGTTTCACATATAGGGTAAATTTCAGCTGCACTAATTGTAATAGTAATAATAGTAGTAACAGTAACAGGAGTAGCAGACGCCACAGTAGTGTTAGTAATAACAGCAGTAGCGAAAGCAGTAATAGCTGTTGAATACTTGCTACGTGCCAAGAGCTCTTCTAAGTGTTTCACATGGAAAGGCCAGAGGTCAGTCAGCTCCCCATTAGGAAGAAAGAAAGCTGGGTAATGCAGACAAAGTGAATAATCTAAAGAACGAAATTATTAATCTTATTTTTAATGTTTTAGGTGTTTCTTAAATTTCTGGAAAAGGAAATAGAAGAGTTTGGCTCTATTTGGGCTCAGAAATGATTAGAATCTGCTCTAAAATTCCATAATTTTTTAAAAGCCAGAGCTGTTGAAATGTTGAGTTACAGCTTTGTAGCTCATGTGAATATGTATTTTTTAATAGTATTCATAAGAATATAGGATATAGTATAGCATAGCTAAATTATTCTGCAGGCTGCATAAAATATATATGCAATTATAAATTTGGGGGAAGTTATTAACATGGTTAAAGTGAATTTTATAGTATTTTTGTAGTTTGAGAACTCCAACTTTTTATGATGTACTTTTAAAATCCAGCTCAAATGAATCATTCATTTCTCAGAATTACAGAGGTGCTTTCTCAGTACCACCTGTTCAGCAAAGAAATATTCTTTATCTCAGATATCTTTTCCTTCTACAACTATGACTATAAGCCTTTTGAAGGCAAAGAACAGATTTAACTTATGTTTCATATTCCTCAAGGCACCCAGCGGTGCAAGCACCCTGATTGTTGGGTGAGTTACTAATGGCATAGGGCAAAAGTCTGCTGGGAATCAAGCCTCCATGTTCAATGCTATTCTAAGTATCCGGACAATTTTATTCCGTTTACATGACCAAAGCCATGAGATTTGCTCCTTTAGTATTTATGTACATGGTAGCCTTGAACTGTTTCAGCTGTCACATTTTGAAAGTTTTTTAAGAGACATGTATTCTTCCCTAATTAAAGCTACAGCAGAAATGATTAAAGGGTTAATATTTGCACGTCTGAATAGCATATACTTTTCTTGGCAAATACACTGTTTTGCAGCTTCAAGTCCTTCGTTTCATCAGTGAACATGACTGAGTGTGTCCTGTGGGCGAGGATAGATCAGTTCAGGTGCAGAGAGAAGGCAAAGCAGTGAGAGGGTAGATGGGGTGCAGCATTACAAGTGGTTTGCTTTGCTGCATCTTTGTGGACACTGAAAGGAGTGGTAAGAACTGGAAAGTAGGGAAGTGACTGAGAGGATTGGAGTTGTGAGAAATAGGAAGACAGTCCCACCTCCCCAACCCACCTGGAGGCATGAGGTGTGGGTGTGGTGTTTTATGACAGTAAATGGAGATAAGAGCACAGAGGGAACTGAGAGATTACTATCCTTGGAAATCCTGCCTCGTGGCCTGTTATCGGAGCATTTATCCAACTCACAGGGGCTCCAAAAGAGATTCAGTAAAAGGGGGCAACAATTTGTTATCTTCCTATATGATAAATCTGTAAAAATAAAGTCAGAGTGGATATTCTTATATTTCTGCTTGACATGGAATAAACTTGATGGAAGAGAATACCTTTTAAAATCATATTTACTTTTATTATCGAAGTAGTAATAGGTAGCATTTATTGACCATCTACTATGCGCCATCTTGGATGTTGAGGGCTTTTAAATATTATTATTGTTACTCTTATTCTCACCATTGATTGGGTTAACCTGAAACACAGGTGGAGAGGGCAGGGATCCAGAGAAAACAAAGGCAGGTGGAACATAGATAGGGCAGACATGGCAGTTTGAGCCAGCCTCACTACAGGAACCAACCAAGCAGAAAAGATAAAATGTTTCTGGACTCAAAGCAAGGAGGCATGGGAAAACAAGGGAGGGCCTATAATAGTAAGGTGAACTGACATAGAGAAACAGAGAAAGTTCAGCATAGGGACAGAGAAAGAATACATAGAAAAAGGGAAAGTTCAGGTCCGTTGCTGGGCAGGAACAACCAAGGGAATCAATCAGGTGATGACTCGGATAGATACAGAATCAGACTTACAGCAAACATGTACCCTTGGACTACAAGGCTTGAGGGGGGCAGCCCATTATTGTTCACCCTCCCCATGAGGAGAGTCTGAATCTGCTTGTAATACATTTTCCACTCTTTTGCTTAAGTCTTCTGGTCCATGGAGCTCATTCTTAGGCATCATGAGACATGATCCCGGGCGAACACCTTGGCTCACCTTTCTGTTCTGGTCATGTCTACGATTATTAACAACAGCTAACATTTATCGAATACTTACCATGTGCCAAGCCCTGTTCTAGGAATTTTGCATGTATTAACTCATCTAATTCAAACCATCTTATGAGGCAAGTGCTATTATCTTCGCAATTTTATAGATGTTGAAACGAAGGCACAGAAAGGCCAAGGAACTTGCCCAAGCTACTAAGGAGCAGAGCTGAGATGGCAGAGAAGTGCCAAGAGCCCCCGGAATGCATGGAGGTATGTAATATGCCAATTAAGTGGCTAGCCTTACTAGATGCCCCACATTTTTGTCTGCCTCATCTTCCTCCTTGCTCCCCGATTGACTTACTATAAAACAATTACTTTAAAAATATTTTTATTGATTTTGGAGAGGAAAGGAGAGGGGGAGACAGAAACGTCAATGATGACAGAGAATTATTGATTGGCTGCCTCCTGCACACCCCCTACTGGGGATTGAGCTGGGAACCTGGGCATGTGCCCTGACTGGAAATGGAACCCATGACCTCCTGGTTCAGAGGTCAATGCTCAATCACTGAACCATGCTAGCCTGGCTAAAACAGTGACTTTTTAATTTACATGAAAAGCTTGCACAACTATTCACCTTGCTTTTTTTGTGTTTTCTTTCATCATCATTCTCAGGCTTTTTGGTAAAGTACATGTATATGTTATGAAACATAATGGAAGAAAAAACTTTCTTTTCTAAATTGAATACTCCATTCATGTACTTACCTTAAACAGGTTAGTAGGAAAAAACAAAACAAAAACAAAAACCCCAAACAAACAACACCACAACTCCCACAACTTTAAAAAGTTTATAAAAAGTTCTAGAAGACAAGGGAAGGAGGAAAGGAACAAAAATGTTTTAAAACCTCTTCATTCCCAAGTAGCGTGCTAGATACTTTAGGTGTGGTTACTCATCTGTTCCTCCCAACAACCCTGGAAGGTATTGCTGATCATCACTATTTTGAGGCTCAGCTATCTGAGGGTAAGAGAATTCAGGCAGAAAGGGGTAGAGCCCAAGACCATCTCTGGAATGCTGCTGCCTTCCTCACAGATAACAGGAACCACATCTTTGGATTAATTGATCCCAGAAAGTTTCAAGCTTGAGAGTTCAAATAAGAAAGTGATGATGCTAAATAATTTACTAAGGTTGCATTTTACTGACAATAAATAAATAAATAAATAAATAAATAAATCACTATTTTATTCCAAATAGCTTCCTGAACCACTCAGCTGTTTCCTCCTGAGTCTTTGGTGGCCAAATTAAGCAGTATTTGCCTGAATGCTAATCCTTAGATTATGCATCTCTTAATCAATTTGGCTGTAATTAGGTTGAGCTTACAAATTGTCATTCCAGAAATAATGATGATCTTCAAGAGGCAGAAGGGAAAGCATCCGCATCATTTGTTGCTATCCCGTATCCCTGTGACAACATGCATTGCCTGTGCTGGGTGGCACAGGAAGGGTGGCAAGGGGCGTGGTTCTGATTGCTTTCCTACAGGCGGGTGAGCAGTGGGCATATAGTAGCATTGCCAAGGGCATGGGTCGTGGTTTAAAGATAGCTTCTGTTCTCACGTTTGGTTCTCTGGCTTGACTCCTGTTTGAGACAAAGGAATCACATTGATATCATCCTCCTCTTGTTAAGATAACATTGGTTCTCTGAAAGGTTAATAACACAATGATTTTCTCAGTTAAGTATATTTTCGTTTATATAATGTTAATCTGAGAATTTAAGGCATTTTGTCAGTATTGCCTCAGTCCTCCATATAGGAGGTAGGATAAAGTAATTCTTGCAGTTCTGGCCAATAATATGTCAGGCTAGTGATAGGGGACTGCATTTGTGTCATTCAGCATTGTAGCTCTAGAACCTGGCACAGGGTGCTTAGTAAATACCTATTGTTGAGTCTCTTCTTTCCACCTCAACTGAGGGTAGGAAGTCAGATCTTGGATTGGCCATAGTCAAAGCCAGTTTTCTACAGACTTATTCCTTCCCTTCTGCCCTTTCTTGGTACCACTCTGTTTAAAAAAAAATAAAAAAAATGGAGTTAACAGAATTAGTCCTGAGCTCAATACCTACTAATTCTGTGAGCAACTGAGTTCTCATTGACTGTATTCTCTGACATTTGTGACTTTCTTTTTAAGTTAACTGTCTAACTCTGTAATCACTGTTGGCAGTTTTTAGTCTGTATGTCTGATAATTCCCAGCCTTCTAGGCCTGTCTATTCCTAAAGCTCAGCTTTGCTTTATTATCATTTGTGCCCCAGGGTGTCAGGGAATTGAAAACATTTTTTCCTCACTGATCTTATGGATGTGGCTATTGGAGCCCAGACAGACTGAGCAAGATGCAGGTTTATCTCCTACTCATGTGTCGCCCTAGCTGGTTTGGCTCAATTGATAGAGCATCAGCCTGTGTACAGAAAGGTCCCAGGTTCAATTCCAGCCAAGGGCACATGCCTGGGTTGCAGGCTTGATCCTCAGTTGGGGGCATGCAAGAGGCAGACAATCAATGATTCGCTCTCTTCATTGATATTTCTATCTCTCTCTTCCTCTCCCTTCCTCTCTAAAATCAATAAAATATATATTTTTAAAAAGAATTGCTATGGGGTGTCCTCTTCCACCAGTTCAAGATAATTCACTCAAATAATGGGCATTGTATGCCTCCTTTGTCAGGTATTGTTCCAGGTGCAAAGGATATAGAAATGTATGTTAAAAAAAACACACCTATCTTCAAGGAACTCACAGTCAGGAGGAGCATAAGCCTGCAACACAATTAATTGCAAGATAGTGTAAGCACCCATAGGAACTCTGTGAAGGGAGAGACTCATTCCGCCTGAAGGAGACAGGAAAAGTTACACAGTGGAGGTGTCACCGGAGAAATAAGCAGGAGTGACTCTTCCACTGAGGCATCCCGTTGGTATAAGGGTGGACATAACAGTGGTATTCTGCCCCAGCCCCCATCCAAGGCAGAGTGATTGATCTTTTTTCTCCCTACATAAAAGTTTAGTTTATTAATCCTCTCATGAAAAATCTGCACAATCACCACAGATAAATGAAGAATCTTGATTCCTGCTGTTGTTCAATCTCCAGCTCACTTTTTGCCAGCACCAACACTGGCCTTCGCAGTCCCCTCTGACTTTCTTCAATCTTTTCATGCTTCCTTTCTCTGTTTTCTTGAAGTCTTCTTCTCATACAGGCCATGTCTTGTAAGTCTATGTTTGAGTTGTTTGAGTTCTTTTTTTCCCCCCATTAATCCAAGGAATTATAAATCATGCCAAAGTCAGTGGTCTTGCCATCACCACAGTGGGTTCTGAATCCAAACACAAAGATGACATCAGGTATGGTCTTATACATTTTGGGTAGTTTTTCCACAAATATCTGTCTTGGGTACTGTTGCCTTCCCAGGGTGAAGGACATCAATGACCATTTGCTTCCACTGAAGTAGTCTATTGGTCAGGAACTCCCTGGTCTGGATAGTTACTGTGTCATTCATGATGCAGGTTGATGTTCAAGCAGCCAGGGAGGAAAAGAGTGAGTGATCTTTTTTATTTTGGTGTTTGGTAGGCCACTTTGATGAAACTATGAAATGAGAGCAATGTCTAATAGATTGGCTGCTTTCTGCATGCCCCCTATTGAGGATGGAGCCTGCAACTCATGCATGTGCCCTGAACAAGAATAGAACCAGTGAACTTTTGGTGCATGGGACGATGTTCTACCAACTGAGCCACACTTTTTTGTTACCCAGCCTGTATTTAACAATCCCCCTGTTAAAGACCACCCTTCTGCTCTCTCAGTCTGTATATCTCTAGATGCAGGCATGTGGCTTAAGCTTGGCTAATTAATGCCATTGGCTTCAGTAATAACTGAAGATGGAGCATGTGGCCCAATCAGAGCCAATGAGATGGAAGAGAACTTTTCCTGAAACTTCTGGAAAAGAAACTCATTTTTTTCTGCTGTACTTTATTCATGAGGAGATGTAAGGTCTGGGGCTGCCTAAGTTGTATTATACGGAGCACTGGAAACCAACATGGAAGAGGCCATGCTGAGAGAGATGGAAAGTCTGTTTCAATGACATTATTTGGTCCCATATCAAACTGTGCCAGAAGCTGGAACAATTCTTGGCTTTTTCTACTGTGTAAGCTGCTGAAGCATCTTTTTGCATAGGCCAGTTTGGGTTGGATTTTCTGTCTTTATTCACACATGGCTGACAGATCTGGAAATGTTTATTCTGAAGATGGAAGCATCCAGGAAGAACATGACTGCATTCCAAACATTTGAAGAATATTGAGTAGAAGAATTACTTGAATGTTCTGTGTGTCCCTTAGATTCAGTAGATAGATATTTCAGGTGGTCATATTTCGGATCAACATAAGAAATAACTTTTTATTTTTATTTATTTTTATTTTTTTAAAAATATATTTTATTGATTTTTCAGAGAGGAAGGGAGAGGCATAGAAAGTTAGAAACATCGATGAGAGAAAGACATCGATCAGCCGCCTCTTGCATACTCCCTACTGGGAATGTGCCCACAACCATTGTACATGCCCTTGACCAGAATCGAACCTGGGACCTTTCAGTCCATAGGCTGATGCTTTATCCACTGAGCCAAACCGGTTTCAGCAGGTGTAACTTTTTAATTCTTAGGGCTCTTTCCCAAAGAAAACAGCCAGAGGACTTAATTCAACATTGTACATAGGGAGAAACATGAGAGAGTGAGTGGGAGACATACCTGACCCCATGTAAAAAGCATCTTGGAATAGTCCAAGACAATTTAATAGTGGTCTGATTTACCTTTATCAGTGTACTGAGATTTTAACACCAGAGCTTTCATTTAGCTTTAAAATTCCTCAATATCAAAGATATGTGTTATTTACTTACTAGAGGCCTGATGCCCGAAGATTCATGCAAGAATGAGCCTTCCTTACCCTGGCTGCCAGCACTGCCTTCCCTCCTCCCAGAGTCACCTTTCCACCTTCCCATACTGCTCAGAGGCCCAGAGCAGCTGCGATGGTGTGGGACTCCTGCATCTTCGCCATGGCAATGATGCAAGTGTCCTGCCCTGCCTCTGGCCTCTTGGTGGGTTAATTTGCATACTCACTCCTGATTGGCTGGTGGGTGTCATAAAGGTATAGTCAATTTGCATCTTACTCTTTTATTAGTGTAGACTAGAGGCCCAGTGCATGGATTCATACATCGGTGGGGTCCCTCAGCCCAGTCTGTGAGGATTGGGATTAACCAGCTCTCTGACATCCCCCAAGGGGTCCCTGATGGCGAGAGGACACAGGCCAGACCAAGGGACCCCAGTGGTGCACGATCAGGGTTGGGGAGGAACCATGGGAGGGCTTCAGGCTTGTCTGGCCCATCTTGCCTAGTCTCAATCAGCTGGACCCCAGCAGCAAGCTAATATACCAGTCAGAGTATCTACCCCCTAGTGGTCAGAGCTTGTCATAGCAACTGGTCAAATGGTTGAATGAACAGTCAGACACTTAGCATATTAGGCTTTTATTATGTAGGATTCACTCTTATTTCTTTAAAGAAACTATAGGCTCAAACCACTTGGGGAATCAATTTGTGAATTTGGGATAATAATGCTTTTTATGAAACAGAAGAAAATCACATGTAACAAGGGCAGAAGTTTTGTAAAGTTTTTTATTTTTTTTATAAATAAAAGATATATATAGTCAATATAGAGTAATGGCCAAAAGTATGACTTTGGATTTGGACTATACAGATTAAAATTCTATCCCTACTGGTGTGACTCAGTGGTTGAGCATTGATCTAGGAACCAGAAAGTCCCGGTTCGATTCCTGGTCAGGGCACATGCTTGGGTTGCAGGCTTGACCCCAAGTGTGGGGAGTGCAAGAGGCAACTAATCAATGATTTTTCTCTCATCATTGATGTGTCTACTGCTCTCTCCCTCTTCCTTTATCTCTGAAATCAATAAAAAATATTTTTAAAAAAAGATTAACATTCTATATCTACCACTGAATTGTGATGAGAATTAAATTAAATAATATAAGTAAAGAACAGAGCAAGATCTTGACACATAGTAAGTACTTAATAAATGTTTGCTTCTTGGTTATTATTATTACTAAATAATTATTGGGATCTAGAAATTGGATCCTATGAGATGGAGGTGAAACTCTATCTTGCTTTCCAGGCCCCCATCTTTTGCCAAACAACCTGAAACTATATAATTTTTAAGACAATGTTATTTTTATTGTTGAAAGTAATGCAGATGAACCCTTTCCTCTCCCCTCCCCCACCATTGACCCTTTCCAGCCCTTCCCTGCTCACATCTCCCCAGGTCTTCACCACACTATTGTCTGTGTCCTTGGGTTATGCACATATGCATTCAAGTTCTTTGGTTAATCTCTTTTAACCCACCCTCCCACCTCCACCTTTCCTCTGAGATTGATCAGACTGTTCCATGCTTTTATGTCTCTGGATCTATTATGTTCATCAGTTTATTTTGTTCTTTAAATTCCTCATATGAATGAGATCTTGTCTTTCTCTGACTGACTTATTTCATTTACATAAATCTCTCCAGGTTCCTCCATGATGTCTCAAAGAGTAAGTGATCCTTCCTTTTTACTGCTGCATATTATTTCATGGTTTTAAATGTACTATAGTTTTATATCCACTCATCTACTGATGGGCACTTAGGCTGTTTCCAGATCTTAAATATTGTAAATTGAATGAAAATAGGTGTTTCTTGTATCCTCTAGTCGTATTTGAAGATACTACATTACAAATTGTCATCCGAAGCCAAAAGCAAGACCATTAAAATAACTGAAATTATTAGGCTGTAAGCCTCCCCATTAGCAAGAAGGCATGCTTATTTATTTCCATATTCCCAGCGTCTCTCAGAATACCTGGAAAATAACTGCTGAAATGTTATTAAACATCTCTAAAATTTAGTCTTGTATCTTTTCAAAATCTTTCTCCTACCTAAATATCCTCTGTCCTTTGTTTCGTCAAGAAATCTTTCTTGATTCTTAAAAAAAAAAGAAAATCTCCCTCCATTGCTCCCAAAAGCCCCAGAGCATTCAAGGAGCTTATACACATGCACACGTGTGCGGGCACATACCACCCCCCCAATACATATGTGACACCATATTAATGACTTCACAATCTTCAGGGATATTGGTTGTTTTTAAGCATCTATGATACATCCTTGTCACTGAACTCATGATTTCCCACTTTATCTCCTTCAGAACCCATGGATGAATACCATCTGGTCCTGGTGATTTATTGCACAGAGTACCTCAAGTTGCTCCATCCCTTTCTCCTCAGAGACCCAAGAATTTCTGTCAAGGCCATTCTCTGCTTCACCATAAAACGTGTCCTTGGAAAAGGAATGTCCCTATTGTCTTCTCCAATAAATACTCATTCAAAGTATTCATTTAGCTGCTCCTCTCCTTCATCATTCCATTTAATATTCTTCTTTTCCTAATGAGAGCACTTAACATAACAGACACAGTCACCCTCTTAAAATGCCATGAACTCTATTACTATTATTATTTATCTTGATGTTTCTACATGTTTTGCCCATTCTTTCTTTGACCTCTGTAAGTTCTCAGCTGAAACAGTGAGTTCCTATCAGAGTGTTTGGCCTACAAAAAATGTTCCTTTTTAATAGAGTGCCTTTTCAATAGTTATTTTCTTTCTACTATAAAATGAGAGTATGTTATGCCTGGAAAATTTGGAAAATTTAGAGAAGTAGAAGAGCATACATCTTTATAAACAATCAAGTACTGATACCCTTTTAGCTAGATGCTGCATGCTTCAGGGCTTACTTTTTGCATTTCTCTCTAAAACACAATCTATCTGATTTCCTTTTTTCCTGTTTTCATCCTTGTGTGCTGTACTGTGGAGCTCATGAGAAATAGCACCTCTTCTATACCTCAGACACGGTACATCTAACTGGTGTTATGCACTCTATGTGTCAGGTATCATATTGAGTGCTTTACAGGTATTAACTCATTTATGCAACTGGTTAAAATTCTAAGAAAGATTGGGTTATTTACTCATTTATATGTGTTATTTATTTCTGATGAAAGTTTTAGTATAAAACAACTGTTACTGGATGGGAAAATGGGGTTAGGAGCTAGAGAATCTCAGACTTGTAATAATAATTTTATTTTTTCTTGGGAGATTTTCAGCATTAAAAAGAAAAAACAAAGACTAGCTTTAAGTATTGTAGTGAGTGAAATGGTGCTCAGCCCAAAAGATTGCCGACCCGGAACCTGTAAATGTGACCTGATTTGGAAAAGGGGTTTTGCAGATCCAATTGAGTTAAGGATCTGGAGATGAGATCATCCTGGGTGAGCTGGATGGGCCAGAAGTCCAATGGCACATCTATAAGAGACAGAAGAGAAAAAGACATATAGAGGAGAAGGCCATGAGAAGACAGGCAGAGACTAGAGTGATGCAGCTACAAGCCAAGGAACACCAAGGATTCAGAAGCTAGCAGAGAAGTAGGAAATGGGTTCTTCCTCAGAGTCTGCAAGGAGGAACTAATTTGGACTTCTGGATTCCAGAACTGTGAGAAAAATAATTGCTGTTGTTTTAAGCCACCAAATTTGTGGTAATTTATTATGCAACCCTAAGGATTTAATACAAGTATATTTTGTTACTGCAAGCCAAGAATCATGAATTGAGGGATTAAACAGAATAGAAACAAAGCTGAGTCACCAAATTATAACAAAGCTTAGAACCAAATAGAAAGCAACAAGTTTCTAGATCTTAAACAGCAACATGGCTCCTAAGTACAGTTAACAAGAGAACATAAGGCAAGTGAGTTAAACCAGCTGCTGAAACAAAGCTACTGAACACTGCTCCCCCTCGAGATACCAGGCTTTTAAAAGTGAGGTGCTAGTTCCCTATTATAATTGGGTCCACATGAGGCAATACACGTTCCCTGCTCAATCAAGTTACATACAATAGATAAGTACAAATTTGAGCAGTAAAAATTCTTGCATGTATTCCACTGCTTTGCTGTCAAACTTTAGAAATGAAAGAATGCAAATACAACTAGCACATTTATTGGCACATCTAAATCATTTAATGCATCTTCCCTTTTCCCTGTAGGATATAGGTGTTTATCAGTAGATACAAAGCATGTTTTACACTTAGTAGGCAATTTAAAAATATCAAGCATACAAAACTATTTCCCTCTTAAATTGTTTTGCAATACTGACTGCCATGATGTTTATAATCTAAGTCAGCAGGCCCTTAATGCATGTTATAAAAAGCAAGAATTTGTAATGACTGGAGGGTGATATGGTATGTACAGGGCTGATTTTTTAAAATTGTACATTAAAAAGTATGGAACTATTGTCTTCAAGGAATGATAGGAGAATGGAACCTAACATGATAAAATATAACATAGCAGCAAACATTTAAAGATTGTCCTCATGTAATCCTGTCCATTAATTCATTTATTCAATCATTGAATTGCTCATTCATTCATTCATCCAGTCACTCAACCCTCTTAGCTAAGCATTTGTTGTGTGTCCAGCACCGCATTGGGCACTCCAGAACTGAAAAACAATGCAGATGAAAGGCCTGAGGAACACTTGAGATAAAACACATGTGCGGCAATTAGTGAATGATTCTGAAGTAGTAGCAGCAGGCCTGTGTGACTTCATTGAACAGACTAAGTGGCTATCCTAAGGAAAGTTTTAAGTAGTATTGGAAGGGCATAGACAGGGAAAGAAAGCCTTTTGGATGAGGGCTTTCAAATTGGTTCTTAAAGGAATATTAGACATGGGAGTTTAAAAGTGTCTTTGCAGCTCTGCTATTATACCATTCTTGCTATCTCTAGGCCTAAAACTACCACATAGTACTGAGTGCATAATATATATAGGCATTCCACAAATACTTAATGAATGAATAAAACAAGGGATGAATGAATCATCGTTGACTCCTCTATGCAGCTCTAGGCTAATCTTCCCAATACACAAATCTGCTGATGTCTTCATCTCCTCTAAAGCCTCCCAAGAAAGAGCAGATAGAAAGTGATGAGGCCATAATTATCAGATCAGACAGTCTTGGGTTTGAGTTCCAAACACCTTCAGATTGGCCCCATCTTACCCTATCTAATTCTAGCTCTCTCTACAGCTTTACTGTTCTTTTGACATTTAAATCTAACCATTTCACCCCTCCTACCACCCACCTCTTACTTAAAAACTTTCAAAGCCTGCACCCTCTGTCCTCAGAATCTGTTGGCTGGTCCCAGAGGTGGTTCTGAAGGTGGTGACTGGATAAGGCACAGGAGAGTGGTCCGAGGCTGAGAAGGGGTGTCCCTGGGTCTGTTTTGTCCAAACACTATAGAAGCAAGAGACAGATCCGGGACCACCAAAGGCAGGGCCATAAATGTCTACTTATAATGACCTTCTATGTCTAGAGCCTCACCTGGCTTTTTACCTTGTTCCTGCTTCTCCCGTTAATGTACAGTTGGCACCAAACTGCACCTACCTGCTTTTCCTTAAACATTGCCTACATTTCCCATCTGTGTGCCATTGCTCGTGCTGCTTCCTCTGCCTAGCATTTCATTCCTCTCTTCTTCCCATTTCAAAGCTTTCTCTATCCCAGCTCCTTGGAGTCTCTTCTGATTGATTTAATCAAAAGTTACCTCTCCATTCTTTAACTTTTGTGGCACTTTATCTGCCTCTCTCTTAGAACAGGTATCAATGAATATAGTAGCATCAGTATGTATGTACAACTTCTAGTTTAGTAGATGCTAGAGTCACTCTTCTTGGATTTATATCCCAGATCTACATATGAACTAGCTATATAACCATGGTTTAGTTAGTGAGCCTATCTAAGTCTTAGTGTTTAAATATGTAAAAAGGGAATAATATTAACACCTACCTTTTGGAGGCAGGGAATGGTTGCATTAAATGAGATTATGTAAGTAGATTATTTAGCACAGTGCCAGATACATAATCAGTGATTCTATGCTTAACATAATACTGTTATCATCATTCATTTTCATAATTTAAACTAATTTTCTTGAGGGCAAAAACTATTTTCAAAGGAGCTCCAATGCCTGGCCCATAATTGGTGCTCAATAAATGTTTGTTGAATGCAGGCATAAATAATATAAGTAAATATGACCATTTACTTACTTTTTTAGTTTATTTATAAAATGATGCAACTTTACTACATTTTGGGGCTTTTTAGTAATCACTGTCCGTATGTTTTTGTCCAACAAGCAGGAACATTTTGAAATAGTGTGTAGTAGAATAGGCCCACTATGTTGCCATCAGTCTGGAATTTGGAAAATTACAAGCAGAATTAAAGAACAGTATTAGAATTATTTATTCTTTCTATGCCCCTTTATTGCATTCATTTTGGGAGAAATTATCTATTCTTGTTTAACAAGAAGATTATATTACATATTCATGTAGAAAGAATTTTACCAATTTGTGGAAACTTTTCAGATCTTGCCACATGTTAGATGTCAGGCAATGTCTCATTTGGAGAGAGAAAAAACAACTAGTTACTGTGATTTACAGTGAGGCAAGTTATTCTGAATTCCCTTGATAGGAGGAAAAGGAAAACTACATTATAAAATATCATAGAGCTTCGTCTTCTAAACAGCTTTTTATCTGGAAAAGATATGTAGTCATTTTTCTGACTTAATAAGGAGATAAAGCAAGTTTCACTTATCTTAATTTTGCCTGTAATGAATATACCAGAGGAGATTTTGCTATGATATGTGACTGCTCTTTCATTAACAGATTAGGTAATTGCCCTCTTGAAATGGCCCAACTTCATTATTTAGCACCTGACTTTATTATTATCCTGAAATAATCTAGAACTTCTTTGAAAGTCAGTGTGCAGAGCTATGGTTAAAGGAAAGACATTATGTATCCCAGGCACTGATGAGAGGCCATGGTTTTGCACATGGTTTTTGAGGGAGAGCTGAACTTCAGAGGCAGCTGAAAATTTGAGCCTTTTTAACTTGTCAAGGTCTGAAATTCTACCATCTAGAATTCTCTTCATTCTATTTAGTTGGCGGGAGGACTTAAGAGAGTGGGAGCTTCGGCCCTGTCTGGAGCATCATCTTGTACACCAACAGATTGCTGATTTCATTGCCAGCCCCATTCCCAGCCAGGGCACATGCCCAGGTGGCAGGCCCAATCCCTGGTCAGGGTGTGTCAGGAGGCAGC
>JAAGEH010000030.1:28749514-28782030 GCA_011751065.1 Lasiurus cinereus | reverse complement strand
TATATATATATATATATATATATATATATATATATATTTCTTTTTATTAAGAGAGAGTGGGAGCTTGGGAGGCAGCCTGGTGTAGAGCAGAGGTTGGCAAACTATGGCCTATAAGCTAAATCAAGTCCATTGTCTATTTTTTTATAGCTCATAGGGTAAGACTAACTTTTATATTTTTAAATGGTTGGGAAAAATCAAAAGAAGAAGAATACTTCATGACATGAAAAATTATATAAAATTCAAATTTCAGTATTCATAAAGTTTTTTTGAAACAGCTACATTCATGAGTTTATGTATCATCTATGGTTACTTTTGTGCTATGATGACAGAGCTGATAGTTGCAATAGAGACTGTATGGCCTTTAAAGTCTAAATATTTAGCCCCTTAGTAAAAGTTTGCTGAACGCTGGTATAGAGGAAAAAGCATTAAAAACATGGAGTCAGTCTTGGGGTTGAATGGCATCTCTTCTAGTTACTAGCTCTCAATCAAGATGACATTCATTCATTCAATAAATGTGTTTGAGCTGAAACCGGTTTGGCTCAGTGGATAGAGCATTGGCCTGCGGACTGAAAGGTCCCAGGTTCAATTCCGGTCAAGGGCATGTATCTTGGTTGCAGGTACATTCCCAGTAGGGGGCATGCAGGAGGCGGCTGATCGATGTCTCTCTCTCATCGATGTTCCTAACTCTCTATCCCTCTCCCTTCCTCTCTGTAAAAAATCAATAAAATATATTTTAAAAAATGAATGTGTTTGAGTTCTTACTGTTCCCTAGAAGCAGTGCTTGGCATTAGAGATGTAGTAATTTTGCATCTGAGGATTGCCAATATGTAGTTTGCTGACTTATTGAGAGGATTAAGTAAATTTAAGTATTCAAAGTGCCTTTGCTCCCAAAATTATTTTTGGAAATCTACAAATAACCATTCTACCCTAGTATTTTGGAAGGGATTTAGGAGTGGGGTAAAGAGAGACAGATTGATGAACTGTGATATCTAACTAGGAACTAAACAGGTAACTCAAGTAGTGGTAGTTGAGGATCTAGAGGGGAAGAGAGGCGCTGGAAAGGCCTGGGAAGGGAAGCAGAAGCAAATGACTTCAGATTTGCTGCAGGCCCATTTTGTTCAGAGGTAAACTTTTGTGGCACCCAGGCTTGAATGGCACATGATCCTTTCACAGCCATTGGTCAAAATGTTATTGTAATGGAGCCAGAATTTTTAATCCTAGACATTCTGAATCTGATGCCCTTAGTTATTATACCAGTGCCTCTCAAATTGGGGTCTAGGTCCTAGAGTTCTCTAGAAGAGCCTCTAAATTTTGAGTTTTATAATACTATTCTTAGAAAAGAAGAGAGAAAAGGCAATCTATATATATTAAAGTCTAAGCAACCAAATGACCAAACAACTGGTCAGCCAGTTGCTATGATGCTCACTGTCCACCAGGGGGCAGATGCTCAATGCTGGAGCTGCCCCCTGGTGGTCAGTGCACTCCCACAGCCAACCTCCAGGGGCTGGCCAACCTCCCACAGTCCCTCCCCCTGGCCAGCAGGCCCTGATCAGGCCAAATCAGGACTGGGTGAGATGGCCCCGACTGGCCTCCATCACTGGCCAGCCTGAGGGACCCCACCTGTGCACAAATTCGTGCACAGGACCTCTAATATAAGCATATCCTGGACACTCTAATGACTACCCGATACCCTGGTATTGCCCTGGGGTGACTTTATCTAAGTTTGCCTTTATGTTTAGATTGGTTCATTTTGGTGGGCTAATGAGGAAAGAGCAGCAGACTTAATAGGAAAATGATGTGTTGACACCATAGAAGGTTAAGTTATATTATTGCTAACTCTAAGGACAAAGGTTTCTAAGTGAGAACAGAGGCAGGAGAATTGAGCTACACAGCACATGGGGAGAATGGCATGCCACAAAACATGGGCATGTTTAGAATGGCAAGCTAGTTTTAGCACAACTATAGCCATTGTCTAACTTGAATTTCATTATTTTTGAGTTATAAAGTTATAAATTTGCTTTGGATTCATAAATTGCACAAAACTATGTACATAAGGAAATTTAAAAATCTAGTTGTTTAAAACCACATTTTACCTTATTTAAGTGAATTATGATAAAGATGATTTTAGTGATGTTCCAAATAATTATTTTTATGGGCTCTTGCCTTATTTCATAATTTAAGGCTTTATTGAATAGGGGTACTCTCTAAATTCTTCCCAAAATGTTGAAAAGAATGGCTTAGCCTGGCTGGTGTGACTCTGTGGATTGAGTGTCATCCCATAGAGCAGGAGGTCCTGGGTTCAATTCCTGGTAAGGGCACATGCCCGGGTAGTAGGCTTGATCCCCAGTAGAGAGCATATGGAAAGCAGCCGATCAATGTGTCTCTCTTATGTATCTCTCTTTCCCTCTTCCTTCCTCTCTATCTAAAAAGTAATAAAAATATATTAAAAAAAGAAAATGGCCTAGAACCTGAAACAAGGCAGGAGAATTTTTTTTTTTAGTGTGTGAATGTCCTGTGTTTCTGTTGATGAAGTTATTTTTGCATACACAGAATATGTCCAAAGGAAATGAATGCCACTACTGCAATATATTATTTAAGTTATAATCCTATTTCTTTCTGATTTATTCCAGATCATTCCATTTCTGTAATTTTTGCTTATCAATGAAATACCTTTTCACCAGGCCTAATGCCTGTAGTACTATCTTCAGAGTGGTACTTGGCTCTTATTTAACCAGAGAAGCAAGGGGGAAAAAAATTCCCCATACCTGAATGATACCTGAACCATACCACCTGAATCATATCACCTCTCTATACCTGAACCATGCCACCTCTCCATACCTGAACTTATGTTTATTGTCTATCCTCCCCACTAGAATGTAAACTTCATGGGAATGGTTATTTTCTCTAGTTTATGTTGTTCAGGGATTCAAAATTAGGGGCACTTTTGCCCCCAGGGGACATTTTACAATGTCTATAAACATTTTTGGTTGTTATGACTGGGGTAGGGCTTACTACCGATATTTAGTTGATAGAGGCCAAGGATGCTGCTAAAATATCCTATAATGCACAGGACATCAATCCCCACCACCCATCCCACCAATAATAAAGAATGCAATTCAAAATGTAATAGTGCTGATGCTGACAAACCCTCAGTTCAGAAATGGTGTCTGGCAAGTAGTAGGGACTTGTAAGTATTTGTTGGATAAATGAAAAAATAATTGGCATAGACCATGTGTCAGGGAGTATGCAAGAGGCTTCGTAGATGTAGCAAGATCATTAATTGACATATTAGTTTGGTTTTGATGCTCACTGTATTTTTCCTGGCTCACAGGTGGACATTTCCTGTCCTCAGAGTGTGTGACAAGGCTGAGAAGTGGCAGGAGAAATGTTCTCTAATTGACCTTGTAGAGTGTCATTCACTGAGATTTTGTGGTGTGTCCTAGAGGGGCCTTTCTGTGACCTTGCAGAGATGGGAGTGTGAAGTGGATTCCACATTCATGACAAAGATGGAATTTCCAGCCTGTTGGGCTAAAGCTTTAACACCGATTTAATTTAAATCAATATGCCATTTCTTATATATCTGAATTTGTGGTATAGGATTTATACATTATTTGATTTTAAAATTTGTAGGCAACTATATAATGATAGGCATTTATAGTTGAGAAAGCTGAGATTCAGAGAGATGAATTAACTTACTTTAGATCATGTGGATATTAAATGAAAAATTCAGGATCTGAATCTAACTCAGTCTGACTTCAAAGCCCCAAACTGAGACTGTGCCTCTATGAATGAAAGAAACTCATGGGTAAAGGGATAAACCCAAGTTTTCACATGGTACAAAAGCATCCTTCCTAAACCATCCATTTTCTCACTAGAGTAATGGTTTTCTCTTTCTCCCTAGGTGGGATATTGATTAATTATCTAATACTAGGACCTACCATGTCCAAGATGTTAAACAACCAGAAATGGTTTACAGGTTTTATTTCATGTGTCATCTCTCATCATTTAGCAATGGCTATAAATGTCTTGAGAAGGCTTCTCAGACTGAGTCTGGGAACAGAGCCATCATCAATTAGCTGTCTGTTATTGGGTCTGGTGGTTTGCACACATTCCACACATTTACATTCCCTGTTTGAGACACTAGGGGGCAATCAAAGATGAATAAGGTCCCCTATGGAAATATCCTTCCTTTAAGATTTCCACTACCTCCAGAAGCTTTCCTGATCTTCTCAACTTCTCTCCCTTTTCCAATCCTATTGCCACAGTCTAGCAGGCGAGACAGGGAATATAACAATTCTCATGAAGCTTAGCACTGTGGCAGCTTTGTACTCTTCATGTACATATCTCTTCCCCAGTGGACCATAAGAAGTAGGAGTTCAGTGGGTAGTGCTCAAGGTGCTCCAATCTCTCATATAGCTTAAGCAATAAGCATTCACTGAATATTTGTTGAGCAGACAGTTCAATAAATGAATTGATGGTGTGGGATATGGCATACCAGTACTTTTTGTCTTTTTGGGATTGGAGAACATACAAATACATACATGATCCCAAAACCAAACAATTAATGCGGAGCATAACAAGGGACCTCCAGGATCCATTTTTTAAAACTACTACATATCTCCAGTAGTCAGCCAATAATATGTATTGAATTAAAGAAATATTTGTTTAATGAATCTAATTCAGACTGGGATGGAATTATATGAGATATATTTCGAATGATGAATGAGTTGAATAAAGTATAGGAAAAGCATTTTAGGCAGAGAGAACAACATATGCAAAGGCGCAGAAACATAAAAAAACAAAACCTGTGTGCATTACAGTGATGATAATGTAGCTAGAGCACAGTGTGTAAGGAGCAGTGGAAGGTGATGAGCGTAAAGAGATGGGCAGGGGCTAGGTCACGAGGGGCTTATAGGTCGTGCTGTGGAGTTTTCCTGGAAGAGCTGGGAAGATTTTTGAAGTGTGTCACGAGTTCTGATAGGCATTTTAGAAAGAGTCTCTGTCTGCAGTATAGAAAGTAAATTGGAGGTATGGAGAACAATGAGAAGGCTGCCATAGTAATTCAGGCAAGAGACAATAAGAATGAATTGTGGCCTTTGCATAGGGGTTGGAGAAAAGAGAACTGTTTTCCACACTAGAGTCTCATCCAATAATTTTAGTATTGCTTTGCTTATTTATTTTTGCATTCATTGCAATCTGAATTCCTGCTCTTATTATTCATCACAGAGTTTGGTGCTCATCTGGAATGCATGAGTGTTGAAACTCCTTGGCATAAGTCAGGCATGGCGTACAGTGCATCTGAGCGCTCCTCCTGACACAATCTTTACAGCTCAGCTCTGAATCGGCTCCCTTGGTGATGAGTGCTGGTGATGAGATAAATACCTTGAGATGAAGCCACAGCAGTCACCTTGGCTTGCTTGGGATATAGCAAGGAGATATAATCTGATTCCTGCTTTGCTTGTGTTCAAAGCAGCATGACATATTTGTACAGGAGCATTCTCTCTGGGGTGTCAAGTACTTAATAAATATCACCTCTGTACATTTTTGCAAAGAGAGCCAGTTAAATTCCCAAGTTTCTAAGCCTTTTGCAGAGTTGCTGAGGTGAATAAGCTTATTCTATTTCTTTTTATCAGCATAAAATTATCAAAGGGTTTGTCACCTTTAGGACTAGGACAAATTCTTGACTCCTTTCTGCTGATGGAGGGGCAAGGACCATGAATGACTCTTATGTTACAGAATGTTAAGGAAAATCTAGACCCTTAGAATTTCTTCAATTCAATTCCTACAAATATAGGAGTGGGCAAAAGTGGGTTTACAGTTGTGAGTATAGGAAATACAGAGTTTATTCTTGGATTATGTATGTATTTATTACTGTATTATTCATTATTATTAACCTACTTTTGTCCACTCCTGTATTTATTAAACACCTATTATATTGCAAGCACTGTTCAGAATGAGAGATCAGTAACAACAAAATCTCTGTCCTCATGAAGCTCACATTCTAGTGAGGGGAAACAATAAATAATAATCATAATAAATTATAGCTGAAGTTATATGTGTGTTAGAAATAGCAATTAATAACATGTTAGAAAGTAATATGTTTTATGGAAAAAACACACAAAGCTAAGTAAAGAGGTTAGGGAGATCTGCAGGGCATGTTTGCAATCTTTTTTTTTTCTTTATTTCCCAATCTATAATAATAAAAGCATAATATGCTAATTTAGACCAGACAGTTGAATGTCCGGACAAAGCCTTGGAGGCTGCAAGGGCTGTGGGCAGGCAGCTGCAGTGGCTGGCAGTGGCAGCAGTGATGGGGTGATGGGGGTGGCGCCTTCTCCTAATCATCCTGGTCGCCTCTCACAGAGGGAGGTCAGTAGGCCCCAGTGCAGGAATTTTCATGCACCAGGTCTCTAGTTATTTCATAATAAGCATGTAGAATTTTATTTATTTATTTATTTATTTATTTATTTATTTATTTATTTATTTGAAATATATTTTTATTGATTTCAGAGAGGAAAGGAGAGGGAGAGAGAAATAGAAACATCAATGATAAGAGAGAATCATTGATCAGCTGCCTCCTGCATGCCCCCCACTCTGGATTGAGCCCAAAACCTGGGCATGTTCCCTTGACTGGAATCAAACCTGGGACCCTTCAGTCTGCAGACCAACACTCTATCCACTGAGCCAAACCAGCCAGGGCCATGTTTGCAATCTTAAACAGAGTGATCATAGTATGCTTGCTAAAAGATTTTTTTTTAAATTTTTAATTCTATCCAGTTACATCTGAATAAAGAAATCCTTACTCTTGAGCCACTTAAATTGCTTAATCTCTCTGAGCCTTATTCAAACAACACATATTTGTTGTTTTAATGATGTTATTCCCATCTATATTTTAGAAAATATCAATAAATAATTGACACACTCACTGCCCCCATGGAGTGTCTAATCTAGCAGGAAGGCAGATTCTCACAGAATACAATGGATGCTCTAGGAGGGGAAGCTTGGAGTGCTGTGAGAGCATATCATAAGGGCTGACTAACCAGTCTAAGAGTCAGGACAGGCCTCTAAGAAGTATCATTTAAGCTGAGGCCTGAAGAAAAATTGGTAAAGGGAGGGGGGTAAGATGGGAAAGGGTGCGCCATGCAGAGGAAACAGCCGTGTGAATGAGAGTCTGGAGTCTTTGATGACTTGACAGAGATGTTCACTATGGCTGAAGCAAAGAGCATGAGGTGGTGGTTGTCTAGAGAGTAAAGTAGAGATCAAGTAACACAGGGCCTGTAGCCACATAAATTATCTGTAAAATGAAGATTAATGATACATACACAGCATCTTGCATTGAAGAGGTACTCAATAAATGATGGGTTGTTAACCATATATATGGTGACAATCCTATATAATAAAAGCCTAATATGCTAGATGTCTGGTCATCAGGTTGTCTGTTCAACCAATCAAAGCATAATATGCTAAGGCTGCTAAACCGATCACCATGACATGCACTGACCACCAGGGGCCAGATGCTCAGTGCAGGAGCTGCACCCGTTAGTGTGTTCCCAGGGCGAGCACTGCTCAGCCAGAAGCCAGGCTCACAGCTGGCAAGTGCAGCGGCCGTGGTGGGAGCTTCTCCTGCCTCCACAGCAGCGCTAAGGATGTCCAACTGACAGCTTAGGCCCATTCCTGGACTGCGAGAGGACACAGGTTAGCCTCCCACTCCCTCTGAGTTCACAAATTTCGTGCGCCAGGCAAGGAGGGCCGGGGTAGTCTAATAATGAATCAGAACAGTGTATAACCCTAAACCAGTTGCAAATTGTGTATCTACTAGATAAGTTAAACCTTGTGTTGGAGGCAGGAGGTTGACTTGGGTTAGTGTTTAAAGGAAAGCTAAGTTGTCTATTGACTTGTGAGCTGAACATATGCAATCCCTGATTTTCTTGGTACGGTGATAAAGAAAAAGAACTAGAAACTGGAGGCACCTGACTTTCAATGTTAAGTCTGCCACTTACGTGCTCTGTGACCTTGGACAAGATGTTTATCTCTCTAGTTCTCTTCTGTAAAAGGGAGAAAATAAGACTACTACTCGCAGAGGGCTGATATTTAGGAAATTGCAATATTTGGGGAGTTTTATTGCAGTTTCCAAAGTGCTACAGTTTGGTTTGACTTACTCTTGGATATAGTGATGGGAAAAGAGCCTAAAAAAAGCCTCCTTTTTGGATTTTCCCCAGACCAGCTTTTTTCTATAACAATTGCAAGGCAGTTTAACATATTTCTCATCTACTGTACTAATAATATTTTTTTTGATGGTTGAGGCAATCCTTTTTTTGAGATCCCAGTTCATTGTGGTGTTGCTCTAAAATTCAGTCCAAGCAAATACAAAATCAGGAACTGGTAGGTCATATGACATTCATTCACAAATAATGGAATCTGTTTAGATAGCAATAGAAAAGTCTAATTTCCCCGGTATTACGGCAATTATTAACTCCTCCTCCCAAAATGTATCGAGTTATCCTAATTGTTATTATTATGAAACTCTATCCCATTTTCATGTCATAAAGATAAACCAAATCTCATTTCAATTAGTTACAGCAGGAGAGAATGAACTTTAAACAGACATTTAATTTCTGAAAAAAAAATTAGGAAGTTCTTCATGGAAATGTTATGGCATTTTGAAACAGATTAATAGTTCAGTGTGAACACATCCACCCTGCAGCTAAATGATGGGTATGTGATGATGAGGAGACAGGTTAAATGAGCAAAGCCAGGTGATACCACTGGTTTGGTTCTAATCAGACAGTATTCACTTTATGACTCTTTAATGCTATTTTTCCCCTATTCAATTTACAGATTGAATTATTGGTCTCATATTATGGGTATATTTTATTTATTAAGAGGAAGTAGTTGAATCTCAGAGTAATAACAAAATTTTACAAAATCTTCACAAACTAGATGCTGTGGGCAGACTTACATTCTCCCCCAAAAGATCAATCTCCCAAGATGTTGACCTGTAGTTGGGGTTGAGGTAGAGGGAGACTGTAACTGATTCAGAGAGCTTGTCCATTCTTTCCCACCCCCCTTTTCTTTTTATTAACATTCATATCCAAAGAGTGTGCCCACTTTTCAGCAGCTGAACATGACAAGGGGAAAAGGTTTCAATGATAAATTCTTGTGTGTGTCTGTAAATTTCATGCTTGTGGAGTTGGATTAATAGCAAGGGAGACTAAAGTCCTTTTGTTCTTGCACAAACAGCTACAAAGCAGAGAGCGACAGTGTGAATGTCCCAGTCCAGCAAGGCCCGCAGGCATGACTGGAGGGACGCTGTAGTCAATTTCTGGCCCCTCTTCTGAGGGCTAATTATGGCATTTGTTACACTGGGACCTGGATGGAAACCACAAAACGAATGTCAGCAAGACTCCGACATTTCTTTCAGCCTCCATGAAGGCTAGGTTTGAATGAGATCGCCGAGATTTAAATTTGTTGCCATGGAATTACATGTAGTCCAAGGCCTTTATATAGGTCTCAGTTCTCAGGGAAAGAAAATATAAGCGAATCTGGCTGCTGTGTGGTTATAGAAGGATTGGTCTTTGGATGTTTGGAATGCGGTTCTTTGCTCCAGGGTACTGAAACTGTTGCTAGGTGTATTGTTGGATTAAAAACTTCTATTTCTGGAAAAGAGAGGCCACCTCACTGCACTACACTGTTATAAAAGAACAAGCCCTTTGGAAGGAGTCTGTTTTAGACTATTGAAATAAAGGTAATAAGACCCTGACTTCTTTATCCAATGCCATTTTTAGAAGGAGCTCTAAGTATTTTATCTAATTCAGTTTATCCAGTTTGTGGCCTTCCTAATTATGTAGCTTAGTGTCTAGGAACACTGGTTCTTAAATGAGGGCTTGTCTTTGATAACTCTGCGGAAAAATGAGAAAAATGAGGACAATGTAGCGAGTTTTTCTATAAAGCCTAATTTATTCTTCTACTTTAGGTGTTAAAAGATATACTTTCTTTTATGAAATGATGCTAGTTGTAGGTGACAGTTGTTTTTCCTTCTTAATGCCCTTTATAGACTACAAAAAAATGGCAAACAGGTTTATTCTCTCATTAAAAATTTTGTGTGTGTCTGTGTTACTTTCTTTAATTTTCATGTTAGCAAAATTCACAAATTTGAAAATGATTGTCTTAAAGCAAGAACTTTGGAGTTAGATAAGCTGACTCTATGACTTAGCTATTTGACCTTGAGCAAGATAATTTTCTGACACTTGATTTTTCTCATTTATAAAATGAATATCAAATGCTCTATCTGACAGAGATATTGTAAGTTAACAATATTCATAAAAGTAAAAAAATTGGAAATAGTTCAGTTTGATGGGCACAAATGTCCATCCACTGGTGACTGGATAAACAAATTGTGGTGTATGTGTATGCAATGGAATACTACTTAGTAATAAAAAGGAATGAACTACTGATAGATACTACATCATGGATGAACATCAAAAACACCACACATGCCCTAACCGGTTTGGCTCAGTGGATAGAGCATCAGCCTGTGGACTGAAAGGTCCCAGGTTCAATTCTAGTCAAGGGCATGTACGTTGGTTGCAGGCACATCCCCAATAGGAGGTATGCAGGAGACAGCTGATTGAGTTTCTCTCTCATCGATGTTTCTTTCATCCCTCTCTCTTCCTCTCTGTAAAAAAACAATCAAATATATTTTTAAAAAATTAAAAAAACACACACACGGTATCATTCTACTAATGTGAAATGTCCAGAAAAGACAAAAAAAATGAAGAAGAAAGAAAGAAAACTTACAGAGAGTAAATTTGTGGTTTCCTGGGGCTGCCAGTGAGAACAGAGATTAAATACAAAAGAACTTGAGGGATCTTTTTGGAATAATGGAAATATTCTAAAGCAGAATCATGGTGATGGTTGTACAAATTTGTACATTATAAAAAATCATTTAATCTTACACTTAAAATGGGTGAATTTGGAGGTATGTGAATTATACCTCAATAAAACTGTTTAAGAAATAATTTAAAAATTCCTTGGTCAGGTAGCTTAGTTGGCTAGAGCATTGTCCACATATGCCAATGTTGTGAGTTTGATCGCCAGTTTGGACACATACAAGAATCAACAAATGAATGCATAAATAAGTGGAACTACAAATCTATGTTTCTCTTCTTTTCTCTCTCAAATCAATCAATCAATAAAGATTAAAAAATAATTTATAAAGTAAAAGAAAACTATGAGCTGACATCTGTGAAGTATCTAGCCCACTGCTAGTACATATTATGTGTGCAGTGAAGAGCACCACAATTATTGAACTATGTTATCCAAACTTTCAGAGAACTCCCTCCTCTGCTATGACTTGAACTTTGTATGAGTGACAAATTCATTAAAACCATTACGATTTTACTGTCTTTATGACTACAGCTAATATATTCCTGTCTGCAAAGAAATTACAGGCTGGTTGCAGAGACCTATACAATAAAATAATTCGATGCTGAAATAAACCACTTTAAGGTTTTATGCCAAAATGAGTCACACAGATAGTTGTTGGCCTGGGACTTCAGAAGAAGGTAAGGTCTCTATGTCTGGAAAGAGACCCTAGACTGGATCTTGAAGAATGGGGAAGAAATCAGATGGAAGGGTAGAGCCCAAGGGATGTCCTAGGATAAACACAGTCATGAAGAAATTCGATCATGATCACTCAAGGGAGTGCTAAGGAAGCGTTTGGGCTTTGAAGAAAGACAGATTTGGGTTCTAACTCAAACTCCATCATTTGCAAACTGGATGACCTTGAGTAAGTAACTTAATTTTTGAGACCCAATTTCATTGACTATAATAAAGTGATGATAATAATACCTGTCTTTTAGGATTAATGTTAGTATTAAGTGAGATATCCTACATAAATCTCCTAGCACAATGGCAGGCTTATACAAGGTATTTAATTAACATGAATTTCCTTTCCTCTGATGCCCTCAAAGAGGTGATAATTTGGTTATGGAAGGAGCACTACTAGGAAATAATTTTTTTTAAAAGACAATTCAGATTCAGATTACCTCAATTATACAGTTAGGGAAGCATTTTTTATCCATTTTAAGATCTAGTTTACCAATTAATGCATCCTATATTTCTTTCTGAAAATACTCATGCAGTTTTTAAACAGTCGAGTTTATTGTGATGTAATTGATATATAACATACTGCATCCATATAAAGTATACATTCTAATGAGTTCTCACAAATGTACACCCAGTGTACTATAATCAAGATACAGAACATTTCCATTATCTTCAAAAGTTTCCTCATGCCCTGTTGCAGGCCATCCTACCTTTATACCTGGCCACGGGTAACACATGTCTTCTGTGACTATTGCTTAGTTGGCTTTCACTAGAATTTCATTTGAATGGAATGATACAATATGTATTTATTTTTGTGCCTGGCTTCTTTTACTAGGCATAATGTTTTTGAGATTTCCAGACATTGTTGCATTTTAGCAGTCTATTCCATCCTATTGCTAGCTAGTATTCCATTGTATGGATATATCACAATTTAGCTACCCATTTACCTGCTGGTAGAAATTTGGATTGTTTCCAGTTTTTAGCTATTATGAGTAAAATTGCTTAATTTTTTTTCCTCTTTATTGTCTTTATTGAGGCTACACTGGTTAACAAAATTATACATATTTCTAGTACACAGTTCCAAAACACATCATCTTACACTGTATTGTGTATTCACCACCCCAAGTCAAGTCTCCTTCCATCACCATTTATCCCCCCATACCTTCCTGCACCTTCCCTTGAATAAAATTGCTTTATACATTCAAGTACAGCCTTTGGTAGATGTATGTTTTCATTTTGGGGTGGGTGGGGGGGCGGGTAAGTAACTAGGAGTGGAATAAAGTATGTTTAACTTCATAAGAAATTGCCAAAATTTCCCAGAAGTTATCCCATTTTATATTCCTGCTAGTAGTGTAAGAGAGTTCCAATTTCCCATATCCTCAGCAACACTAACTACTGTCAGTCACTTCAGTTTTTGCCATTGTAATGAATATATGCTGGTATCTCCTTGTGATTTTAATTTACATTTTCTTGCTAACTCATGATGTTGGGTTTATTGGCCATTTGTTTATTTTCTTTGTAAAATATTTGTTCAGTCTTTTATCCATTTAAGAATTTGGGTTCTGGTAGTTTTAATAATTTTTTACAATGCCTTTCTTAAATTTGAAAGTGTAAATTCCATGAGTTATTGCATCCCCACGCCTTGCCACAATTCCTGGTAATAGACACTCAATAAGTATTTGTTGACTGAATTGACTGATGTATGGATTTATTAGAAGGAGTGGAGGGGCTCTGTAATGTTGGTGGTCTGTTTATTTCTTTTGGAATCAGGAGACTCACTTAAAAAAATCCAAATTTAAAACAAGAAAGAGTATCATTATCATTAGCAAACATTTTTTTGAATTCCTCAAATTTGAGACACTGTGTTAAGTGTTTAGGCATGAGACGTCATTCCCATCTTTAAGAAGCTTATGGTCTGCTTGGATTTATACGAGATAGAGATCTACTCAAGGGCCATACACAGCTTCAAATGAAGGAGTGATATAGGTTATTGCTCCTAACTCATGAATATGAGAAATCCAGAGGAAGGAAAGATAGCAACTTGCTTGGGGAATTGGGCAGTACCACCTTCATGGAGGAGGTGACATAGAAGATGAGTCTGGAGGATGGAAGGGTAGGGAAAGGCACCGCAGGTTGGAAGAGGAAATGAGATGGCATGAGGAAAAGGCTCAGGAAATAGCCTGGAGCCCAGCTTGAAATAAGACTGGAGTGTTGGGTGGGGCATTTGGTAAGAACCTTTAATGTACCTGTCTCCCCTTGTGCCTGGGGAGAGTTGGAAAAAAGGCTTTTTGAAGGAAAACCCATGACACAAATTCTTTCTCGCTTTTTCTAGTCAACAGTAAGTGGTAAGACCCTATTCAGGATAGGCAGATTAGGTGCCATGCTCTGAACTCCCACAGCACCTGATGCATCTCCATTTCAACATTCACACTTGTGATTTACTTGTTTTGCTAGGCTGTAAGCTGGAGGAGGGTGGTGGGCATGTTGGCTTTAGTCACTGTTGTATTTTCAAGGGCCTGTTTATTTAACAAATGAATGAAAAAATGAAATGTTTCTCTGAGATTTAACATCTTTGCAATGAAATGGTGTTTGTGAATTTCCACAGCTGTTATGATAATAGTAAACTACACAATTAACTAAAATGTTTAATTGAAAGTTTAATTTTTTTCAAGTTCTGGATTGCATTTTAGTACTGTCTTTTTTGACAGGAATCTTTCATTTCTGTAATAATAAAATATATCATTGACAAAGGCACTTACTCTATGTTAGATATTGTATTAAAATTGTCTGTAGGTGTATAATAAGAAAGCTGATATCAAGAGAAATTGAATTATTTGCCCAGGAGTCATAGTAAGAGGCAGAGTTTGGATATGAACTCAGGTCTGGCTGAATATAACGTTAGTATTTTTTAACCACTCCATTCTACAGGGACATGAGGTTACACTATTGCTTCTTTAAACAGAATTCTTCAACTTGAGCCCATTATTCCCACAAAGACTTATGGTTAGTGCCCTTGATTTGACCAAAAGTGCAAATCTGAGTACCCGGGTTCCACCTCCGATACAATCTAAGGTCTGGTGGCCAGACACATGAGGTATAGTGGCTGGGGCTTTGGAGG
Source organism: Lasiurus cinereus (assembly GCA_011751065.1). Classification (NCBI taxonomy): domain Eukaryota; kingdom Metazoa; phylum Chordata; class Mammalia; order Chiroptera; family Vespertilionidae; genus Lasiurus; species Lasiurus cinereus. The sequence goes on along the minus strand of JAAGEH010000030.1, from coordinate 28,767,305 downwards.
GGAAATTTGAACTTCAATATTGTAGCTCCTTTTATTAGCTTGTTCTAGTGCAAATTTGAAGATAGCTTATTAATGTCATGTGAAATGGATTCACCAAGGACTTTGCCTTTCTCTGATTTCTGATATTTGAAATGGGAGATAATTCTAAGTTTGGTTATCTCTGCTGGGGTGCTGGCGTAGATTGGCTACAGTGGATATCTTACCTAACCTTGCACGTCTTTGTAAATTTCAAATCACCTTAAAAATTCTACGCAAAATTTCTGCTATTAAAAAAAAAGGAAGCCCTGGCTGTTATGGCTCATTTGGTTTGGTATGTACTGAAGGGTTGCTGGTTCCATTCCTAGTCAGGGCACATGCCCTGTTCGGGGGTTGGGTCCTTGGTAGGGAGTGTGCAGGAGGCAACCAATGAATGTTATGCTCTCACATCGATATTTCTTTTTTCTCCCTTCCACTTTCTCAAAAATCAACCCTCTTCATTAAAAATATAAAAGAAGGAGAAAGAATTAAATTGGAATATATGAGGCTTTTTTTATGCATTAATTGTAGGCAAATCTGATTTTAGAAATAGTGTTGGGTACACCCCTGAAGCCGACCTTTAGGCTAAAGTCCCTTAAACACTCAGGTTGCTTCCTATATATTTTCAGCTGGCTTGAGAGATATTTTTCCATTTTTCTCTAGGTATTTTGCAGACAACTTGTGTGTGTGCCCCCATGCACATATGTGTTCTAGCATAGTTCTTTAAGCAAATAGTTTTGGTAGTGTGAAAAACATATTCAAAATAATCCATTTTCTTTGTTGAGTATCCTATATGCCTTTGAGCACAATTCCTGAAATTCATTTAGTGGGCATTCACTTAGAATTTTCTGAAGAACAATTTCTCTGTAAATTATTAACTTTTTATTGCCACATTTCCCAGATTCAATTAGATTAACATTTAGTGTCATTTCTCAAACAGAGATAATCATCCTGATTATGCTTTGAAGAAAGAACTTGCATGCTATATACCTCTTAGGCTTTCATTTATCTCATTTATTAGGCAGCTATGTGTATATGTGCTAGGGCAGAGAGAAGCTGAAAAGGATGGCACTTGATGGGAATTGATAAGTTGAGAATCATTCAATATTGAGTTTATGGCATTTGCTTTCCTCTGCCGTGGGCATAGCAGAGAGCTGATGAAATATATGCAGGCTAAAAAGGACGGATTCCCTACGTGGCTTCTGAATACATTTATTTCTAGCCAGTAAAGTTTAGCAAACCATGTCCGGTGCTGTTGACAAATAGCACAAACTGAATGACAACAGTTCGCTTTTGATGTGCTGGCTAAGGTAGGCTTTGGCACTTACTGCTTTACTGTCTCTCCGCAGTATGTGGTAAAGTCCAAAGGAGCGGAGATGCCCACATGAAACCCCCTTGTATGGTAGCAGCTACTTCAAACATAGTTGCATGAATAGGAGCTCATTTGACCCTTGACCAGAACCAGGCTCTAAATTGGCAGACAGAGAATCGCAGTAATTTGTATCATTTCAATTAGTTACTCGCTGCATAACGGGGAGGTCACGACTTTCTGCCAGGATTATTGCCCATGGCAACCCAGCTTGAATGTACCATCAGTTTCCAAATACTTTCACTTAATAAATGTAAGTTCATAAACAAGGCTCAATTGTTGGGGGTGCACAAGAAAGTGAATTATCCACTCTACAACTGAACGAGCGGAAGATGACATAACTTTGTCGGCAAGATCCTTTCAAATTCTTTTTTTTTTCCTTTAAGAGAGAAGTTGATAAATGGGGCTAATAGCATTGGCTGAATGAGCGGTATTGATCTTCGGCTATGTAAAACAGCCAGGAGAGACGGGAGTTTGTGTAAGAGCACTGTTGTTGCAGTTCTGAAAGCCGGCAGTTTTCTCTCACTGTTTGCTCTGTACAACCCAAATTCAAAAATCCTAAAATCAATGTTGCCATTGTTGGGTCCAAAAAGCACACCCTTCCACAGACAATGCAAAGAATTCCAAAATATAGATAGCTCCTTGATACATACAGATCTGATTGTAAGAAACATTGGGTTGTTTTCTTTCCCGAATAGAAAGGGCAGCTTGTCCCAGGGTGCAGACAATGGTGTGTCTAGATGCCTGTGAAACTTCATGAACCCAGTGCAATAATTCAAGCCTTTGATTTGAAAAATGTTTTGTATGTCTTCCTCCACATCTGCAAATACCTCCCCTTCCCCTTGATGCCAGCCAAGAGTTGTTAGCAAGTCAATGTTTTCCACTTGAGGAAGAAAAAAAAAAGTTCAGCACGTACATAAGTTTTGCTATTTGGCTTTTGTTTTTTGAATTAAAATAAAGGTTTCCTTCTTTCATGTCACAATCTATTAGCCACCGGGAAACCTGGTATCACAGTTCTCTCCCATTCACCCCTGCATTTGTAGCAGATTTGACGGTGTGTGGAAACCAACACGGGCGCTGCTCTGTGACTGTGTCACCTGCAATCAGCTTGCGCTGTGGCTCAGATTAATCATGACAGTAGGCAATATTTCCAACATTATTAGAAGAGAAACCTAATATTTTGGGACATCAGGGATCTCTGAGCTGTTGTCCATCAAACTGAGAACCTTCATTTCCTACTCCTTGGATGGGTAACCTTAAGTTTTAACCACTTAATGGACAAACCATTTAATGGGCAAAAAGAAATTAAAGTGAAAATTAAAATAAAAGGAGGAAATGTGGCTGCTCTGGAATTTAAAGGCATATCATGGGGTCATCTCCAAAGGGTTTGGTAGTTCTGTTATCCAGCAGTGGACTGCCATTCTGTCTTGAAATGTAACCATCCTGTTTTCCTGAATTTTCTTCTCTAAGGATGCTTTGTTATGAAATCTGTGGACAATTGTAAAATAGAGATCTCTACCCTCCTGTTGAACTTGTATGTAATTGGGTTTCTATCATGTAAACAAAATGAAAGATTTGCTGAAAATATCACAAGAACTATAAAAGAAGATTCAGGTCGCACTTTTTTACTAAAAAGTTATGTTATATAACGATGGAGTAAGAGCATGTATGTCTTTAATGTACTTTTATATTCGACAGTACTATTTAGAAAGTGGATGGTTTTCAGATTCTTATATACCGGCTTTAATGTACTTTTAACCTCTTGTCTAATGAATTTAGTTTACACGGAGAGGACTAAATACTGGATACTGATATTCTGAATCTGATTTTTCTTCTTTGTCCTTGAAAAGAAAGACCATTGGACAATAATACAGATGCTATGGAGACCGCATCATGGCCCATAGTTTCCTCAGTGGTCTCAAATCATTTTGGATCAAACTTTTACCAGTGTATTTTAGAGACTGGAAATTTTAAAACCCCTTTAGACATTCATACCAAAGCAGGGCTCTATGCTTGGAGACTCTGGTTCCTACCAGATAATGTGCTGTTTCATTTGTTCAACTCAGAGAGCCATGGAACCAGAGCTGCCAGGGGCTGTTGCCTGACTTTTGGGTTCCTATTTTACACCCTTCCCTCCTAGTCCCTAGAAATGAGTAAGGTCTTAATAAATATGTGTGGAGTAGATTATTCCCCAAACTAATATACAGCCAGTCTTGTCAGAAGGAGACCAAAGTCTTGATATATTTCCTTGCATTTAGCAGGTTTTGGTGTGTGAGCAGCTTAACATTTTCCAACTGAATACCTAACTAAATCACATAATAAATATGATACAATTAGCTGATCGCTCTCTACCTTCTCTTTTAACCACAAGAAAAAGAATCTGATAAAGTTCAGGACTTTTTTCCAGGACCTTTCTTTCCTTTTTAGGTTGCTCCCAGGTCTATCCATCATCATTTTAGCTTTGAAAGTTGGTTCATTTGTCTTGTTCCCTTAGCTCTGTCACCTCAAGCTTCGAAGGTTGACTCCCAATTTCTTGCATGTGGTCTTTCATTGGCCCACTCCCCGCTGGTACCCACTCCATCATTCTTGTAGCTATTTGATCTAGCTGGTTTTCTGTGTCAGACTCTGCCCAGCCACCTGATGGTTTTTGGTTCCAGGCTTGTCACAGATTCCCCATTCTCTTTCTGGCTTGTCATTTCGTCACTAAGCTTCATCTCTTTCTTTATTCTTTTAATTAAGAAACAGCTTATTGCCTTTTTTTCCTGATTACAAACTCACACTTTGTTTTAGAAATTTTGAAACATGTACAAAAGCACAGTGAGAAACAAAAACATCTTTATAATCCCACCATCTAGGAAGCACCACGTTATAATTTTGAAATATGAGTTTCCAGGTGTGTTTTCTTTCTTTCTTCCTTTCTTTTTTTCTTCTATTTGAGTCCTTTCCTTCTTATATATTTTGTGATAATTTTGGATAACTTAGAAAATTATTGGTTCCTTGGGCATTTTTTTTCTTTTCATTACGTTGAGCATTTTTCTTCAAAGATTATCCCCAAATGCTATAAAATTCCGTTTTCTTCTATTGCCTCTGTAATTTTCCTTCTCATTTCCTTCCCACAGTTTCAGGCTTGCATAAAATAACTCATGGTTTAATATAATGCATGTTCTCAGTACCCTTTTCGGTTTGGCCTGCTTGGATGTACTCTGTTATGAAGTTTTAATCTTGTAATAAGATTGTAATCTTCTTTGCTTTTCCACACATGACTGGCACTTTTTCTTTTTTGACAGGGAAAAATATAGGGTATTTCAAGCCCTTATGCCTTACAAACTCTATTACTGGTGGTTTAGCTGCAAAGGAACATGGGGTATAATATCCAGATTACCCTCTGGACTTCTCAATTAGTAAAGAGACCTGTGTATGTCATCAAGATGTCAGGCATCATTTTACAAGGCAAAGGCAGGTTTCTGTCCTTCTAAAACCCTATAGGCCTTCTTGATCATTCATTCATTCACTTACCCAGCAAAAATTTATGGAGCATCTTTTTTGTCCAGTAGAAATATAAAATAAGTCACAATCTGAACCACATATGTGATTTGAATTTCTTTGTAGTAGACACATTAAAAAAGAAACTAGTAAAATTAATTTTAGTAAAACTATTTAACCCAATATATAAAAAATATTATATACTAGAGGCCCAGTGCACGACATTTGTGCACTTGTGGGTGGAGATCCCTCAGCCGGGCCTGTGCCCTTTCGCAGTCTGAGACCCCTGGGGGGATGTCCTCTTGCCAGCCAGAAGCCTGGCTTCTGGCTGAACGGCGTTCTCCCTGTGGGAGCGAACTGACCACCAGAGGGAAGCTCCTGTGTTGAGCATCTGGCTCCTTGGTAGTCAGTGTGCATCATAGCAACCTGGTCATTTTGCCATTTGGTCAATTTGCATATTGGGGTTTTATTATATAAGATAAGATTTTCCCCTGTCTTTAAAATCTTGTGTCTACTTTTTATTTACAATACATCTCAGTTTGGATTAGCCCCATTTCAAGTGTTCAATAACCACATGCAGCTCAGGCTACCATATTGGACAGCACCATTCCAGACACATTAGCTGGAGACTCTTTGCAGATCAAGGCAAAAGTAGTCCTTAGTCACACATAGCATGTACTCTAACAGGGAAGCCAGCCATTACACAAGTGATTGTTAATACAATACATACAATAAAAATAAGCAAGGAAACAAAAATGCCTGGCTAGGGAGTGTGCAAAGTGACTCAATTTTTCTTTATTGTTTCCCCCACCTGTTTTGCATTTAACTAATTATGTCATATTGGGCAGGTCATTTAGCCTCTGCCTTCTAGACTCAGATTTGAACAATCACCCATAGCTCCTTGAATCCAAAGAACCTATATTAAAAAACAAAACAAAGAAACTACACATAGCCCCATTTATCCACTCTGCCTTACTGCCTATTTAAATTTTTTTTTATTTGATAGTTTCTTTTTTTCCATCACCATTTATCTCCTCAATGTCTTCTTGTACCTCCACCCCGCAACTTCCTACCCTGCCCTGGCAGTCACCACACTGCCACACTGTTGTCCAGATCCATGAGCTCCCTCTTTCTATTTTTTTCTTTTTTGTTCAATTCCTTCTCATTTCATAACTATTTAGCTAAAGCATGCTTCTTAAATCCCAGGAACTGTGAAAGGAATTGTTATGCAAAAATAAAGAAGACCCAGTCCCTGCCTTCAAAGAGATAGAGCCTTTTTGATGAGTTGCTTAGATAACAGCTCACATTTTACTGAGTGCTTTCTTTGTGCCAGGCACTGTGTTAAGCACTCTATTATGCATTTATCTTCAAAAAAATTTCAGTATAATATTGTATTTTGGGGTATTATTTCATTCTCATTTTATAGGTGAGGAAATTGAAGCTTAAAGAAATGGAATTGCTCAAAATTCCATAGTTAATAAGAATTGTAGTTGGGATTCAAACCAGTCTGCTAAAAGACCTCCAGAATCTTTAGAGACCCTGGGGTGACCTATTGCACAGTATGCAAAATTAGATAAAATGTCATCCTTAAAATAAATAACTAGGTAGATATTAATATTTTAAAAATAATAAAGGTAAGTATGATTTATCTTCTTACTAAAGTTTCCCAAAGAACTATTTCTTTAGTCCACTTACTTTATGGCTATTTCAGCATGTGTACATATACATATGTATTTCACATTTGTATTTGTACATAAGAAATCTAAAAGATATATAGATGGCAGTTCTGAGAATCTGAATCACACACCTGCTTTAAACCTGGTGGGTGATTGACCACTTCTCATGGATCAGGTTCATTTTTCTCAAAGGCACATTTACCCTTGAAACTTCAACTATTACCGTGAAGATTCCACTAATTCAGTTATTTTGCTGATACCTTCCTGTCCTGAGGGTGTTTATCTTCCTTTCATTTCCTCACTAATAGCACTCCTTCTCCCCCCATACCACGCTTTGTGTGTAGGGCTCCCTTAGGAATTTATGGAGTAAGATTACACCAATTTTCCCCACCTATTTTCTTTAGGTAATGATTTTCCAACTTCCATCTTTTCTTGTCTTTTTTCATTCTTCTTCTCTAGATCTCAGTTTCATTTTCCACAATGTTTTGAATTCCTCTCCTGAGAGTCCTTGCCTTTCTTCCACTCAAGAATATATTTGTTGTCATTTAATTTTCGAGAAAAATGTTGCACTATGCTTATTTTTCATGTCTAATTTTGAGCATTGCTTTCCTTAAAAAAATACTGAATAGAAATATAAAAAATAGCATGAAGTTCAAAATAGTGGTCTCTTTGATTTAGTTTTTGAATTAATTGTCACTTCAAACAATATTTGTAAAAATGTAATGACTTCTTTTCTAACTTACTCTTCTGACTTTCCTTTTTCTGTCAAATGGTATTCTGTAGCAGTTAAAAGCATGGGACTTAGTGTAAGACAGACCCAGGTTCAAATCCAGTCTCTGCCAGTTGCTTCTGGGCCACCTTCTCCATGTATTACTCTCTCTGTGTCTCAATTGCCTCCTCAATAAAAATGAGGTTAATAATACCTGATTGGGAGAAACTAAGATGGTGGCATAGGTAAACACTTAAACTGCTGCCTTGAACAACAATTTCAAAACTACAAGTAAAAGACAAAATGGACATCATCCAGAACCACAGGAAGACTGGATGAGTGGAAATTCTACAGCTAGAAGGAAAGAGAAAACCACATTGAGACTCAGAGTAGCTGCAGGAGGCAGAGGTACTGAGCCATGCGTGCTGGACAGGTTGGGCAACTGGGTATGCAGCTGGCTTTCTCAATCGGGAGGGAGACAAAAGCTCCCAACTGCACTGAACTCCAGTTCCGGGCAATACACTGGGGACCCAGACTCCTTTGGGGAGAAACTGGACTGTCTGGCAGTGGGCAGAACTCGAGGGTGGCTTTCTCTCAGAGCTGCTTGCTGCCATTACCACACCACAGGACTCTGACACACAGGGGCCTATTAGGGCAGGGCTGATGGAAACAATTGCTGTCTGCTTCGCCCTCAGACTCCACCCCATCCAAGCTTAGCACAGAGGCTTTTGCAAGATTTATTTCATAAGGGTGAAATATAATAAGAACTTCACAGAAGTTCTCCCATCATAGACACAGCTGATCCTCACAGCCAATCGGCCTGGAGGTGAGTTTCTCCCAGTGATACCAAGAACAATCAAGGCTCAACTACAACAAGACTATGCACACAGTCCACAAAGGGTTGCACCAAGGGTGTCTACCTCAGGTAACTGGGGAAGCTGAGCCACTGGGCCCTATGTGACACCTGGCACACAAAGCCACTCTATCAACTCAGGGAAGCAGCCAAAATGTGGAGACAAAGAAACAGATCACAAATGAAAGAAATGGAGGAAAATAAATGACTGGATATAGAGTTCAAAACCACAGTTATAAGGTTTTTCAAGAATTTTCTAGAAAAGGCTGATAAATTTAGCGAGACCCTTGAGGATATGAAAAGGACCAACTAGAAATTAAGCATATACTGACTGAAATAAAAAATATTATACAGAGATCTAATAGCAGACTAGAAGATCCCAAGAATCAAGTAAAGAATTTGAAATACAAAGAAGCAAAAAATACTCAAACGGAAAAGCAAAAAGAAAAAAGAATTAAAAAATATGAAGATAGTGTAAGTAGCTTCTGGGACAACTTCAAGTGTACCAACACCCGAATTATGGGGGTGCCAGAAGAAGAGAGAGAGCAAGACACTGAAAACCTATTTGAAGAAATAATGACAGAAAACTTCCCCCACCTACTTTATTATTTTATAATAATAAAACCCTATTATTTTTGTTAATAGACTTACAAGAAATAGACTTACAAGTCCAAGAAGCACAGAGAACCACAAACAAAAGGAATCCAAAGAGGACCACACCAAGACACATCATAATTAAAATGCCAAGAGCAAAAGACAAAGAGAGAATATTAAAAGCAGCAAGAGAAAAATAGTTAGTTACCTACAAGGGAGCACCCATAAGACTGTCAGCTGATTTCTTAACAGAAACTATGCAGGCCAGACAGGAGTGGCAAGAAATATTCAATGTGATGAATAGCAAGAACCTACAACCAAGAGTGCTCTACCCAGCAAAGCTATCATTCAGAATTGAAGGGCAGATAAAGAGCTTCACAGACAAGAAAAAGCTAAAGGAATTCATCAACACCATACCAATATTATATGAAATGCTGAAAGGTATTCTTTAAAAAGAGGAAGAAAAAGAAAAAGGTAAAGATAAAAATTATAAACAACAAATACATATCTATCAACAAGTGAATCTAAAAATCAAGTGAATAAAAAAAATCTGATGAACAGAATATTCTGGTGAATATAATAGAATCAGGGGTATAGAAAAATAGTGGACAGACAATCCTTGAGGGGAAAGGGGAATGGGGTTTTGGGAAGAGACTGGACAAAAATCGTATACTTATGGATGAGGACAGTGTGTGTGTGGGGGTAAGCACCTGGGGTGGGGTGGGAACTGGGGGGAGAGAAACCATGGGCGGGGGGGACAACTGTAATAATCTGAACAATAAAGATTAAGAAAATATAATGCCTTAGAAATCCATGGCAGGAAGGAACACCTTGTAGATTATCAGACTCACCAAATTTTTTCTGCATCGTTACAGAAATTAAGGGGCAGGGATGCCACGTTCTAGAGACCACACAACCTACTCTGAGACCAAGGGAGGAGAGAAATGGCTGTCATTTGCTATCTTTTCAAAAATGTTTTATTATGAAAAACTTCAACTACTCACTAAAGTAAAGAGAATATCATAATGAACCCCCTATCCTTTAGTTTTACAATGACCTAGCTTTTGCTATTCTTGTTGATTTTTGATAGTTTTCTTTTAGTTCTTAAGCAAAAAAGGAAATTTAAAGGTAACTGAAGGATTCTTCCTATATTAGGTTCAGCTTAAACAAAATACCAGGATAAACACATTTATGTTGTTATTGGATATTCCATACCCAATGATCATTCCCCCTCCAAAGTCAACTGAGGACGAAGGAGGAGGTACTTGGAGTAGGGATAATAAATAGTCTTGCAAGTTTAGCTTGTTGTATTCCTATCTGATGTTACACAATTTGCTTTTTAGTGAAATTCTCAAGCCCTGTTTGATCTACTATGCCCCTCCACCATTGCTACCTACCCCCCACCCCATGGGAGATGCATTTGAACAAATCTCTTCAAGAACATTGAAAGATTAAAAGAAAGGATGACAGATGTCATCCATTAGCATTTTATGAACAAGGGTTCCCAAACATCTTTTTGCTTAAAACCCTATTATTTTTGTTAATAGTAACATTTTTTATTATTTCACACTTGCTAAGCATCAACAATTAGCTAGGCCAGTTAGGAACAAAGAAAATTTGTGTCAGCACTTAGGTGCTCCAGGCCCAATTCTCATGCCCTTCTGCCCTCTCTGTGTAATTTCTGTGCCCAGTATTTGTCTTTGAAGTTCAATAGAGCTGGACCCACAGAGGAGAACTTCAGGGAACTGGACAGAGCTGAGCACGGCTGCCAGATACCAGAGGTCAGCTGTTTAGGAGTGTCTTTAAGTGGTCACTTGCCTCTCCCAGAGACTCAAGGGGTAGCATCTTTGCCAAGAGGAGAGGAGTAGTAGTTAGAGAGAGAGGAGGCTTGAGTAGTTCCTTTTAAAAATCAGTAAAGCCTAGAAATTTCTATCTGTAGGCCTAGAAATTTATTTCTGAAGAGTCAGATGGGTGGAGGGAAAGGGTCTATGCTTAAAATGCCAAAACGTAGCCGAGCAGATAGATTCTGTGCAGCCAAGTAGCAATCATGCAGATAGATTTTGTCACAAAATGGTCCAACGTCCTCTTTTTTTCCTTCTCTGACTTAGGCATCCAGATAGTGTGTGAACAGTGAAGAATAGGTGGATATTTTAAGACATCTTAACTAAGGTGGGGATGCTGAAACTAAATATAAGTTTTCCAGTTCTCTTTTCTCTACACACGAAATAAAACCCCTGTACGGAACTGCCAAGACATATCTGTTCCCATGGTGCTTTGTGTTATACTGTAAACTCAAAGTTTGACTATTCCTTTGAGGAATGAAGGTTTTGAAATGCATAACTTTCCCTTGGTAGGATTTATTTTTATAGGAGCACATTTTAGGTGATTCTAATGTATTAATGTACTATGTGTTTTGGACTTGTTTTTGTTTTTTACAATTAAAAATTTAAAAAACTGTTTTATGGTTATAATATCAATATATGGCCTTGAGCAGAATTTGAAAAATATATAGAAGCACAAAGAAGAAATTCATCACCTGTACTTCCATTTTCCAAAAATAATGATAGCATCTTGATATATATTTCCTTTCAGTCTTTTTTTTATATAAATAATCATAATTTAGTTAATCATTTTCTTGTCATTGGAACTTTAATTTACCAAGTGTGAATGAAATAATACATAATTTAGGTCAAGTAGGCTAGAATTTATAGGATTGATTTTATAAGTTTTAAACATCAGTGGTGAAATTGTAAGGGTCATTGTCCTAAGACATATTCCCTTTATTCAGCAACAATGGCTAAAACATGTGATCTAAAATTGTAACATTTGCTTACAAACAGAAAATAGAGGAAACAAAGAGAAACTATATGTACTTACAGGCAATAAGAAAGCCTTTTGTTATTTAGCATTTTAAATTGTCAAAGATAGAAATTAAAAGTACAAAAGTTGAACCATTGGTGACCATACTGAAGCCCCCAGACATGAGTCAGCCACAAAAAATGCTCAAACTCATTTAAAAAGCTCTTTGTCATGTTCCAAAAAAACAACATTTTTAGTGTTTTCCTTTGACTTCACATCCCGCTATTGCAAGTACATGGCTAATTATTATCTGAATGATATCTATTATTCCTGTGTTCTAACCGGATATGATCCAAATATGGCCACAAACACATTATAGTGTGCAGCAAAATCAAAAGAATAAGATAATTCTGTTTTTAAGGGTTAATGGTATTTTCACTCCTCCTCAGTTTGAATCATAGACAATAGCTCCACTGTTGTCTATTCTAGGCAGCTGTGCAGAATAGTAAAGATTTAGAGATCTTTGTAGGCACGAGAAAAATTAAGCCTTTGTACACTTTTTATTCAGTATATTCTACCCAACACCCATGTGTAAGAGTTGGACTTGGGAGTTGCAACAGGCTAAGGAAAGTTTGCACAGATAAACAGAGTTATTCTAAATTCTGTGCCTGCTAAGTTCTGAATCGCAAAGTGCAATTGCAAATCTAGAAATTATATCTGAGAAATTCTTTTTCTAAATCTGCCCACTATACTCTGTGGGTTTCACTTGTGATGTTTGAATAATGAACAAATTAAAAGAGTTAGTTGAAAAGTTAGCAATTACCTCATCATTTTCAGTTCTCAAACAGTCCCTGTTCCTAAGTCTCTGAGAAGTGGAGTGGTCTTATGAAAGAATATGTCCATACATGGAATGAAAATTAAAAAAAAATCAATATAATTTTAAATAACTAAAAAGAGGATTCTAAATAATTGGTTACTGTAGCCACAACTAAAAAGTTATAGTTAGAATCACTGGCGCTTCCATTTGAGTCCCAGGATGTACTAAGTGCCTTTCTTGATGCCTCTCATGCTTGGTATGATAGCAGACTCTCCTGACTCCTCAAGGGAAGGACTATTCTCACTGGGAAGAGTATTCCATAGTGACATAGGGAGCTGGGAAACAGGGATAGAAAATATAATTTGGACCTAAGATTGCATTCCATTTGTCACTTTGTGAATCATTTCTAAGACAGATTTGAAAATCTTGATGCCCTTCCTTATCTCACCCTTGTAATTGTTGGGAAAGGAGTAGTAATAGCTACTACTTACTGAGTACCTAATATGTATCAGTCACCTTTCTTTCAGTATTTCAATTAATCATGGCAACAAACCCACACGTTAATCAAAAGCTCACCAAGCCTGAGAAGGTCCAAAATATTTTTGGTCCCAGTTACCCCTCTGCCCTCATTTGCCACAGCTCTCTCTTTAAAATATACCCACCCAAGCCATGCTGGCCTCCTTATTTCTCACACCCGAGATACATACTCCCACCTCAAGGATTTTGAACTTGTGCCCTCTGCCTGGAATGTTCTTCCCCAAAATATCTGAATGATTTGCTTCCTCACTTCATTCAGATCACTGCTCAAACTTCAACTCATCAAGGCTTTCTTAATAATCACAACTAATTCAAAAGAATAGACACATCCCTATGTTCATTGCAGCATGATTTACAATAGCCAAGATCTGGAAGTAGCCCATGTGCCCATCAGGAGATGAGTGGATTAAAAAAGCTGTGGTACATTTACTTAATGAAATACTATTTAGCCATGAAAAGAAGGAAATCTTACTTTTTGTGACAGCAAGGGTGGACCTGGAGAATACTATGGTAAGTAAAATAAGCCTGTCAGAATAAGACAAGTACCATATAATTTCACTTGTATGTAGACCTAATGAACAAAATAAATTAACAAAGAAATAGAAACAGACTCAAAGATACCGAGAAAAGATTGACAGCTATCAGAGGGGTGGGGGTTGGGGGTTTGAGCTTCTTATTCCATGTGAATCACTTATCCTTGCTCATGCCTCTCACTCTCAACAAATGATCAGTATTATTAGCATTATTCTACTATTACTCTTTTCTTCACCCGTAGGTTCAAGCCCAGCACAGTCTGTGTCCTCAGATTTCCCTGGATCATGTTTTTCCACCAGCTCTGGTGCCTTGGACAAATCCTGTTATCCCAATGCTTGGAACCTCTTACGTGTGGGCAGTGCCAGCACCTGGTTTGCTCTGACTCTAATGTGGACACAGGGGAATTCTGAACACCTGCAGATAGCATCTCCACAGATATTTCATTAGCCTTTTGGCAAATTGCATCTGTGTGTAGTCTTCAAGAAAACTTACAACATTTCACTAAAAGCTTCTATTTAATCCATAGAAATATACATCCTGCCTTTATCTACTGCTATGTTTGATGATTTTTTTAAAGTTTACCAGAGCCATACACCCTGCTTCTCATCCTTATGGAATGATCATGAACTTTATAGTCACACGGGCACTTTTAAACTGTGTGACCTTGAATGAGTTGCTCCACTTCTCTGAGCATTATGCCATTAACAACTCCTTTAAGATAATGTATATAAAGCATCCAGTACAATGACTGGCATATACATTGAAATTAATATTTTTTGTTGTGATGGAGAGACTGATGATGAAGATGATGATGTTGGGAAGCTACACTTCTGATACTCTCCCTCTCTCACTGGAATTATGTCCCAATCAACACCTTTCCACTTCACCTTGTTCTCCCTTAATCTAGTTAAAGCTGTGCAGGAAGTTCCTGCAAGCACTGCTTGGGGCCAACGAGGGCTTAGCATTGTAACTCTCAGACACATGAGAGCACAGCCCGTTCTGTTTGTGACCACACAGGTCATGTTGTGAGCTTTGGATATTTTCTTTTTTTGCTGCAAACAGCTCTATAAACATCTTTAACATCTTTGATCTCTCGTTTAGCACCACCTTGAGCCATCTGTTTTTAGGCCTTAAGCCCATTACTACTCTCTGTTGTTTGCTTCTAAAATGCTGTAAGAGGTCTACAAGCATACAGTGAACCCCTGGAGAACAAGAATGCTGCCTCACGTATCCCCAGTGCAAAGCGCAGGGACTGGAGGGAGAGGATGCCTGTTGCTTTCAATGGGCATCTATGTTCTTGCTCAGCTTTTCTTTTTTTTTTTTTTTCACCTTGCTCTACCTCCACCTATTGCATCAGGACATTTCAGCTCAGCTTGAATTTCCCCCCTTGTTTTTACTCCAGCAGGCTGGCACTTTCCTTTTCTTTAAATCTGAGCACTTAGTTAAATACTTTAGCTGCTGGGAATACCGACACGGTCATTAGAGCTTTTAGTAGTTCCTTGACAGTATATTTTACCCTGTTGCTTCCCACTCTGACATCTTAAATCGGGAGCAGAGCTTCCCTCCCTTTGAGCACTTCTTTTTATCACATATTAAATATCTTCCTTTTTTAAAAAAAATTAAGAATTTGCACCTCTTTCATATATTTCTGGCAAATCTCCCGGGCTCCGGGAAATTAATTTTGGCCATTACCCGAGCAAGAAAGGGAACTATCTTTCACTTTATATTCATAATCTCTGTTTTTTTCTTGTATCTAAATCCTATTAATTCTACTTAGCTCACTTCCACTTTTGTTTTAATAATAATAACTAACATTTGTGTAGCGCTTTACAGTTTAAAAAGCATTTTCACATCTACTATTTTATTTGAGCCTAGGAACTTCACGAGAGTGGCCGAGCTGGTGCGTTCTCATTCCAGTTTCACAGATGAGGAAAAACAACCATGCTCAGAGAGCTAAGTGCTTTATCCTGGGTTACCTAGCTCGGAAGAATTAGAGCCTGGAACTTGGATCCAGTTTTCAGATTCCAAATCCTGTTTGTTTCCTATTAGTCCACACCATGTATATCTAGAAAGGCTTTTATAAACTAGCTTTAAATATTTAGCTTCAAAGTTCAGCTTGATTATTTTCAATCTTGTTTCCTTCTCCTTCTCCTCCTCCTTCTCCTCCTCCCCCTCCTGTCCCTCCTCCTCCTTCTTCTTCTTCCTCTAGGGCATTGTTGAAATCCATCTCAATTCACATTTAGCCATACTTTCTAATTTTATTTGTGTGTGTGTGTGTGTGTGTGTGTGTGTGTGTGTGTGTGATCTCCACTCTTTCCCTTGGCTTAGAACTGTGCTAAGATAACTCACCCTCCAGGAAAGCTTTCTTGACTCTTCAAATTGGGTTGGGTGGCCCTGCCTGGAGCACCCACTACATCCTCATACATCCCCAGATGTCTTCATAATGGTCCTTCTCCTTATAGGATCTTCAACCATCGGAGTATAAAGTATGTCAGGGCAGGGGCCAGCCCACAATTTCCACCCTCATGATCCCAGAATCTAGTACAATGCCTGGCACACAGTAGGTGGTCAGCATGTATTTTTGGAATGAATAAATAATTGATGACAAGAGGAGTGGAAAGGTTTTCTTGATAGCTAACCAGAAGAAATTCCAAAATGGGTCTTGAGGAAGCCTTGTTTGGTTTTGTGTGTTGTGCAGGGTTCAATGTGGAACAGAGCATGTGATTATGTGAAGGGACAAGTCATCACAACTCCATTCTCTCAAACACAGAAAACAACCCTGTGACATTTCTTATGAAGGAGAAAGAGTATATTCAGCAGTGCTTCTTTTTTTTCTATTTAATTGTCAATGATTTTCCTTCAGGGTCTGTGACTTTTCATGTTCTTACAATTTTTCTTTTGAAAAGCAGAAGTATTTTAAAAAAAGCACACAAATAAGTAAACTTACTAGTTTTACAAAGTAATGGTTTATGTTACGCATCTCCCTGAAACAACCTTAAAAATATCAATTTACCAGGTTACTAGAAAACAGTAGATATTTTTACATTCCTGAAACTAATATCAACTTACTTAAATATGGCCAGTTATATGTAGTCTGAGTTGGTACTGAGAAGAGAAAGTGTTAACACCACATTTTCATATTTTAATTCATCTAGTTGACCAAAGATGATACTATCTTTAATGCTGTGTTTTAATTAAGGTTGCATTTGGATCTTTAGAATTAAATCCTATTCCACGACAAAAATCCCTTTTGGCACATTGTCTTCGCAGATGGAAACAAGCAATCAAACCTCTGTCCAACCACTGGGCAAACTGAGAATGGAAAAAGAAAACAATTGCTTTCAGTTATTGCCACCTGTTTAAGGCACCTTAAATGAAACAATAGCCAGATGGTCTGAGTGGCCTGAGTATAAAATAGTGCTGTTAAATTTTGTGTGTGGAATTTTTGATTTCTTGATATCTTTTGTTTGGAAAGTCTTCCCTCTGTTAAAGCCAAGTTTGAGCGTTTGCTACTACTTTTGCCTTCACCGCCCATCTTTTCTTTTTGTTGTTGTTTTCGTCCTCTTTTTTTTTTTTACATTTTTTTATTATTAAATCTTTATTATTCAGATTATTACATTTGTTTCTCTTTTTTCCCCTCCATATCTCCCCTCTACCGGCTCCCACCCTTCCCTCTACCCTTACCTTCCTCCTGTTGACCTCATCCATAGATGTATGATTTTTGTCCAGTCTCTCCCTGTACACCCCTCACCCCTTCCCCCCTTTCTGTGCTACCGATTCTTTTATATTCACCAGTTTATTCTGTTGATCAAATCTTCAATTCCCTTAATTTTCAGACTCACTTGTTGATAGATACATATTTGTTGTTCATAATTTTTTATCTTTTACCTTTTTTAATTAAATCTTTATTATTCAGATTATTACATTTGTTTCTCCTTTTCCCCCTCCATAGCACCCCTCCACCCAGCTCCCACCCTTTCCTCTACCCTTAGCTCCCTACCATTGATCTCATCCATAGGTGTATGATTTTTGTCCAGTCTCTCCCTGTACACCCCTCACCCCTTCCCGCCGTGAGAATTATCAGTCTACTCCCTTTCTGTGCTTCTGATTCCATTATATTCACCAGTTTATTCTGTTGATCAAATTTTTAATTCACTCAATTTTTAGATTCACTTGATAGATATGTATTTGTTGTTCATAATTTTTTGGCTTTTACCTTTTTCTTCTTCCTCTTCTAAAAGAGTACCTTTCAGCATTTCATATAGTACTGGTTTGGAGTTGATGAACTCCTTTAGCTTTTTCTTATCTGTGAAGCTCTTTATCTGCCCTTCAATTCTGAATGATAACTTTGCTGGATAGATTATTCTTGGTTGTAGGTTCTTGCTGTTCATCACGTTGAATATTT
>JAAGEH010000030.1:28723084-28749504 GCA_011751065.1 Lasiurus cinereus | reverse complement strand
CCAGAGGCTCCTTACATTATCTTCACATTTTTGGATTCTTTTCTCTTCTTGCTTTTCCAGTTGAATGTTTTCTGCTTCTTTATATTTCAAATTTTTGACTTGATCCTTGCCTTTCTCTAGTCTGCTGTTAGGACTCTGTATAATATTTTTTATTTCAGTCAGTATATGTTTAATTTCTATTTGGTCCTTTATCATCTTTAGTTGGACCTTTTTCATCTCCTCTTGGGTCTCACTAAATTTATCCATCTTTTCTAGCATATTCTTGAAAAATTTTATAAGTGTGGTTTTGAACTCTATATCCAGTCGTTTTTTTTCCTCCATTTCTTTTGTTTGTGATCCCTTCCCTTTTCTCGGCATTTTCACTATGCCGGGGAAACTTCTGTGTTG
This sequence comes from Lasiurus cinereus, assembly GCA_011751065.1. Lineage (NCBI taxonomy): Eukaryota > Metazoa > Chordata > Mammalia > Chiroptera > Vespertilionidae > Lasiurus > Lasiurus cinereus. The sequence continues at coordinate 28,749,117 of JAAGEH010000030.1, read as the reverse complement.
AATTCAGCCTTATGATACCAGACACAAAACTGAAGAAGCCTGTATTGAGCTTGAGATGGGTGGAGTCTCAGGGCTTAAGGGACCGCCTTGCCTTCCAGTCGGCCCCGCCCTCCACGGCCCCTGAGTCTCACGTGCTTGGGTAATGGCTGGAGCCATCCTTGTGCCTCTAACCGCTGCCTTTCCAGCTCCCCTGCGCAGCAGGACCTCACAAGTCTAGGTCGCTAGGGTTTCGTCCGAAACAGGGGCTTAGTGGAGTCAGAAGTGGCACAGTTGGGAGGGTCTATCCCCCACCCACTCGCGAAAGCCAGCAGCACAATCAGCAATCTGTCCTGTGTGCAGTGCCGTGCACCCCACCAGGCCTTTGATCTTTTGCGACTCCCCTAAGTTTCTGTGCACTTCTCCCTTTTCACAGTCCAAACTCCCCCCGTATGAGTTTTGGCTGGATCTGGGGTTTAGTGTCGTAGGATAAGGGGTTCAATGCCTTTGAGAGTCTCCGTTTCCCTCCCGCCAGAGAAAGCCAGCCAGGTACTCCGGCACCACGCACGCGTCTCCGTACCTCAGCTTTTTGCAGCTCCTCTGGGTCTCCGTGAGCCCCTCTCTTTCCTTCTAGTTGTAGAACTTCCACTCAGCCAGCTTTCCTGTGGTTCTGGATGATGTCCGTTCTGTCTTTTAGGTGTAGTTTTGAAATTGTTGTGCGAGGCAGCAGTGTAGGTGTTTACCTATGCCGCCATCTTGGATTCCCCCTTTGTGCACAGTCTTGTTGTAGTTGAACCTTGGTTGCTGTTGGTAATACTGGGAGGAATTGGCCTCCATGCCAATTGGCTGTGAGCACCAGCTGTGTCTACAATGGAAGAACTGCTGTGCAGGAGACACCCTTATGTGGCAGAACTTGCTTCAGTGGGGCTTTGGTGTTCACTGAGTCTGCCTCTTGATTGTGTCATTTATGAATGTGAAGAGTTGTAATCTGGTATGGTCTCACACTGACCCCTGGGTATACTGGCTCTTAGATCTTCCAGGAAGTGCAAAGTCAGCCACTGCCTGGGGCCACCCAGCAGGAGCTACAGAGAGATCTGCAGATTCCTCCTCTTTGTATTGTGTTTGGAAGTGCCCAGATGAGGCCCAGCTGTCAAGTAAGACAGGCTGCTGCTGCCAGCCTTGGGCCTGTTTTTGATAGCTTTGCTGCTCCCAGACCCAGCTGTTGCCTGTTTGACACATTTTAGACAAAGAAAAAAACAGGCCATTCATATGCAAAAGCTGCTACATACAGCTTGGGTGGGGTTGTAAATTGGTTGGAGTAGGGTCTCAGGGAATCACCAGGGAGAAGCAAATAGCAATGACTGCCAATCACCCCTGCACCAAAGAGATCTCAGCACAGGAACAATGACTGCGAGCACCTCCATATGAAAGAAAGCCACCCTTGCATTCCTGCCCCAATGCCAGACAGTCCAGTTTCTCCCCATATGTGTCTAAGTCCACCAGTGTCTCGCCTGAAACTGGAGTTCAGAGCAAGTGGGAGCTTGTATCTCCCTCGGGATTAAAAAAGCAGCACACCCAGCTGCCAGCCTGTTCTGTGCTTCCACACCTCCTACTAGTCTCAATGCACTTTCTTCTTTACCTCTCTGGTTGTAGTACTTGCACTCAGCTAGCTTTCCTGGGGTTCTGGATGATAGTTGTTCTGTCTTTTGGTTGTAATTTTGATGTGGTTGTGGGAGGCAACAAGTACAGGTATTTACCTATGCCACCATCTTAGTTCTCTCCCCATCTTTTCCTTTTGTCATTTGAATGCACTTGCTGTTTCAGAATGGAAATTCCTTGGACAACAGCCTTAAGTCACATAAGAAATGAACACTAAAGATAAGTTCTTTTCTGTGTGAGAAGGAAGGACATGACTTCTCATGTGAGGATACGTTTCAGATCGAGCATGATAATAAGTCTGAAGAATGTTATTTCAATTTGACAAAAGATTTCTTCTGCCCTTCCAGGGATGTATTTCCTAGAGTCCCAATCTTTTCAGAAAATTATTTTGCTTCTCTACCCAGGGGAGGGCTTTACTGAGACACCAGAGGCACCTGAAGCTTTATCTGGGACTTCATGTAGAGAGCTTAGATGGATCCGCAGCCCAGGAACTTCACTGGATTTCCAGGTCAGCTGAAACAGGCTTGCATAGGACCTTGTGGGACCTCGTGTAGTAGGAGACCATGAGGTTTGCTTTCATTTATCCTTGGTATTCCCCTCTCTACAAACTCCATCATTTTAGGACTGAATCCTACTGGTACTCACAACTCTTTCAAGCTTTATGTTTCTTATAAGCCTTTCTTGATCCCCTTTCACAGGTCTATTTCCATTCCCATCATATTGCATGTATTGCTGTGCCCGCCTCTTTTATAGACTCTAAGCAGTCCGACATCTAGCACAGTGCCCAGCACATAGTAGGTATTCAGCAAATTGCTATTGAATGAATTATGGAAGAAATGAGCTAAATTAATTCAATTTAGGTTAGTTTTATATGACACTAATATCTTTAAATCCATTGATACATTTAGCAAAAGGAATCCTTTATTGAATTGCTTCAGTAAATTTAGTATAAATGGTCCCCTATAGATAGAGATCTCAAGTTGAACTCTAAAGTCCCCATTCTATGCTGTGAGTTGCCTTAGAAATATTATTCTTACTACTTTATGGCAGAAGTGGTAATCTGTTCCTGAGTACAGTTATGTGATTAGTTGTTTTAAAAATAGTAGATTTTAGCAAAAATGATAGCTGATATAACCTTTATTACTTTGGAGAAAATTAAAATTTGAGCAAATACACTAAACTGGTCTAAATGGTGTCTAATAAAGGGGTTAATCTGTAACAGGATGGTCCTCGAAGTCTGAGGCATTTATATCACTCTGCAGAGACAACTTTCAGTTCCTACAGCTCAGTGAAAGTACTGGTTTATTTGGATTTTATCACAAAGGAAGTCCAGGCAATTGTTACCCTGAGTATTCTAAGATGAAAGAGGAGTTTATTTAGAATCCAACAGTTCTTTTTGGGACAGATGCAGAGCCTTTGTTGGGATTTTGTGAATGGCATTGAGCAACCATAGGTTTGCTCCTTTTCAGATTGACTATTAAAGATTCATTAATGGAATTGTTCATCTTGAAAACTTGGAAAAAGAAGGTCTGTAGAGTAAGCAAGAAGAGTCTCATGCTACAATGACTCATTTTACGTGGGTGCTATAGGACAAGTACTATCTTGTATATGATAGATATCTTCTCTTATTTGTGTGGTTTTTTGTTTTTTTTTTTTTAAACCAACACTTTCTACCTATGAATGAAAATGCTGATGAGAAATGATGTAACTGGTGCCTGGCCCATAGTAGGAACTCAGAAACATCTGTTGACTTGAATTGACATTATAAATCATAAATGTTAAAATAGGAATTAAAAAAGACTCCCACCTTGGTAATTTAAAGTGTTAACACTCCTCTGATACATATTTATTTAGGCTCATTGCCATTAATAGTTTGGGCATATTAGTGAGCAATACAAATATCACATATTTTATCACACTTTCCAGTTATAAAAATGTTTTCACAACATTAGCTAATGATATGTAATAACCCAGTGTCGTGGACAGGATGTATTTTATGATTTTTATTCCTCAGATGAGGAAATGTCGGCTTAGAAAGGTCAAATGACTGACTAACATAAGATTCATCCTACATAATAACGTCGTTAGCTCTCAAGACTCAATTCTTTTTCCGTGTGAAGCAAAACACCCGGCGTGTTGTGAGTAATCCCCTTTATCGGACAAACTGCACAATATTGACAGAGAGGCTTCTCTGCTACAGAAATCCTTTCCTCAGAGTCAATCCCTGACTGACCTGGAGGGGAGTTTTCTATATTCCCAAAGCTTCTCTGTCAATATCCCACCATTAGTCCAATAAAGGGCATTACTTGAAACTTGACTTTACATTTTGTCTGACCAATAAAGGCAAGTAATTAAAAATATTGAGTTAGGGACCAAGACACATTGGATATTGTGATGCTCTAGTAGCTACATTCTTGAAAAATAATTTACTGACTCACTATTAAAATGCAGTTTGTTTTTATGTTGGTTGTCAGGACTTTTCAAAAAACCAATCCAGCTTTTCAGAGCCAGGTATACTTCAGCACGCATCCTTCCTGACCCCTCTTCCAGGCGGAGGAAGCACAGGTGAGGCACTAAGCAGCAAGTCATGATGAAACAAGACTAAAAGGAAAACGGGTTAAATGATTAAGCTGGCAAGACTGGGAGGCTCAGGAAAGGCAGAACCATGGAAAAACCAATAGAACCATCTTTAGTTCTATTTCCCCCCTGCCCTTGACTTAGACAAAACTGGGGTGACTTAGTTCTGTTTACCCACTTCACAAGGGTCATTTTCTTCAAAACCCAAAGTCTATGTGTGGCATCACTAGAGAAGTGAGGTTTCACAAGGAACACCACGATATTAGTTCTCAATATGAAACCTTGTAGCCATCAAACATTTCCATCCTCAATCTACACTCTGAATGCTCCATTATGTGCTACAGGTGTAACCAATGATTACTTTTTTATACTAAAATATAAACTCCGTGATGTTAGGATTTTTTTTTTTTGTGTGTGTGTGTGTGTTAAATCTTAAGCACCCAGAACAATTCCTGACACACAGTAGGCACTCAATGAATATATGTTGAATGAATGAGTACATAACAATGGTAAATCTGGAATATTGAAGCAAAGAAAGGAAAGTTACCTCCGGCAGAGGGTGCACGATTAACAAATTCTGAGCAGGGGGGATGTGTGTATGAGGGATAGGAAGGAATCTATGCTAGCCTAAGCTAACAGAGAAGACTTCTATCAGGAAGTATAGCTTGTGGAAAGTAAAGACTTCAGGCAATGTTCTTAATGTAAATGTAGCTCTTTGATAACACAACTGTGGTCTGTATTACAAGCTTTAAAGCCAGCCAGGCTAGCCCTAGCTGTTTTGGCTCAGTGAATCGAGTGTTGGCCTGCAGAATGAAGGGTCCAAGGTTCGATTGCAGTCGAGGACACATGCCCAGGTGGTGGGCTTAATCCCTAGTAGGGGTTGTGCAAGAGGCAGCCAATCAATGATTCTCTCTCATCATTGATGTTTCTACCTCCCTCTCCTTTCTTCTCCGAATTCAATAAAAATATCCTATATAATAAAAGTCTAATATGCTTCAAGTGTCTGATCGACCCATCAGCTATTCATCCAATCAAAGTATAATATGCTAATGATATGCTAAGGCTGCTCAACTACTCACTATGCTGTGCACTGGCCACTAGGGGGCAGATGCTCTGACTGGTAGGTTAGCTTGCTAATGGGGTCCGGCTGATTGGGACTGAGCGAGACAGGCTGGACACACCCTGGAGCCCTTCCACAGTCCCTCCTCTGCTGGCCAACCTCCTGCATCCCTCCCTGGCTCTGATCATGCACTGGTGGGCTCCCTCAGCCTGGACTGCACTCTCTCACAATCTGAGACCCCTCAGGGGATATCAGAGAGCTGGTTTTGGCCCGATCTCACAGCCCAGGCCAAGGGACCCCACTGGTGCACGAATTCCTGCATCGAGCCTCTAGCCTATATAATAAGAGCCTAAGCAACCATTACAGCAGAATAATCAGAACGACTGGTCTCTATGATGCACACTGGCCACCAGGGGGCAGCTTCTGCATTGAGCGTCTGCCCCCTGGTGGTCAGTGCACTCCCACAGGGGCAGTACCGCTCAGCCAAAAGCCGGGCTCATGGCTGGCGAGCCCAGCTGCCATCATAGGAGCCTCTCCTGACTCTGCAGCAACAGGTGCAGTAGGCTGGGATGAGTGTGAGTGGTGCCCAGCCCGGATTTGGGCTCCTCCCTGGTCTCCTGCCATTTGGTACACTGCTACATCCTCCAAGGGGTCCCGGATTGTGAGACAAGGCAGTCCAGGCTGAGATACCCTCTCTCCCAGTACACAAATTTCGTGTACCAGGCCTCTAACATTAAGTAAATAAAGTCAGCCAGACTAAGTAGAAAATACTCAACTTGTAGATGGAAGTTCTTCATCCCCATCAAAAACCTAATCAAAGCAGAAGCCTCAAAGAGAGGGAGAGATGCAGAACCTCCTAAGTCATCATTATTAATGATTGACAATCAAGATGGCAATGTCCTATGCTTCTCACCCATAATGCTGTATTCTCAGCACCTGGCAGATGCTAGTTTATTTTTTAATGAAAGGATGAATATGTGCCAGGATAACTAGATCCACAGAGGATCATTGCAAGGATGAAATGAAACAATATAAGTAAATTTCTTACACTGTGCCTGGCCTGGAGCTAGTCTTTGATCAATTATTAGCTCTGATCCTAACGGCAATCCTGGACAGCAGTTAGTATTACCTCCATTTTACAGATGAGAAAGTAAGGCTGAGAGAGCTGAAGTAACTTGTCCAAATTGCCCATCTACTTTGATGCCTCAGTTTGTGTGCTTCTCCCTATTCCTGGAGGTAAAGATAAGTCAAGAGTCAAGTGTCATTTCTATTGGTTGCAGAAAATGTGTGGGCCAGAAAGTGCTGTTTAATTTGGTTGCATTAAGATGCATTATGAGGCAAATTCTTGGAAATGTTCTGATGTAGAACAGAATATAAATGAAAGCAGAATTAGGTTATTGCTTTTGCTAGACAACATAAAATTGTGGTTAAAACTAAAATCTGGGATTGGACAGATTTAGAGACCCAGCTCATCTTTTTAACAAACTATGTGACCTTCAGCAAGTTACTTAACCTCTCTGAGTCTCAAGGTTCTCCTCTATAAGATGAGGATGAGAAACAACATCTCTCTCATAGGATGAAATGAAGTAATGCATTTACGTGTTTAGTACAGTGCCCAGCACAAGGTGAGCAGTCTATAGCATACCCATATATGTCCCATTTTGGTTATAAAGAATTTGCTTTATCATTGGATTTATTCCTTTGGGTCTGGCTTGATAACAACTACATTGGCATCATAGAAACCAGCAAAATATCTGTTTTGAAGTGGGCACCCCATTAAGACAAATGGCTTGGAGAGGAGGCTCCCACCCTTGGTGCTATTTTGTTTTGGTCTGTCCAGCAGGAGAGCAAATCAAACAGCAGTGTATTGATTTACAGTATAAAGATGCTACCTTTACAAGATGAAGGGCTAGAAACTTTATTTTCTTTTAATGAAAGTTCAGCTTCTATAGACCATAGCCAAGTAGGCTAAGGGGATAAAAAAAGAATGTGTCTTTTTCCCCCTACCTACAGATTTGATTGCTTTTAATCTCATAGGAGAACAGTGTTAGAGGTATTATTAAAGCATTAGCCTAATAAGCTCTTGGGAAGATGGTGACCAATGTAAGCATATGACCTCAAACTAATTTAAAAACAACAACAGTAAATGGTCCTCAAAAGTGCCATAAATCGGTCTTATACAAGGAAATGGAAATTCCCAAGTTAGCTGAGAAAAATTCATTCAGTTTGTTATTTAAAATAGAGAAAGTCATACTATAATTACTTATAGTGATTGGTATTTTGAAGATATATCAATTTGGTAAAGTCTCAAATAGTGTTATTTACAGTTCTTTATCCTGGAGAATGTTTTAGGAATTTACATATATTCTAGAAAAAGAGTAAGAATGTAGATACAAACCTAGTGATGAAAAAAAAATAACTGATTTTGAAGGACTATTATCATTTTTTTCCTATTACTTTAAAATAAATTTCAGGAATGTGAAAATCCATTCATTTTTTTTTAACACTCAGCAGTTAATGTTTAACATTTTCTAATTCTACACTTGCTCTGGATAGTTAATATGCATAAATATTAAAACTCATTGCCGGTATGTTTTAACATGATTTACATTTGAGATCTGAAAAGAAAAAAAAAGAGTGAAACTAATAGAGAAATATTAGGTTCCACATTAAACCTTGGGTTCTATGTTAAAATTCCTTCTGACTTCTTTTAAATGAACTGTTTTGAAATTAAATTTTACAACAGACTTCTAAAGAAAAGAATAGGAATGGGAAATATACATGTTTCGTTCAAACAGAAGATGAGGCTGAAAAATCAAGACATGAGGAAAACTGGAAGATAGAAGAGCTTTTGTGTACTATGAGGTTTCAAAGAAAACTAAGCATCAAAATATTAGAAAACACTAACAAAGCCCCATTGTCACTAAAAACGAACTAGTGTTCTGCTGTTTAATGCAAAAGCCAACGTGCTGTCTTGACCTTTCTACGCGTGGTGTCTAAGGTTGTGCTGTAAAACAGAGGGAAGCGCAGAGTGCCTCCAGATAGCCTCAGAGGTTTTCCTTTTTAAGTAGTTCAATTGATTGTAACAATGCCGGCTGTGTGTAGGACTTATTTAAAGGTGCTGTTTATTAGATCTTGATTACAAGGAGCCAGTGAATTAAAGTAATGTCATGCTAGGGAACAGTTTCCAGGGCAGAATGACTGCCATTTCTTTTTAATGTGAGGCTGCATGGTTCAAAATACACTTACCATAGAATGCATGACTTTGAAAGTTAGTTGTCAGTAAACCCACACGACAGGCAGAATGTTGAGCTGTGGAGTCTCTGAAGAAGGTGCAATAAAGCAGGATTTTCACGGTGCAGCAATGCAACGCCAAGAACCAGTTATTGAAGAAGATAACCCAGCAGGACAGTCACTGGCAGACACATAAGGGCCTTTCATTTGAAAATCCCCAGGCAGTTTGGAGGCTGTGGCTCATTAGCATCCTGCAAGGCAGATGTGATTTGGTAGTTTAGCAAGTGGCATTTTCTTCTGCTTTGGGTCTGACTCAAAGAGTTTCCAGAGATTTGCCAAAAGAGAGGGAGAGATGCAGAACCTCCTAAGGCTCTTCAAGGTGTCCACGGTGGGGTCCAAACTCCTTAACACAGCTCACAAGGTTCAAGACGCTGGTGTATCACCATGGCTAAGCTCACAGACCCTGGGCGCTCGGTTGGGGTTGTGTTCAGGCTTTGTCAGTTTGATAGTGTGAGTGAGACTTTGGCTAAGTTATATAACCCCTCCAAGCTTCCCTTTTCACATCTGAAAAATGTGGATGATAACTGCACCTGCCCTCTGGGATAATAGGGAAGATTTATTGCTGTAATGTATGTAAGACACTTAGCATATAGCATTCATTCAATAGATGGTAGCTAATAACAATAATGATGATGACTATTGCTTATCTTTCTAACCTAATCACCTGCCACTCTCATTACCAAACCAGCATTCTTATTTGTAACCACATGAATCACTTGCTCTTTCCAACACACATAATGCAGTTTGTAAATAGTTTGGGTATATCGTGTGGGTTATGTGCTAGGGGAGCTTCCTAGCCTTTGACTTCCTAGGAGTTGGGGCGTGGGGCAGAAGTCCTGTGCCTGACATACACAGTGTATTTCCATCGAGTGAGTAAGAGGAGGCCTTCCTCAAGGGTGCGTTGTTGGCTTCCACAGAGCAGTATATCCCAATTGTGTTCCAAGAAACGTTAATCCCATAGAAATATTTTTTAAAAATATTGATCAAAAAACTTTTGGGGAAAAACTGCTTATTCCATCACTCTCTTAAGAGTTCAAAATGCATAATAGCACATTAAAGAATCAGAAATCTGGGTAGAGCAGACTGTTTAATTTTATTCAACTCAGTGTCTTTAAATTTTTTGACCAAGAATCTCTCTTTCACTTTACCCCCTACCAATTAACCTCTATTATCACCCCAAATAATAAACTTAGGTATTGCTATGCTAAACCGTGTAAAACTTTGTGAAATCACAAATAATGGCTTTTGCCATCATTACTATGTAATAGAACCTAACAAGATTTCTTTGGAAATTGAAGATTGGCAGTAGTGAGTCCTCCAATGATTGCCCAGGTCTATAACCCATGAGTCATCTTTGATCCTTTTTCCCTTGTCCTTTCCCACCTGGACATCTCACAAAGACCTGTCAAATTGTCCTTTGTAATGTCTTTGGCACATGTCCTTGTCTGTTTTCATTGCCACCGCTCTATTCCTTTCCAAATCCTTATCACCTGACAGCTACAGCAGGATGCTAAGTGGACATTTGTGTCCCTGTCCTTTGGCAACTGTTGCCAGGTAAATGTTTATTGTACTACTTTCCTGACAGAAGACTTAATACTTCCTGTTGTCAAAAGGCATGGCTTCCAACCTGGTTTTCCTTCCAAGGGATATGGAGATGGCGGGGAGACTGAGCAGGTGGGGCTGTGAATTTTCCACAGCTGCTCCAACCAGAGCTGTTCCACCTGTATCTTTTTTATATATTGAGATTAAGTAAGGTCTTGTTTCAAGGAAGGACTCTGGCTGGCTGGTATGGCTTAGTGGTTGAGTATTGACCATTAAACCAGGAGATCACTGGTTTGATTCCCAGTCAAGGCACTTCCCCAGGTTGTGGGCTTGATTCCCCAGTAAGAAGTATGCAGGAGGCAGCCAATCATTCATGTTTCTATCTCCCCATCTTTTGCCCTTCATTACATTCTTAAAAAAAAAATCAATAATAAAAAACATTTTTTTTAAAAGAAAGGATTATGAATTTAAATAGAAATAAAAAGCCACTGGGTAAAACTTATTATTTTGGCACTTAGGGGCCCCACAGTCTGGTCTGGATTTTCCCCAGTATTTTCTCATTATTCTTTTTTCACAAAGTTTTGCTCACACCTGACTAATTTCATCATTATATTTTGGCAATCCTTCTTACAGCTCATCTCTATTCCCTTGCTTAAGCTGTTGTAGTAATGAACACTGATTCTGAATCGGCCATTATACAAGCACTTTGCATACATTATTTCATATATTATTAACAACAATTCTATGAGGTAGGTGCTAATTATTCCCATTTTACAGATAAGGTTTAGAGAAATTAATTACATTAGTAAGAGCCTTACAGGTAATAAATGGCAGAACCAGAACTTGAGCCCAGGCTTGACCTCAAAGTCCCATGTTCCTATGTGTGGCCTTTTCCCTGATAGCTTTCTCTTCTTCCATATTACTTCTACCTTTTTTCAAGTCTCACCCCTTCTAAGAAATCTTATTTGACTTCTATATCCCATATTTCTCCCTTCTGTAAACTTCCTATTCTGTTACTATCTATTCTGTTTATTTGATAACCAGTGACCTGGTGCACAAAATTCATGCACATTAAAAGGGGATTAATTAGAGGAAATAATTTAATATTGCTATTTGCCCTTTCTCTATAATAGAAGTGTCAGAGATGAAAGAAAATTAATAAAATGTATATGAAAAATTTCCTCCTGTCAGAGACTGGGGCTCACCACTGGACCTAGAGTCAAGTCCCTGCCCACCCACATGCACCTCAAAATCACATGAGACCCAGACCTGGTCATCCCCCTCCCCCATTGGGTTAGATCCAGACCCAACCAGTCCCACTCTTGTCAAGCCCTGCTGGGCAGGGCTGTATGAGATCCCCTGGCCTGGTGCTGGGGTGGAGAGCATGGCCTGAAGTCCCCTGTCAAGCCCCACCTGGTACGGGGCATGGCCTGAGGTCCCCCAGCCTGGCATTGGGGCATGGTGAGCAACCTGAGGTCTCCTAGCCCAGCACCAGGATGGAAAGCATACCTTGAGGTCCTCTGTCAAACCATACCAGGTGGGGGACTCAACCTGAGATACCCTGTTAAGCCCCACCTGGTGGAGGGCATGGCCTGAGGTCCTCAGGCCTGGTGCCAAGGAAGGAGGCACAGCCAGAGGTCTCCTGTCAAACCCCACAGGGGCAGGGGAGGGCGTAGCCTTAGGTCCCTGTTGATTGCTTGTTAAGGCTCTTTAAGGGAACTTTGCCTCAGCTGTGAATGCAGCCATCTTTGTGATGGAGTGATGGTCAATTAGCATATTCCCTTTTTATTAGATAGGATTAGCACATACTCGTTGGCTGCCTGCTATATTTTTAGGGGTAAATATTTTGTTTCTCTGGTACATTTCATGAGGGCATGGAGATTTCCTACTAAATCTTCCCTTCAGACCAGCTTCAAGCTAAAGGTGAGGGAAGTCACAAGGTTGACATGAATAGATTCTAGACCTGTAGTTCTCAACTTTTCTAATGCCGCGACCCTTTAATACAGTTCCTCATGTTGTGGTGACCCCCAGCCATAGAATTATTTTCATTGCTACTTTATAACTGTAATTTTGCTACTGTAATGAATTGTAATGTACCCTGCTATCACCACCCACAGGTTGAGAACTGCTGCTGTAGAGCCTAAGACCATCGGAAAACACAAATATTTACATTAGGATTCATTAACAGTAGCAAAATTACAGTTATGAAGTAGCAACGAAAATAATTCTATGGTTGGGGGTCACCACAACATGAGGAACTGTATTAAAGGGTCACGGCATTAGAAAGGTTGAGAACCACTGTTGTAGACCAAGAAGATCTGAATTTTGGCTCTTACTAGTTGGGGGTGGGAGGAGTGGAATGAGACCGTGGAACTTGAGTTTAGCATTTTGTTCTTTGGGATCTCAAATTCCATAGCTCCTGTAAAGGGAGAATGGCATGCTTCACACCTGTGTTGGGGAGCAAATGAAACTACACATGTGAAAGACTAAAATGCTTGAAATCTGCACCTGTGCTAAGCATTGTTATAACAGTGGACATGAATGAGTACAGTGAGTGGAGGCAGACAAGGAGGTTCTGCAAAAAGGGATGGTGAGCTGAACAGACCCAGGGAAGCTCCGTGGAGGTTGACAATCATAGTAAGATCAGCAATCTATACGGTCTATTTTTATCAGTGCAACACTGTTGTCCTTTTAGCCATCCTGCACTTTCCATAATCAGAATCAATCTCCCAGGCCAGCAAGCCAGAGACTAACCTAAATAAAAGATAACATTTGCAAATTTTTTGAAAATGAAGTATTTGTTTAGTTAAAGAAAGGATACTGCATGCCAAGCCCAGTCTCTTTTTGTTGTCTGGAGAGTTATAACAATCCTCTCCTGGCAGTTAGTTTTAAGATCATTAAATGATCCTCATTTGCAGTATATTTGCAGAAGATTACAGCCATCTAAATTGACCCTGAAGGAAGACTTATTTCATTAATGGGCTGTCCTGTGCTAATGCATAAAGCTAGAAAAATATATCTATTAAATTCTTAATGTGTAAATGATGTTTCTGGCTTTCTTCTTAATTACAAAGCAAAATGAGCCTGAAGTGCACTATGTCTAGGAAAAAATGATCAATTTAATCCATCTTATAGGGAAAGAACTTTTTCAGCTGATCCCCAAATTCTGGCTAGAAAAGCTCCCCTGGGTAGCAGGCTTGGGACTTACTGCTCCCATCAGGGCTACGGCAAGTGGCAGAGCCTGGCAAGCCAACGAACACTTTTCTCCAGATCCCAATGAATACAACCAAGAGGTAATTTAAGTCCTTAGAGATGTTGCCTCCTCCCATTCACACAGTAAACCTAGCTTCTGCTAACTTTTCCTTGAAGGAGTACTCAGGAGGGAGCTCTCTGTACTTTGTTGCAAACACGTAACAAGGATGAATGTAGAGTTGAAAATGAATGATGCTGTGCTACTGTTGGCTCATCACATACATGCGGAGTATTCATGCAACTACAGAAAGAGATTTACTGTACATACATATTTTCAGTGTATGTGCAGAGTCGCCTACCTAAAGTCATAATATAATGTGACCGTAACTAAGGGACTCAAGATCAGCTCCATTGATCTACTTTTAAGTTTGCTGACAGTGGCAGGCAATATTGGCGTGAGAAGTTTAGGGATTTCTGCTCTTAGATGGTAGTAAGTGATGGTTCTTTGATTTCTCAGCTGGTTCTTTGGTTAACAGTAGTAATTCCCTTTAGAAAAACCCACAAATGCACCAAGTGCTTTCTTTTCCCAGTTTGGTGTGCTCTCCTTTTTGAAGTGGAAATTAAGTACAACCAGCTCATACTTGCTATGCTTTCAGGAGAACAAATGACTCTCAACAGCAATTTCATAATCATTGGCACTACAGAGATGTAACATATAGACACATATTGGGTTTTGAGGTACTCTGATTTTTAATTGTCATATGCAGTACCTTTTTCAAAGAAAAGCTAAGATACTGCTATTCATATCTATATAAATTCCAAAAGTTTACACATATATACCTCCTATCCTAGTCCTGAATTTATGATATACTTTCAAAAAAGGGCTTGAAAATATATAAAAATGATCAAACAATCAAAATGAGTAGCATTTATGAATTTGAGGGCTTTTTTAAAAGGAAAATATGAAAATTTGAATTTCATGGACAACTCCAAAAGTCTATCACATTCTTGATTTTGTTCATTGTGTTTTTTTCTGTCCTTGCAGTTTTTAGTATATGTCTGTTTTGTCTGGTGCAGGCTGATAGATGTTGCTGTGAAAACCAAGGAAAGAAAAAGAAGAGCAATATTCCTTCTTCCAGTTTATTTTGTATTTTTGTATTTTTCATGTGAATGTGTTGTACACATCATAGTTGAGAAGAAAATGCCTCCGCAAATAAATGAACACATATCTCTGATCTGTAATAGAATAATGCCAGAATTAAATCTAGTCAGCAGACCTTTATGAGCTCTCTAATACATTCTCAGCACAGTGATCTAGAAAAGAAATGTTTGAAGTGAAAAAAGAAAGAAAGAAGGAAGGAAAATGAAAAATGTTTTATCTGGTGGATATTTTATAAGTTTAAAAATTTTGCATTATGAGTTTTTTTTAGAATGATGAATAAAATGTTTAAGAGAAAGTGCTCTTATATTGCTACTTGGCTTTTACTCCACCAAAGTGATTTCTGAAAGCTGAGCAGAGGGAGGATTTTTATGTTAAACGGTCTACACTGTCAGATCATTATATTCCTATATACTGAGGATAAGAAGGAGAATATAACTCTGATGAAAGACCAGGACACTTCTCTTGCAGGGCCATTGCCAAGAACAGGAATAAAACCAGCTCAGGAAACTGTATAGCAACAGTTGAAGATCTTGGAATAGCTATAAATGCAAGGAGCTGTTTCTTATTGTAGTCCAGCTGTAGAGTATCAGCAGGTTTGGAAAGTCATTTTGTTTTAAACAGGAGAAAAACAAATAGGAGTTTAATAACATGTATGTCTCCTATTGACATGGAAGATACCCAAGAAAACTGAGCAACCCCCCCAAACAGGCCATGTCATCACTTTAAATGCTATCTTCAGCTAAGGACATAGAAAGATGCCTGGAGAGGAGTCAGTTATGGGATAATCAGGAAAGCATAGTAAATAAGAGTAAGACTATTATGAAGGCTTTAGTCCAGGCCTCCATTATTCCCATTTTCTAGATTTAGAGTCATCCCCCCTCCTCCTGGTACAGAGGGAAAGACACCCTAACAAAAGTCTTCCCCTTTCCATTCTAGTAACCACCATACTATGGTCCATTTTGTGTGTCCATTTGTTACTTTTTGTTTTACATGACACATATGACTGGAATCATGCAGTTCTTACCTTTTCCATCTGACCTAAAAAGCTTCTGCACAGCAAAATAAACCATTAACAAAACAAAAATGGCAACCAACTGAATGGGAAAAGATATTTGCAAATGATCCCTTTGATAAGGAACTAATATCCAAAATATATAAAGATACATACAACTCAACAACAAAAAGCAACCAATTGATTAAAAAATGGGCAGAGGAACTGAATAGACACTTATTAAAGGAAAACATACCTAAGACCAGCAGATATATGAAAAATTGCTTAACAACACTAGTTGTAAGGGAAATGCAAATTAAAACCACAAATGAGATACCACCTCACATCTGTTAGAGTATTTATTATCAATAAGTCAAGAAATAATCATTGGAGAGGATGAGGAGAAAAGGAAACCCTTGTATACTGCTGGAGGGAGGATAAATTGGTATAGCCATTAAGGAAAACAGTATGAAATTTTCTCAAAAAAATAAGAATAGAGCGAGCTACCATATGACCCAGCAATCCCTCTCCTAGGTATCTACCTCAAAATTTGGAAGCACTTATTTGTTAAGATAATTCCCAAGAGTAATTAAGGCAGTGTTCATAATCAGGAAACTTTTTAAAATTTGAATTCTTTATTGTTGAAAGTATTACATATGTCTCCCTTTTCTCCCCATTGACCTTTCCCCGGCTGCTCCCGCCACATTCCTCCCCTCCACCCCCGCCAGCACATGCTCTTGCCCCACTAGTGTCTGTGTCAACCAGGGGATTTTTGGCAGTGTGTAGAGACATTTCTGATTGTCAAGGGGAGGGGGAAGTTACTGGCATCTTTTGGGTAGAGGTCAGTGATTCTGCTTAATATCTAACAATGCAAGGACAGCTCCCCACTCCTAACAAAGAAGTAACGAGCCCAAAGTTTCAATAATTCTAAGTTTGAGAATGCATGAGTTCATATAACACTGGCTTTTTAAGTATATAAAAGCAATCAGTCTCTCTTCTAGAACTTTGAATCTTGAGCACAGGAGAATGTGGTTAATGTTTATTCATTTGAGTGGCAGGTTGTTACAGAAACTCCTGAAGCTGTGTTTCCTTTCACAAACCTGCTTCTTCAGGCATCTAGTAGTGTTTCTAGACTACTGTATCTTTCCCAGGTGTTAAATAAAGAAAGCACACACACACGTGTGTGTGTGTGTGTGTGTGTGTGTGTGTGTGTGTGTGTGTAATTCAAAGAGAAAGGGAGAGAAATATAAATATAAATGATGAGATAGGATCATTGATTGGCTGCTTCCAACACACCTCACTGTGGGTAGAGCCTGCAACCGGGCATGTGCCATGACCGGGAATCAAACTATAACCTCCTGGTTCATTAGGTCGACACTCAATCACTGAGCCATACTGGCTGGATTCCTATGTATTCTTTTTCTGCTTAATTTAATCAGAGTGTTTCTTTTGCTTGCAACCAAAGAATCCAACTTACCCATCTATACAGTGATTAGAATTTTAAACATTTGACAACAATGTCAAAAGGCACTAATTGCAAAAGCCTAATAAAGACAAGATCTATTATAGCTGTAATTTTTTCCTCAGTATAATAGACCTGTTTAGGAAGGCATTCAATTAGTGCAATTGAATTGTTTTTAAACCATAATCTTCCAGAAATTGATAAATAGATTTTTGATGATCATTCATTAATATTTATCCAAGTATGACTTTCCAGGACCTGTTCTGATGGATTAATGCAAAGAAAATGTAGACATGTTTCCTGACCTTAAGGAATTTCTAGTCATAGCAGTCTAGGTCTATAAGATACAGTTTTCTCTGTGATTAAGGCAAAAACAAAATGTGTGTTTTATTGGGCTTAAATTTTTGGAGACTGAAAGTATGTGGAGTGTTGGTTTCTTCCCCTCAAATTAATCCAATAATTGATCCTAGCCAGGCCAGTCACCTTAGAGATATGAAGTGTTTTTGCCTGCGTGAAATGTTTAAGTCTAAGGACCACCTAACAAAGCTTCCTTAATGCCTTAGCTTGCTTTGGAGGGCCTAGTAGGAAGAGCCGGCATAGAGATCCAGGGAATAAAATTCCCCTAGGAGGCTTTATTTTCAAACCTCAATGGCTTCAAAACCAGTGTGTGAGGGAGCTCTGGAATTGCTCTGGGCGAGGGGGGTGGGGGGTCGGAGGGAAGGTTTCATGCAGATGAAATGCCTCTTCCACACTTTGCTACTCCTGCTTATTAAACTGTCAGCTTCTTCCCATCAGCCACTCACTTTCTGGGGTGAATGGCTAGGGCAGGAAGGTTAGTGCTGGCAAACAATGCCTTCCTACCCAAGAATGTAGAGAAAACAAAGCAAATATTACCATCTGGTGAGCTTATTCCAGTCCTATTAGGAGTTTTTCGTGCACACTGTGTAAAATTAGACTTAGCAAGGCATATTTTCCCCTGCCTTGTCCAAATCCCAGAACCAAACCATAAAGGAATGAAGGTATTCTTTTAGGGCAGATACAATCAAATACCTATTCCTGTTAGAGCTAAATTAGTGAGTGCTCTATTGAGATAATGATGGGAAGTGACTTTTGAAGCTGAAATTAAATGCAAAGATAAGATAGTGGGTGGGGGTGGGGAGTGAGGCAGGGGCAGTAACCTTAAAGGGCCAGAATTATTTTTTTATCAGTCAAAAGTTTGTTAAGTGCTGACTATATGCAAGGCAGGTGTACTCTAAGAAGATACTTAAAATTACTGTTAGCCTGATTAAAATTTTGTTGAGAAGCCATTATTTCCATGTATGTTGTACATATTGATATATACAGTTGATAAACAACAAACATCAAGTAAACCATTGAATTATGCTCTAACCACACTGGTCTTTTGTTCCTGGAAGGTGTCCCATTCTTTCCTACATAAGACCTTCATTAATGCTAATTTCTATTCACTTACTCAATGTTTATCGAGTGATATGTCTGTGTTAGGCACACAAGATTCTGGTTCTTATGGAACTTACTTCCCAGTTAAGGGAAATAGACACAAACAAGTAAACAAATCGTTAAACAACGATACTGCTTTGAAGGACCTGGTAGATTGTGGTATGGTGGATGGTGGATGGTGGATGGTGACTGGTGGAGGGTGGGGGGAGGGAATGCATTCTATATGATGGTTGAGGTAGGCTTCTTGGAACAGGCCATTGTGAACTGGGATCCAGATACTGGAACCAGTTATGTGAAGAGCTGGCATCAGAGCATTCCAAGAAGAGGGAACAGCAAATGCAAAAGCCTCCTGAGAGAGAAATACATTTGATATGTTTAAAGACGAGAGAGAAGGACAGGGGGCTGGAGAAGAGTGGGGGAAGGGAGACTAGTAAGAGCCAGGTGAGAGGAAGGAAGCAGGAACAGACTATTAGACTTCACAGGCCTTGGAAAAGAGCTTGCTGCCCTTCTGCCTGGATGGCGTGGTTCTTATTCTCTGCTTTGAACATACTCTCTCTCTTCTTAATATTTTTTAAAATTTTTAATGATTTCAGAAAGGAAGGGAGATGAAGAAATAGAAACATCAATGCTGAGAGAGAATCATTGATTGGCTGCCTCCTGTATGTCCCACACTGGAGATCAAGCCCACAATCCGGGCATGTGCCCTTGACCAGAATTGAACCTGGGACCCTTCAGTCCACAGGTTGACGCTCTGTCCACTGAGCCAAATCGGGGTGGACTCTCTCTCTTTAGCTTAAATGCAGACTGCTCATGGAAGTCTTCCCTTATGCCTCAGTTTAGGATAATGTCCTCTATTATTTGCTCTCATAATACCCTGAACTTCTTTTCTTGATGCACTTATTATAATTGAAAATAAATAATTATTAATGTAATTATTTGTTTAACAACTGTTCTTTTTTATGTTTTTATTGATTTGAGAGAGAGAGAGAGAGAGGAAGGGTTGAGAGATAGGAAACATGGATGAGAGAGAAACATCAATTGGCTGCCTCCTGTACACCCACTACTGGGGACCAAGCCTTCAATGCAAGCATGTGCCCTGACCAGAAATCAAACCAGCAACCTGTTGGTTCATGGATCAATGCTCAATATCTGTTCTTTAAAATAAACTGTAAGTTCCTTCAGGATAGAGATTGGTTTATCTGGTTCACTGCAATAGGAGAATTAAATTAATTTGGAAAACATATTTTTGCGTTTGCTCTATGCCAATCGTGTCGAAAATGCTCTTTAGCTTCATAAAAATCAGATGATATAGAACTCACCACATTCTCATTTTGGAGAAGAGGGGGAAAAACAAATTGTTATGGTTAGTTCTCTGTATTCTAAGTACCCTCTCCCTTGCCAATACCCTGCCAACATCTTATTGGCATTCAACTAAAATATGTATTTCCATTTTACATAATGGATTAATTATACCACAGGTTATTTTTTTAAATTCATGTCCTTAGGACATATGGAATATCTATTTTATCTAAGAAAATGTTTGTTTTGTTCTATTGCCCAAGTAAGCTCATTCTAAGTTCAGATTCTGTGTGTGTGTGTTTATAGAGAATGTGTCACATTAAAACCAGAGAAAATCATCTTCTAGATGATTCCTTTACATGGAGTAAATTAATCCTGTCCCTCATACCTACTGGAAAAGCGCAAATGGCACTGGAACATCTTCAGAGTGGTTTATGCCCTTGACAGGTCAATCAGAGGGGAGCTGAAACTGAAGAAGTCATATGCCACGGTGCCAGCGGAAATGAGAATTATACCCCTCATACTAACGAGTGCATTTCCAAAGGGACTATTTAGCGGTATTAGAAATCTCTGAGCAGATGCCTCTGAACTTAAAATACACTTAATTCCTACGGATTGTCTTGTAATTAATTTACCCAGATAGACTCAATGAGGAGAATGTAGGGCAAACCATCACATTGCTCAGCAGTTTGCAAACTTGGGGGAACACTAAGATAAATAATTTTATTTTTTAAACATCTAAAATTCATTTCCCTTATAACTGAGAATCAGGAGCAGCATCTAGTAAAGAAAAGCACTTTTCAATGTTATAATCCAACTGCCTTAAAAAGAAAAAAAGATCCGACTACTGTACCAGGAAGGACTCCATGTAGCTGACATCAAAAGAATATCGCTCATACTTGGGTTACAGCTTTTATTGCTATTAAGTTGCCAGTCTGTAAACATCTCACTGAATGTGGGAGGCTTGCTCCTTCCTGCCTGTTTTAGTTATACCCACAGTGTAACAGCAACAAGCAGTGTTCACATGCCTCCCGTTAACACAGCTTGTATTTCATGAAGAGCAGCCAACTCTCCTGTGACCACTGACAGCTGTATTTTTCTAGTATTAAGGAGTATAATTTAAAAGTGCTTAGATTTTTTTAAGGTTTTATGCAAATTTGATTAAAAAATAACTATCTCTGGGGATTAAAGTGCAGTGGTCTGATGTTTGGATGGACCGGTACACCAATGAGGGGTGGTACTTACTGTGGTGCCCTTTGTTTTTTTCTGGAAGCTAAGGGTTTGAACTCATTTGGATGGGAGTCCCAATCAGGCTCTCCTGTTGACCTTAGGTAAACTTCTTAAACTATACAGGCCTCAGTGGAATTACTTCTTAAAAGAAAATGATGATAATAGTAACTGGGTGGTATTTGAAAAATGATGAGGTAATGTATATGTCCTACCTAAAATAGGGCCTGGCACATAATAAGTGCTAGCTTTGATTACTAGTGTTTACGTTTACACCTTACTCTTTTATTTTATTCCTTTAAAATGTATGTATCATGTGTTCCTGCCAAATCTCATTCATTATCCCTGCAACATTCTGAGTAGTTTTCTTTCTTTCTTTTTTTTTCATTGCCAAAAGAATTTATTAGCATGATTAAAACATTTTCTTGAATAAGGACAGAAAGATGTCTAAACAGGAAAGAGTGCCCATGGCTATACCTTATACCCAGTATTTGCAACTGAAGGACACCTTCACTGAGTAGTTTTCATTATTGCCATTTTATCGAGGAGAACACCAAAGACAGAGGGGTTCAAGAATTTGCTCAGGTTCACACAGTTAGTCAAGGATGCAACCAGATTTGACACCCAGGACCAACTTTAACAAATGTGTATTCATGTCTACTAGGTATTAAGCACCAAATATTAAGTGTCTAGTGGGAAGACTAAGATTAGTGACACATGCTTCATGTTCTGTGTAGGGATGAGAAGGGGAAAGAGAAACACCATAAGCCAGACCATGACAACTTCTATTATCTATACTAATAAAAGGGTAATATGCTAATTAGACTGGGTAGACTGGACATCTTCTGGATGTCCTTCTGGACAAAGCCATGTGTCAGAGGCAGTTAAGGGTGATCAGGCAGGCAGGCAGGCAGGTGAGTGGTTAGGAGCCAGCAGTCCCTGATTGTGAGAGGGATGTCTAAGGGGTCCCATGTTAGAGAGAGTGCAGGCTGGGCTAAGGCCCCCAACCCCGTGCATGGATTTCATGCACCAGTCCTCTGGTTGTGTTACAAAAGAGATGTTAGAGAGACCCAAAGAGTGTGTAACTGACTGGGAAACTAGGAAGAAGGACACAAGGGAGGTGACTTTTGATCTGGGTCTGGAAGAATGCACGTGATTTCAACAGATTAAAAAGTATATTTGCTATGTGAATAGCCCCTGGAGGCCTGGGATATTAGACAGGAGCTGAGAAATCCTAGGTCCAGATCCCCTCTCCAGCATTTGCTAGCTGTGTGACATTGGCTGATATCCATGTTCTACCTTTTGTCTCTGTTGTCTGAAAAACAGTATGACAAAACCACAGTGGCTGGAAAGATGAAAAGATAAGTACATAGAAAGTGTAGCACTGTGCCTGGCTATTGAGCTGCTGTTTTCTTTTTGTTGTTGTTGCTGCTGTTATTCCTCAATGTCTTTGCTTAGGCTATTCCTTCTGAAGACCCTCCCACCTTCGCCAGCTTTTCACCCATTTACTTCTTCTCTTCATGACTCAACAGAGGCATAATAGTCCCTAGAACAATGCTTCCCAACTTCAGCATACAAATGAGACAGCAGGGCATCATGTTAAATGCTATTCTGCTTTGCTAGGTCTGGGATGGGTCCACCTTTCTAACAAGCATCCAGGTGATGCAGATGCTGTTGGTCCCAGGACCACAGTCTCAGTAGGAAGGGCCTAGGGCAGTGTTTCTCAGAGTGGTTTCTGTATTTCTAACAAGCTTCCAGTAACACCAATTCTGCTTTGACGAGTGAGAGTTCAGAGCACCAGATAAAGCCTCATTTTAAAAGGCATTCTGTGAGTAGAGCCTCACCTTTCATTCCATCCCTTTTGTTTCCTTCACACAATGACCTGTCCCAGGAAAATTAGACTCATCGGCTTTTTCCTGTACTTGCCCTTTGTGCAGGCCTACGCCCCCACCTTCTTTGTGATCCATTCATGCCAATGTACAGCTCCATCACAGTCCTTACCATATGGTATTGAATTATGTACCTATTTACATGTCTCTTTCAACTTCCAGGTTATTTTTCTACTTACAAGTCACAAGATATCCTATATAATAAAGAGGTAATATGCAAATTGATCATCACTAGACACACAAGACAGCTGCCCCATGTGGTCAAAGATGGGCACCCCCATGTGGACACAAGATAGTCACCACAAGATGGCCAGCAAGGGAGGGCAGTTGTGGGTGATTAGGCCAGCAGGGGAGTTCAGTTGGGGGTGACCAGGCCTGCAGGGGAGGGTAGTTGGGGGCAACCAGGCCTGCAGGGGAGGGCACTTAGGGGTGACCGGGCCTGCAGGGGAGGACAGTTAGGGGATGATCAGCCTGGCAGGCAGAAGCAGTTAGGGGCAATCAGGCAGGCAGGCAGGTGAGCAGTTGGGAGCCAGCAGCCCTGGATTGTGAGAGGGATGTCCCAGATTGGAGAAGGTGCAGGCTGGGCTGAGGGACATACACACCTCTATGTACAAATTTCATGCACCAGGCCTCTAGACTACACTAATAAAAGGGTAATATGCTAATTAGACCAGGTTGACCAGACATCTTTCAGTTATCCTGCCTTCCTTTCAGACAAAGCCACAATGGTGGGGACAGAGGCAGGGGTGGTTAGTTGTGATCAGGCCATAAGGGGAGAGCAGTTAGAGGCGATCAGGCTCACAGGGGAGGCAGTTAGGGCTGATCAGGCAGGCAGGCAGGCAGGTGAGCAGTTATGTCTGACTGCCAGTTTAGGCCGGATTCCACTTGGGCCTAAATTGGCAGTCGGGCATCCCCTGAGGGGTCCCAGATTAGAGAGGATGCAAGCCAGTCTGAGGGACCCCTCTCCCATGTATGAATTTCATGCACTGGGCCTTTAGTACTTTAATAATTACCATATTGTATTGTCTATACTCACTGGTGTATAAAGAGGGGAATGTTTGAGAATGGTCATTGTATTCATTTCCCAGGGCTGCTATACAAGTACCATGAACTGAGTGGTTTAAGAAAAATAAAAAAAGAATTTATTGTTTCATAGTTCTAGAGGCTCAAAATCTGAAATACAGAAACCAAGGTGTTGGCAAGGTTGGTTCCTTCTGGAGGCACTGAGGAAGAGTCTGCTCCATTCTTCTCTCCAAGCTTCAGGCAGTTGCTGGCTATCCTTGCTGTTCCTTGGCTTGTAGATACATTAGTCCAATACATCACAGTCCTATGTGTTGTTTCCTCATTTGTGTCTGCCTCAGTGTCTCTTTCCCTCTTCTTCATTTGGAGAAATAAGACACCATAAAGAAAATAAGGACAGCAGTCATTGGATTAAGAACCCACCGTACTCTAGTATGACCTCATCTTAACTCAGTACATCTTCAACAACCTATTTCCAGGGAGCATCACATTCTGAGTTTCTGGGAAGAACATGAATGGGGAGGGTACTGTTCATCCCAGTACAATCATTATTTAGAATTGCTGGTGAATGGTGATAATAGGAGTAGACAAGATGGACCAGATTTTCAAATTCTCTACAGATAATGCTTACACCTGGGATAGACCAATCCCACTGTCCATCCCAGCCATTGGTCTACCATCGTTAATTTGTCTTATCTATTCTAATATGTAACATAGCTTGTCATTTCCATTTTATTTTCACTGGAACAATACAGAATTTGTTTATGAGGGCAGGTACTGTTTTATTCTTTTTAAAATGTACCATGGCGCATGATAGTTACTCAAGAAATGTTTGCTGGGAACCCAAGATGGCGGCATAGGTAAACACCTACACTGCTGCCTCGCACAACAATTTCAAAACTACAACTAAAAGACAGAACGGACATCATCCAGAACCACAGCAAAGCTGGCTGAGTGGAAGTTCTACAACTAGAAGGAAAGAGAGGGGCTCACAGAGACCCAGAGGAGCTGCAAAAAGCTGAGGTACGGAGACACGCGCGCTGAGAGAGCGGGTGTCGGAGTACCTGGCTGGCTTTCTCTGGCGGGAGGGAAACGGAGACTCCCAATGGCATTGAACCCCTTATCCTACAACACTAAACCCCAGATCCAGCCGAAACTCATACGGGGGGAGTTTGGACTGTGAAAAGGGAGAGGTGCACAGAAATTTAGGGGAGTCGCAGAAGATCAGGTCCGGTCTCGCACGCGCACGGTGCTGTGCGGAGGACAGACTGGTGATTGTGCCGCTGGCTTTCGCGACTGGGCGGGAGACAGACCCTCCCAACTGTGCCACTTCTGAGTCCACTGGGCCCCTGTTTTGGGCAAAACCCTGGGGACCTAGACTCGTGTGGTCCTGGTGCGCAGGGGAGCTGGAAAGGCAGCGGTTAGAGGCACCGCGGGCGCGCGCACAAGGACCGCTCCAGCCATTACCCAGTCATGTGAGACTCAGAGGCCATGGAGGGCGGGGCCGACTGGAAGGCAAGGTGGTCCCTTAAGCCCTGAGACTCCACCCCTCCCAAGCTCAACAGAGGCTTCTGCGGCTTTGCGTCTGCTATCATAAGGCTGAATCCAACACAGAAGTTTCCCCGGCAGGGAAAATGCCGAGACAAGGGAAGGGATCACAAACAAAAGAAATGGAGGAAAAAAAACGACTGGATATAGAGTTCAAAACCACGCTTATAAGGTTTTTCAAGAATATGCTAGAAAAGATGGATAAATTTAGTGAGACCCAAGAGGAGATGAAAAAGGACCAAATAGAAATTAAACATACACTGACTGAAATAAAAAATATTATACAGAGTCCTAACAGCAGACTAGAGAAAGGCAAGGATCAAGTAAAAAATTTGAAATATAAAGAAGCAGACAACATTCAACTGGAAAAGCAAGAAGAGAAAAGAATCCAAAAATGTGAACATAATGTAAGGAGACTCTGGGACAGCTTTAGGCGTACTAACATCAGAATTGTGGGGGTGCCAGAAGAAGAGAGAGAGCAAGATACTGAAAACCTATTTAAAGAAATAATGACTGAAAACTTCCCACATCTGGTAAAAGAAATAGACTTACAAGTCCACGAAGCACACAGAACCCCATATAAAAGGAATCCAAAGAGGACCACACCAAGACACATCATCATTAAAATAGCAAGAGCAAAAGAGAAAGAGAGAATATTAAAAGCAGCAAGAGAAAAA
>JAAGEH010000030.1:28661771-28722684 GCA_011751065.1 Lasiurus cinereus | reverse complement strand
TGACTGAAAACTTCCCACATCTGGTAAAAGAAATAGACTTACAAGTCGAGGAAGCACACAGAACCCCAAAGAAAAGGAACCCAAAGAGGACTACACCAAGACACATCATAATTAAAATGCCAAGAGCAAAAGACAAAGAGAGAATATTAAAAGCAGCAAGAGAAAAACAGTTTATTACCTACAAGGGAGCACCCATACGACTGTCAGCTGATTTCTCAACAGAAACGATGCAGGCCAGACGGGAGTGGCAAGAAATATTCAACGTGATGAACAACAAGAACCTACAACCAAGAATAATCTATCCAGCAAAGCTATCATTCAGAATTGAAGGGCAGATAAAGACCTTCACAGAGAAGAAAAAGCTAAAGGAGTTCATCAACTCCAAACCAGTATTATATGAAATGCTGAAAGGTACTCTTTTAGAAGAGGAAGAAGAAAAAGGTAAAAGACAAAAAATTATGAACAACAAATACATATCTATCAACAAGTGAATCTAAAAATTAAGTGAATTAAAAATTTGATCAACAGAATAAACTGGTGAATATAATAGAATCAGGAGCATGGAAAGGGAGTGGACTGATAATTCTTAGGGGGGAAGGGGTGAGGGTTGTACAGGGAGAGACTGGACAAAAATCATACACCTATGGATGAGATCAATGGGAGGGAGCTAAGGGCAGAGGGAGGGGTGAGAGTTGGGTGGAGGGATGCTATGGAGGGGAAAAAAGAGAAACAAATGTAATAATCTGAATAATAAAGATTTAATTTAAAAAAAGAGAAATGTTTGCTGACCAGATAAATTAAAAATATTTTTTAACCCTATGGTAATTGGAAGAACTGTTAGTTTCACAGTCACTTAATATTTTTAATACTTTCAAGAAGTAGCCTCATATTTCTTTAATACTATAAAATTGATGGTATATTATAGAGCATTTAATCAATGAACACTTTTTTCCCATTAAGAAAACGAAAAAGAGCCCTAACTGGTTTGGCTCAGTGGATAGAGCGTTGGTCTTTGGACTGAAAGTTTCCAGGTTCGATTCTGGTCAAGGGCATGTACCTTGGTTGTGGGTACATCTTCAGTAGGAGACGTACAGGAGGCAGTTGATCAATGTTTCTCTCCCATTGATGTTTCTGACTCTATCCCTCTCCCTTCTTCTCTGTAAAAAGTCAATAAAATATATTTAAAAAAAAGAAAAATGTTTGTTAATTAAATTGTTGACACGGAGGTTTGATTACTATTTTCCTGTATTATAAGGATTACTTAGAGTCAAAAGTTACAAGTCAATTTTCAACTGCACGGGTCAAATCTTCCCATACTCTTCCCATTCCCCTTTACCCCCTGCCACCAAACTCCTGCCTTGTCCAAGGGTCAACTGTCATTTCTTAAATCTTGACTTCATGGCCATCATAAAGATATTAGAGGTCATTGGAGTCCTGATAGTTGATATTTTAAGATGATATAGGATAATTAGACTCTTCTATTTCTAACAATTTTAAATTCTAGTCTGTGCTCCTTTGAGGGGTAATGAGGGAGAAAAGGAAGACATCTGTTATACTTCAACAATAAAGATAAAAGAAAAAAAAGAATGGTGTCCTAT
This sequence comes from Lasiurus cinereus, assembly GCA_011751065.1. Lineage (NCBI taxonomy): Eukaryota > Metazoa > Chordata > Mammalia > Chiroptera > Vespertilionidae > Lasiurus > Lasiurus cinereus. The sequence continues at coordinate 28,721,086 of JAAGEH010000030.1, read as the reverse complement.
TGAAAGAAAAAAGTGTAACAAAACACCTTACATAATTATATTATTATAATATAGGGTTATTATGTTTTGAAGTATGAATAGAGCTTATTCTCCTGAAGAAAGCTCAAAGATTACCTGTTTAAAACAATACTGTACCTTTTCGTAAATGCAGTTTGCCTGATATCAGTTGGAAAGTGATTGAAGAAAATAATCATTCATTCATTTAACAAATATGTTATTGAATTTCTTACTACATGTTGGTTTCTATTTCATATACTTCGGATTTCTTTATTGCTAATCTTTACATAGACATGTAATAGTTTGCAGCTGATAAATGTGCCAAATGAAGAAGAAAATCTCCATCTCGAAGAATTTATAATACAGAAAGTCAACCGCAAAGAAACTGTCACTTTCAAAATATCATAATATTTCCAATCCTTGTTTTTTCTTCATTTGACTTTCCATGGCAGGCAGAGTAATTTGAAAGTTTGAGTGCATTTGTGATAAGCAACCTATCATGCTAATGACAAATTTGGGTCATTCTATACTCTGAGGAGGAAAATATTAGGTATTAAAGATAGTGCACTGAACAGTTTATTTCTTGCATTTTAATACTGATAGGTTCGTGTCAATGGCTGATATGACAGTGTGTCTCATTATGTGCCTAGTATGAAAATTTCTTGTCAACACATTCAAAGTAACTTTGAAATTAGGAATTCGTAGCTTTATTATAAAAATCAGACTGAACTTGTACTATGAGTTTGATTTCATCTTGGCATATACACATAATCAAATGAGTGTGCCAATTTCCCATTTCTTTTCTGTATTACTGTGTATATACCATGCGTTGATATTTGTCCAAGCAACCTGAGGTTGTGGCAAAAGCATGGAAATGGGTAAAGGGATTTTGGTTCTATTCCTATCATGCTGTGTGACCTTGGACAAATCACTGAAACTCCAGATTTGCTCACCAGAAGATTGAACTGGTTAAGTTTATGCATACTGTTATTTATAGATATTCTCTTTTCTGTGCTTCAAAATTCGTTGATTATTTGTTTGATTATTATTTCTTGGAATCTCTTTTTATATAATTACTAGTGGCCCAGTGCACGGATTCATGCACATTGAAAATAAATTAATTAGAAGAAATATTTTAATATCGCAATTTGCCCTTTTTCTATAATGAAGTGTCAGAGATGAAAGAAAATTAGTAAAATGTATATGAAAATAATATATAAATTGATTAATAAATAAACAATAAGAACATGATATATATAACAACAATAAAGACATGATATAAAAACAATATTGATAAAAACAATGACTGATAAATTGATTAAATTTATTCTAATATCTCCCTGTATACCACATTAATAGTAAAAACACTTTCAAAGTATTTAATTTCGCTTGTGATGAAGTATTTACAACTTTAACTTTAATGTCACACACTCTTCAAACTTGAGAGAAAGCAACATATAACTGTGTCTGAAAATGGGTTCAGGCAGGAATATTCCTACTTAGTTTGTCCTTGTGATTTATTAATTGTCATTGCAAATGCTGGCATCACAGGAAACTGTCTTCGAATTAATTTAAATGGGAGGCCAGTGTCAGACAGGGACAAATCAATTCTTGGAATCAGAACAACCTCTCCTACCACAGATACTGTTAATACTTCAGCTTCAATAATGTTAGGTCACAATCTTGTGATAATAAATCTAATACCATTACAAAGACCCCATTTACTATTAAGATTTATCAGTACCATGAGGATTGCACCTACTTTCAATTTTAATTTATGACACAGCATTCCCAAAGGAGTAATACTATTAAGAAATTCAACGCTGGCTTCTTTCATCTTCAGAGATACATTGTGCCAATAGTTAGTCTTCAGACATATTATTCTGTTGATGACACTGCTTTCTTTCAGCTTTAGAATGTTAACAAAAACAACCAGATTCACGATTGACAATGACAAATCTAAACACACGCGTACAATTGGCACCAGCAAGGACTTTATATATATTGTGCATCTGCGAGTCAACATTTATTTTTAAACCAGAGGCCTAGTGCACAAATTTGTGCACAGGTGGGGTCCCTCAACCTGCCCAGCAATTGGGACCAATCTGGGGGGCCAGTTGGCTTCGGGGAGGGATGGCAGGAGGTTGGCTGGCTGCAGGAGGTTGGCTGTGAGAGCATACTGACCACCAGAGGGCAGCTCCTGCATTGAGTGTCTATCCCTTGGTGATCAGTGTATGTCATAGCAACCTGTCAACTGGTCATTCGGTCGTTCAGTCATTCAGTCATTCAATCACTTAGGCTTTTATATATATATAGATTGCCAGTGTGCGTTATATGTACCGGCTGGCCTTTCAGTTGGTCGGGCAATAGGACAGACATACGGTTGGTCACTTAGCCTTTTATATATACAGATATAATGATTTTCACCTGCCAGATCTTTTAGGGAATCTTGCTTAATTGATTATTTGGGGACAGAATCACAAAGCAGTTCAACATTTCTTAGGGTAGATTGTTGTTGTTGATGTTTGGAAGGGGCATTTGGTCTAAGAAGTTTGCTTCCATCACCACCTCCAAGGGGAAAATGGCTTCAGACATTTCCCCTGCTTGTGGTTGACCTTTGCCAAACTCAGGAATTACCATTTGTTTTAATGTTCACATAAATTATTTAGATTAACCTCAGGAATTCTCTAAGTCTTTGAAATTAAATCTCTAGTAAATTACTTAAAATCCATAAGAATTTCTATGATTTTTAGTATGGTACAAAGCCCAGATTGAAAGCATTTCATCTCTATGTTCCAGTGCCTGACATGGGGGCTGGCATTCAAGAGGCTGGTGTAGAATGAAATCTATTTCCTCTGATTTCTAATATGGCTCTCCCACATTTTGCAGGAGATATGTTTTGTGTAGGTGGGAGTGTTTTGTACTGAATAATATTTTCAATATGGCGACAACTTAATGGAACAATCACCCAATCAAAGTTCCATTTTATAACCTTAAATGTGCTTCTAGGTAAATCATGCAATGTCACAATCACTTCCTCACCTGAGAAATGAAGGTTTAATTTCAGTGGCTCCTGAGGTTCTTTCACCATTAGAATTCTTTGATCAAAATTTAACTTCTTAAGCATTAATTAGCCTGTACTAACTTATATAGTTTCTATAATGAGCATCACCATTTGTCTTGAATAAAATTTGATTCCAAGACTTTCAAGTACATGTTTTGAAGTAATTACATTGTAGTGATCATGAGCATATATTTTGGAGTTGGACCAGCCTGGGTCCAAACCTTGACTTGGACATTTATTAAAAGTGAGTTGCCATTCCTCTATTAGACTGTAAATGGGAATAATAATAGTGTCAACTTCATAGGGCTGTGGTCAGGATGAAATGAAATAATATATGTAAGCACTTAGGACACTGCCTGGCACAGGTAACTCTTTTTCTTACTGTAACCACTCTGGGATTGAGATCACTTTGCAGAAAACCACTATAAATACATTTATTTAATTTCAGATGGAAGATAATGACAACAAGAAAAGACTAAATAACTTTACTGATTAAGCTGTAGTTCAGATTCAGTAGAGCTCTCTCATCTGGGTGGGGAAATGTCCATAGCAATGAGAACAGCAGTTACACGTCAGAGTGGCACATGTATTGGTAAATCATCCCTTACTGTTGCACTCATCAAATGAGCAAATGCAAGAACATCTTTTGGCAATGGAGTGATATGTATAAATTAAATTTATTGATACACATGGCTGTGGTTATTATTTTAATCTTCCTCTCTAGGTGTTTTGTTAGAAAATATAAGTCTTGTGTTTACTTCTGTTTGTTAATGCTTTGATAAATCAGACATTTTTAGTATTCTATCAATGGCAAAAGTCTAATTGCCTTATTGTATTCTGATTTATCTCTTGCCTTACTTTCTTTGCATCTGCAGCCCAACAAATGAGTCTCTGAAGAGATATATGTTATGATACAGTGTCAGTGAAATTAATCCTGATCAATTTTAAAGTTCACATTTTTATTTGATGACTTTCAAGGGAATCACTAAAACTGAGATTGACTTGGTCTCTTCTTTTGTTGGTTAAATATTGTTGTTTGAAGGCAGTGGAGCCGGCATGAAGAAAAGGGCCCTTCTTGTGCTCTTAACTCTGCCCCATTTCTGAAGAAAAGCCGCAGCAACACCTCTTGTCTATGTATAAAATGAGGCTAATTGGTCAAAAGGAACACAAGCTGTAATGGGCTTGTAACTTTGGCATCTCACCAAGGCAAGAAGCCTAAATCTACCCAAAATGAGAGAATATTGAGTGCTATTAAAACCTACCTCTCATCCTCCCAGTTTCTCCAAACATTTTAATTTCTACAGTAATAAAATTGTTGTTTCATGTCTGTATAGTGTTCTAAAGCTAATAACTTGTCTGATCCCCTCAATTACTCAGGGAGAAAATTTGGGGCTGATGTTACCTTCCTCTCTTCTCTGATGGGAAAACTAGGACTTAGAGAAAGGAAGCCATATGGCCAAAATCATGCTGTTAATACATTTAAAGTGAGGATTTCTGACAGTGGTTATGTGGTCCACATTTGGAAAAAAAAGAAGAGTTTTCACTTTAGTAAAGAAGAACATTGAGATTACATATTGTTTAATAATAAAGATAATAAAAAATGAAATTCTGGATAATATTTAGTGCTAATATTTTCATATAAGAACATTTAAAAGCCCTTATCTAATTTTACATATAATTGTCCAATTCTAACAAAGAATACAAAGACTAGTTGATTAAGAAAAACAATCAAGGGCAGGAATTTCTGTTCCTTAACCTTCCCCCTACCCCCCAACACACACACAATCAATTGAAGCTTGCCAAGATTTCTACCCTGCTAATATAAAATACAGTGGTGTATAACCTTCACACTATTTATAATGATCTTTATCCTTACATGCATTATTTGTGTATTTTTTATTTTTGTAATAACATTTTTCTTTCTTTCTGTATCTATTCACATAAAAGACAAAGAAATCTGAATGTTTCCAGAAAAAAATCTATAATATTGTATAGGTAAATATTACATCCAAACACGTTATTGTTATTCAGTATTGCCAAAGTACAATTAAGTACATTTTTTTTTAAATTCCTGGTTTGCATTTTAAAGTTTATCTCATGCTAAATATAAATAAATATTAAAAGAAATGGTCATCATATAATTAAACAAAAAATGGAAAATAATATCAATTTGGTGATGACCAGAATTTGATACTTGTAAAGCTGGTGCCATTTATAGGAGAGAAAAAACAAAAACAAAAACGAACACTAAAAAGCACAGAGATTTTGATTTCTCTACTTTCATATTTAAAGACCTGGGTAAATAAATGTTTGTATGACCACAGACAGAATATACATACAAATTATTAAGAACCTCCCCCGCCTACACACACACACACACTCTTCCTCTGCAAACCTCCCCTCAATGTAACTACCAAAAAATCAAATCTTGAGGAAACTTTGGCTAACTTAAAATCACATAGCTCATTTTTCTTGGAGCAAATCGATTTTATTTTTTTACCTCTTTTTTTTTTAATCTTTAATGTCAAGCAAACATTTATTTCAGGTGCAAAGCCTCGGGATATGTTAGTGAAAACAGTGGCTGGGCTGTGCTGGCGCTTACTGCCCACTAAGTGGGTGGGAAAAGGGTGTTGTGACCCTCTTACCCTTCCCACCAGTCTCCCTAACAGCTTTGGCCTTCGGGTCAGCTCAATTTCCCCTCCACTGAGTGGCCATTACGGTGCTTGCTCGGTGATAAATGCTTTATGTAAGAGACTGCATTGCCGGCAGCTAGCGCTAGGGAAGTCTGCCATGGGGCCAGCCAGACAAACTAGCATGCTGGCCGGGGATGGACTGGTTACCTAGCAACATGCCTGGCCTCACCAAAATGAAGAGACCCACAAACAAAAATGAAAAGGAGATAAAACGAGTCAAAGTACAAGGGGTGAGGAGGTTAATATTCCTCTATCGAATAACTTCGTTTTGGAGAATTGCATTTTAACCTCTTTTTTTTTCTCCCCCCAAAGCTGAAGGTGGAGACATGAATTGGAAATTAAATTAGACCACATTTATATTTTTAAAAAATGTTTTCTTTTATGCAGAATTTGTTTTCCCTCTTTCTCCACAACCTTCTAATTCTCCCTTAAAGTGGAAGGAGAAGCTACATTAGAAGGGAACATATGATGGATATATAAATATTGAGCATTTTTTGCACCGTCTTACTGTGTGGCGTTGGGCAGGTACCTTGGAATCTCTGTTGTCCAATTTCTCCATTGTTAAAAGAGGATGACAGAGGTAATATATTAAACACAAAAAGAGATTAAGGAGCGATGTTTTATGCCAGGGAAAGACTCTCAATTTCCTTAAATTTGAACAGAACTAACTTGTACTCTATAACTAATTTAGGATGTTACCTTCAAAAATTAGTGAAAACTGTGCTCAATTAAATAAATTGCCCTTAGCCTTGAGGTTCAAATTATTAGGCCAGTGTGGGTACAGATGTGTAATTTTCAGCATCTACTATGAACCAGGTACCATACAAGGCCCTTTTAAAATGTGTACTAGCGTTTGTCAGGTAAAAACGAATGAATGAGTCCAGGTTCACTTAAAAACATCATTTGACAAGATGTTCGTATTGCCTACCAATCCAAGGATTAGTATGTTGATACTTCCTACCTAGAGCCATAACCAGACATATAACTAAATGCTATATTTATAAAATTGCTCAAATCCCCTTCTTGCCATCCTACCAATCAGGTCACATCTCTCATCTCCATTACTAGATTAGCCTCCTAACTATTGTCCCTACTTTAAATCTTGTCCCCTGTAGTGCACTCTGCCAGAGTTAATTGCAAAGTTAACCTGAGTCCTTTGCTTATGATCCTCATTTGGTTCCTTATTATCCAAACTCCTTATCATGACCCATAAAGCCCTTCACAGCTGTCTCGTCTCTGACTCCCATGTACTGTAGTCACAGACTCGCTCTTAGTTCCCTGGAGACACCATGCTTCTGGGCTCCTTTCTGCCTTGGCTGTACTGTCCCCTGTGTGAAGAATGTGCTTCCCTGTTCCCACACTCCTGGTCCTGCTTTAAGATCCAGGACACATGCAGATGCCTTCAATATCTTTCATAGGTCGCACCTTGTCAACCCCCATCTGTAAAATGGTATTCATAACAGTGTCTACTTCATATGGCTGCTGTAAGGAATAAGTAAGTTAATAACATAGAAAGTGCTTAAAGCCAGCTAAGGCATGTTGTAAGCACCCAATGAACATTAGCTACTGTTGCTCTTAGTATAAAAGTCTCAAATAGAGCAGTTGCATGATAAACACTGTTCACATATTTGTCTCACTCCTCAGATGATAAGCTTTTCTTCAGGACATGAAGCCTGCTTTAGTTAGCTTTGTATCTTCTGTCTTGGCATTTGCTTGCCATTATAGTAGGTACTCAATAAAAGCTGTTGGAATAATGAATGAATGAATAAGTGAGTCAATGCATAATGTTTCTAGGGTTGCTTGGGTTAATGAGGGATTTTGTTCTCTTTATGGTTTAGTGTCCACTCTCTTCAAAACAAACTTTTCACACCTAGTAAACTCTCCTCATGGGGCTTTTGGTTTCAAGATGCTCACTAATAAAAGCACTCTCTTCTCCATCTTCTACATCTATTGGAAAACCATCATAAACTCTCTTTATTACCTGGCTGAACTTGGATGCTTGAATTCCAGAGTTGCCTAGGAAAGCCCCTACAAAGTGATTGTGCTGTTTTTTGTCTCATGGCTGTTAGATTTAGCTTCACTGTAGATTGCCATTAAACTTCACGGGGCTCAATCTTGAAACCAGCACTCTTGACTTCTTACCTACTTATCACATGTTATCTGAAACAGAATCAATGTGATATTTTAAAATAATAAAAAAATACGCTTTTTTACCTATCTGCTTCAAAAACTCATTTTGAGTTCAAAAGGATTCTTTTTTAAAAGGAGTCTCAAATTTGGGGCCAGACCATAGAATAAAATTGCGGGGACCTACAATGCCACATGACATTGTAGGTGTATAGTATTAAAACCAGGGCAGGGAAGAGAAAGCAGAACATGAGCACGCGTGTTCTTTCCAAACAGAGAGAAATCACTTGCCAGTAAACACCAGAAGTTTACTGTATAGTAAATGTAAACGTTTGACAAATCTGTGATTTTTTTTTCTTTTACCTTAAAGAGAGGCAGACTGTACTTGTGGAAAGAGCCAGGTCTTTGGAGCCAAGCTAACCTGGAAACAAGCTTTGTTTTCCCACTTAACAAGACAGGTTAAACTGACGAAAGTGCTTAACCTTTCTAACCCTCACTTCCCTTATCTGTAAAATGGGAATCTTCCTGCCAGCACTCTTTTGAGGAGTAAATGAGACATCACATGTAAAACACAAAGAAGAGAATCCAAGATGGTGGCATAGGTGAGCACCTAAATCGCACAACAATTTCAAAACTCCAATTAGAAGACAGAATGGACATCATCCAGAACTACAGGAAAGCTGGCTGAGTGGAAATTCTACAACTAGAAGGAAAGAGAGGGGCTCACGGAGATCCAGAAGAGCTACAAAAAGCTGAGGTACAGAGACGCACACATAAAGAGAGCGGGTGTGGGATTGCCTAGCTGGCTTCATATGGAAGGAGGGAAATGGGAGATTTCCAACTGCACTGAACCTCTTATCCTAGGGCACTGAACCCCAGGTCCAGCCGAAACTCATGTGGGGCAAGTTTGGACTGTGAAAAAGGAAAAGTGCACAGAAATTTAGGGGAGCCGTGAAATTTAGGGAAGTCTATGGGCGTGCACTCTGCTGTGCACAGAGGATGGACTGCTGATTGTGCCACTGGCTTGTGGGCGGGAGACAGAGTCTACAGACTGTGCCACTTCTAACTCCACTAAACCCCAGTTTCAGTCGAGACCCTAGGGACTCAGACTCATACAGTTCCAGAGATCAGGGGAGCAGCAAAGGCAGCAGTCTAGAGGCACTGTGCGTGCACACAGGGACCGCTCCAGCGATTACCCAGAGTCACGTGAGATCCAGGGGCCGCATAGGGCAGGGCCGACTGGAAGGCAAGGTGGTCTGTTAAGCCCTGAGATTCCACCCCACCCAAGCTCAACAGAGAGGCTTTTGCAGATTTGCAAGTCTTATATTATAAGGCTGAATCCAAAGGAAAAAATCACAAACAAAAGAAATGGAGGAAAACAAACTTCTAGATAAAGAGTTCAAAACCATACTTATAAGGTTTTTCAAGAATCTCCTAGAAAGATGGATAAATTTAGTAAGACCCAAGAGGAGATGAAAAAGGACCAATTAGAAATTAAACATACACTGTCTGAAATAAAAAATATACAGAGACATAACAGCAAACTAGAGGAAGGCAAGAATCAAGTCAAAAATTTGAAATATAAAGAATCAGAAAACACTCAACTGGAAAAGCAAGAAGAAAAAAGAATCCAAAAATGTGAAGATAATGTAAGGAGCCTCTGGGACAGCTTCAAGCATACCAACATCAGAATTGTGGGGGTGCCAGAAGAAGAGAGAGAGCAAGATACTGAAAATCTATTTGAAGAAATAATGACTGAAAACTTCCCACATCTGGTAAAAGAAATAGATTTACAAGTCCAGGAAGCACACAGAACCCCATATAAAAGGAATCCAAAGAGGACCATACCAAGACATATCATAATTAAAATACCAAGAGCAAAAAACAAAGAGAGAATATTAAAAGCAGCAAAAGAAAAACAGTTCATTATCTACAAGGGAGCACCCATACAATTGTCAGCTGATTTTGTAACAGAAACTATGCAGGCCAGAAGGGAGTGGTAAGAAATATTCAACGTGATAAATAGCAAGAACCTACAACCAAGAATACTCTATCCAGCAAAGCTATCATTCAGAATTGAAGGGCAGATAAAGAGCTTCACAGATAAGAAAAAGCTAAAGGAGTTCATCAACACCAAACCACTATTATATGAAATGCTGAAAGGTGCTCTTTAAGAAAAGAAAAAAGTAAATATAAAAAATTATGAATAACAAATACATATCTATCAACAAGTGAATCTAAAAATTAAGTGAATTAAAAATTTGATGAACAGAATAAATTGGTGAATATAATAGAATCAGGAGCACAGAAAGGGAGTGGACTGATAATTCTCAGGGGGAAAAGGGTGAGGGGGGTGCAGAGAGAGACTGGACAAAAATCATACACCTATGGATGAGGTCAATGGGGGGAGTTAAGGGCAAAGGCACGGGTGGGAGCTGGATGGAGGGGAGCTATGGAGGGAAAAAAGAGGAACAATTGTAATAATCTGAACAATAAAGATTCAATTAAAAAATTAAAATAACAAAAACAAAAACACAAAGGACAGTGAGTGTTCAATAGTTATACCATAATTATTAGCTCCCTCCCCAAAGCTCTTTCCTTTTGCTGTTTTTGTTCCCATGTAATAAAACAACCCCCTGAGAGGCCATCCTAACTCTGTCCCTGAGGTTTTTAATTTCTGTCACCACTATATTGGCCACTGGGCACTTACTCTTTTTTAAGTCTCTGGCCTCCAAGTTATCCTTTTTCCTTGTTCTCTTTGAGATGTTTGGGGCTAGGTATCAAAAAAAGAGTAGGTGACTTAAGGGGTAGTAGGGGGAAGACATGAAACATATATCAATAGTTGGCTCACTTGAGACTTGAACTCTGGCTGTTTGCCTTCTGAGCCTGTACTTTAACTCCTCTTCTATGTCTACCCACAAATACACAGATTGTTTGGGAAAAGCAACATGGCACTGGAAAGGACTCTGGGTCAGTCAGGTTGAATGTGAATCCCCCTTCAATTCACATATATTTAAGGAATATATCCTAACTGTGTGTGTCAAGACTGAGGTGGACGTGGCCTTCACTTCTGTGGAGCTTAGTGTCCACTTAAAGTCTCTGACGCCAGTGTCTTCATCCACAAAATTGGAGGAGAGCCCTCCTTCACCCTATGATGAGAAAAAAAAAGTGAAATAATGTTAAGAGACTATTGAGTACTTCATTTGTATGCCTAGGACTTTATATACATTGTCTTATTTCCTCTCCCAATCACTTCAATGCTATTTTACACCTAAAGAAATGGAGGCCTCTTGCTCAGGTTGGCCCAGGGTGGCCAGCTGTCTGCTGCCAACACATGTGCTCCTGACACCCTGCTAATGAATGGGAAGCAGCTGGCAGAGTTCTGGGTATGTACTGCAGGTGGTGATCAACAGTTCTCTCTTCCTTCCATCCTCCACTCTTAAGTGCCCAGGTAGTGAGGGGGGCGGGAAAAGAGAGAAGGAGAGAGAGATGGAAAGAGAGATATAAAGAAATGGAGGGAGAAAGAGAAAGAGAGAGAGAGAGAGATGGAAGGAGAGAGATATAAAGAAATGGAGGTGGAGGAGAGAGAGAGAGAGAGAGAATAATTGACAGCCAGTGCTCTTTACAGCTCTCCCCCTCAGGTGGTCCTGTAGCCAGTACCCAAAGTCATTAAGTCTGCCTGCGCTCGGTTTGGGTTTCCCATTCTTCAGTAGCTAAGAAGGTCCTGTAATTATATTCAAACTTTTAAGTGATTTTAATCACTCTTCCTTTCTCAGTTTACACTTTTTAATTTGTTTCCTTGTCCCTCACTCTTTCTCTCATACACACAGGCCCAGGCCTATGATAATGAATGGACTCATACTAATTATACGGCTGGGATTCCATCAAAGGGCAGGGCTGCTGCTGCTGTTTCCATCAGTGACTTAAGCAAAGCTCCAGGGTTTTGGACTCATCAGGGTCTTGATGGAAATTTGGCCTGACAATCAGTACCTAATTATTCTGGATGCTGTACACATGTTGCTCTAGAGAAAAACAACTTCAGAATCACTTGCTCTCTTTTAGTGATTACTGCTGATACATGTCTCTTAGGTCTGGAATTACCATCTCTAAGTTTGAAAAAATGTCTTAGCTATTTAGAATGATATGATCTTGAAAAGCGAGGTCTTTTTGCCAAGAAATTATCTTTCATTGACCCTAACTGATGATTTCAAAAGATTCTTGGGATCTGAATTAGTTACTGGAAAAAGAACTTGCAGACCTGGAGAGCTTAAACCTTGGAAACTGGACACACTCGCTTTGCAGGGACACAGGGACCACCCACATTTTACCATCACATTAGTTATATAACCATTATTTAAACCACAGCAACTCTATGGGTATCTTAGCCCCATTTGCAGACAAAAAAAAAATGAAGCCCAGAAAGAATAAGTAATTTGCTTAAGACTTCAGAGCTAGCGGGTGGGATTCAGGCTCAGATCTTTGAGACTCCAAAGCCATTGCTATTCCATTGCACCATGTCTAGAGGGAAAGAAGGCATGACAGTCTAGACAAGGCATTTGCATTGGAGTGGAAAGGAGGGTCTGATGGGTGAGAACATTGCTGTAGGGGATGAAGGGGCAAATTAGGAGCCATGTCTCAGGTAAAGAGGTAAAGCGCACTGAGAAGCTTCGGTTGTAGCCTCAGGACAGGGGTGGAGGGAAGAGTGCTTCCAAAGTGATGGGAAACTCTGAAAGAGCAGGGCTGGATGTCAGGGTCCTCAGCAGGTGATGGAGACGGGCTCCTCAGACTAAAGAGAATAACACTGGAACTGAGATTGTGTGAGGTTCTAAACAATGGCTAGTTTGGGGCCTGGTTTTCAAGACAGTTGGCAGTGGCTAGGAAGGGTTCAAAGAAATAGAAGACTCACAGTTCCTACCCTCAGGAATTTACAATGTCAGGCCACGTGGGAGAAGTGTCAAAAGAGTAGGAAGAAGTAAAAAATGCTGTATTTACTCCTTCCCTCCCACCATTTGTTCCAAGGAGAGAGAGCAGCACTTTCTGATCTGCCCCTTTGCCTTCCTCTCCAGGCTGCCCTTCATCATTCCTCTCCTCCACATCACAGCCACAGTGACCCACTGTGTCTCTGTTATGCCATCTCTCACTTCTAGAACATGGCATATACCAATCCCACCTGGAACCCTCTTTGAAGTCTTAGTATCATCCTCATTTCCAGGACCTGTCAGATGGGTCTTTGTCCATCCTGCTACCTATGCTCCCAGGTATCATGTAAACTCTGCAGGAGCTGGCACCAGGTTTGTTCACTGTGGCCCTCCCATACCTGCATAGAGTTGGTGCTCAATAAATGGTTGTTTAATGAATTCATTCTTTGGTCACTCAGTGTCTAGTATAGTGCTGGGAACTCTTCAGAGATAGTGGTTTAAGAGTTCTATGTGCATTAACTCCTTTAAGGCTCATTACAACCCTATGAGATGAGAACTATTACCATCCGTATTTTATGCACAAGGAGACTGAGGCACACCATCTAGGGAGTCTGGTGCCAGAAATTATACTCTTATTCACTACATTAGACTGCCCTATAGTTAGTTGCAAGAATGAATACATCAGAAAATGGAGGAATTACTCTTATTTTCCTGGATTCATATTTCTTGAAGTTATATGGTGAATTGAGTCCATTCAATGGGGCTGTTCATGTAACTCTGCTTCAAGAAGTTCCAGTTCAAGGGAAGTCCTGGCCTAGTTTCAGTATCAACACTTTTTTTTTTAAATTAAATCTTTATTATTCAGATTATTACATTTGTTTCTCTTTTTTCCCCTCCACCCAACTCCCACCCTTCCCTCTGCCCTTATCTCCCTCCCATTGACCTCATCCATAGGTGTATGATTTTTGTCCAGTCTCTCCCTGTATAACCCTCTCCCCTTCCCCCTGAGAATTATCAGTCCACTCCCTTTCTGTCCACTCCTGATTCTATTATATTCACCAGTTTTTCTGTTGATCAAATTTTTAATTCACTTAATTTTTAGATTCACTTGTTGATAGATATGTATTTGTTGTTCATAATTTTTTGGCTTTTACCTTTTTCTTCTTCCTCTTCTTAAAGAGTACCTTTCAGCATTTCATATAATACTGGTTTGGAGTTGATGAACTCCTTTAGCTTTTTCTTCTCTGTGAAGCTCTTTATCTGCCCTTCAATTCTGAATGATAGCTTTGCTGGATAGAGTATTCTTGGTTGTAGGTTCTTGCTATTCATCACGTTGAATATTTCTTGCCACTCCCGTCTGGCCTGCATCGTTTCTGTTGAGAAATCAGCTGACAGTCATATGGGTGCTCCCTTGTAGGTAATGAACTGTTTTTCTCTTGCTGTTTTTAATATTTTCTCTTTGTCTTTTGCTCTTGGTATTTTAATGATGATGTGTCTCGGTGTAGTCCTCTTTGGATTCCTTTTATATGGGGTTCTGTGTACTTCCTGGACTTGTAAGTCTATTTCTTTTACCAGATGTGGGAAGTTTTCAGTCATTATTTCTTTAAATAGGTTTTCAGTATCTTGTTCTCTCTCTTCCTCTGGCACCCTCACAATTCTGATGTTGGTACGCTTGAAGCTGTCCCAGAGGCTCCTTACATTATCTTCACATTTTGGGATTCTTTCCTCTTCTTGCTTTTCCAGTTGAGTGTTTTCTGATTCTTTATATTTCAAATTTTTGACTTGATTCTTGCCTTTCTCAAGTCTGCTGTTAGGACTCTGTATAATATTTTTTATTTCAGTCAGTGTATGTTTAATTTCTAGTTGGTCCTTTTTCATCTCTAGTTGGACCCTTTTCCATCTCTAGCTGGTCCTTTTCCATCTCTAGTTGGATCTTTTCTATCTCTAGTTGGTTCTTTTTCATCTCCTCTTGGGTCTCGCTAACTTTATCCAACTTTTCTAGGATATTCTTGAAAAACCTTATAAGCATGGTTTTGAACTCTATATCCAGTCCTGTGTTTTCCTCCTTTTCTTTTGTTTGTGATCCCTTCCCTTGTCTTGGCATTTTCACTATGCCGGGAGAACTTCTGTGTTGGATTCAGCCTTATGATACCAGACTTGCGAAACCGAAAAAGCCTCCCTGGTGAGCTTGGGATGGGTGGAGTCTCAGGGCTTAAGGGACCGCCTTGCCTTCCCATCAGCCCCACCCTCCATGGCCCCTGAGTGTCACGTGACTGGGTAATCACTGGAGCAGTCCTTGTGTGTGCGCTTGCGGGCAGTGCCTCTAGACTGCTGCCTTCCCGGCTCCCCTGTGCTCTGGGACCACATGAGTCTGGTTCCCCAGGGTGTCACCCCAAACTGGGGCTTAGTGAAGTCAGAAGTGGTGCAGTTGGGAGGGTCTGTGTCTCGCCTACTCGCAAAAGCCAGCGGTACAATCAGCAGTCTGTCCTCTGCACACAGTGCCTTGCATGCCACCAGACCTCTGATCTTTTGCGACTCCCCTAAATTTCCGTGCACCTCTCCCTTTTCACAGTCCAAACTCCCCCCGGATGAGTTTCAGCTGGATCTGGGGTTTAGTGTCGTAGGATAAGGGGTTCAATGCCTTTGAGAGTCTCCATTTCTCTCCTGCCAGAGAAAGCCAGCCATGTTCTGCGGTACTCGCTCTCTCCACGCGCATCTCTGTACCTCAGCTTTTTGCAGCTCTTCTGGGTCTCTGTGAGCCCCTCTCTTTCCCTCTAGTTGTAGAATTTCCACTCAGCCAGCTTCCCTGTGGTTCTGGATGATGTCCGTTCTGTCTTTCAGTTGTAGTTTTGAAATTGTTGTGTGAGGCAGCAGTGTAGGTGTTTACCTGTGCCGCCATCTTGGATTCTCCCAGTATCGTCACTTTTAAACAGGAAGGGCAACCAGAGGGACTTCCAGAAACATGGGGGAGGTTCAAGGAGGCTGGCAACATGGCACTGGAAAGGATTCTGAGTCAGTCTGGTTGAACTTGAATCTCCACTCTCTGGAAGATCAGATGTAGAGACCTCATCTTTGTGGGTAAATTTACAAACTAGTTGGATGCACTAAATATTGTTCATAGGTAGTATCTGCTGTAACTCCTATCCTTTCAGAAAGTAAGGACATATTAGCAAGAGCTGGTGATTGAGTATCCAACACCTGCAGGAGAAGAAATACAGATAGAATCACTCCACTAACAGGGGATTTGGTTACATGTGAACTGGGCAAAGGAGAGAGAGGGGTTAAAGTCATACTGCTCTTCTTAGCACTTCTGTTCATGATTACTGCAGAAGCAAGTATTACTCCTTGTCCCAAACGTACTCAGGCTTCCTCCAGACCTAATAGTTCACTGTTTGCTTGGTGCCATGTTGATGACATGAGGTTGGCCCATGAGCCCATACCTAAATTGTGTTCCTTAACAATGTATGCTGCTTGGCTGCTTTGTTATGTTAAGCTTCCAACACCTTCTCTGCAGCCCCTGGGTGCAAGGAACTGAGCTAGTCCAGTAGAGGCTGTTGGTGCCACACCTGTAACCCTTGGCTCACGGTCAACACCTGTTGCTCTGCATGAGGGCTTTTTCAGCTCACAGGAACATGTTTGATCTGAGAGGAGAGCAAGCCAGAAATGCTGGAGAGCTCAAGCCTCTAGGAGCAGCTTCAACCAACAACAGATGGGGAAGTGGTGGTAAATGCCCCAGCCCCTCACCCCTGAGTGGGACAACACTGGGGCACTTTCTACACGGCCTCCCAAGCTCTTCAGAGCGATTGGTAACTTGCTTGAGAACACACTTGTTATTAGCTCCTTCCCCTCTGCTATTTCTCATTATTCCCCTCTGCTGTTCTCCAGGACCATCTCCCAAATAAACTACTTGCACTTGAATGCTTGTCTTAGAGTCTGCTTCTGGGGAACCCCAAACTAAGACAGGCCCTGGGCATATAGAGACTATCAAGGCAGCCTCTACCTTCAAGATGTTCCCAGTCCAGACATTGAGAAAGACAAAACAACCTAGTGATTATAAAAGTGTGGAAAATGCTATAGTACAGGCATGCACAGGGGGTTATGGAATACAGGGAAGAATCACAGAAGACTTGTGGGAGTGTGTAGGCGGGTGGTCTGGAGCAGTTAGAGTGAGCTTGCAGGAGGAAGCAAGCTGTGTTAATTGCTTGCTTCAATGATAAGTATCATGTTATAAAATAGTTGAATATTTGTAGAATAAATGATCTATGAAATGACCTCTGCATATCTATACAGTTACAGAAACACTATAAAATGATTTTTTTTTACTAAGTCAGGCTTTTAGATCCTAATGGTTTATATTCTGAGGAAATACTTTTACAATGTGTAACCCGTTGGTTTCTATCATTCCTGTGCACCTGGGTCCCTGGAGGCACATCTCCCCAAGCATAGTCCTGCCGCAGTCAGCATGGACAAGCACACTGACACGCATTCTCTGAAAGCCCTTTGTATGCGCACCTCCCCCAGTGCATTGCATTTTGTCTATGTTACTCCCTTGTAACATGTCCTTGGTGGTATCCTCATTGTTTTCTTTTGCTGACATCAAAACAATTTGTTATTGAATACTTTAAAAAAACATATTTTTTTATTGATTTCAGAGAGGAAGAGAGAAGGAGAGGGAGATAGAAACATCATTGATGAGAGAATCATGGATCAGCTGCCTCCTGCATGTCCCACACTAGGGCTCAAGCCCACAATCAGGACATCTGACCTGACTGGGAATTGAGCTCTGACCCCCTGATTCATAGGTTGACACTCAACCACTGAGGCATGCCAGTCTAGCTACTGAATGCTTTTAAAAAAATTTTCCACTGAACCCTAAGTTCCATGAGGCCAGGGAGCTTTCTGTTTTGTTAACCATTGTACTGGTATACCCAGTATTACACTGTTCCTGACATATAATGAGGATTAGTAAATGTGTTGAATGAACGACTAAAAACTCCTTGTAGAGAAAGGCAAGGCCTTATGATCATTGCATCACTGCTCCACAGCACATGGCCTGGTACTTGGTAAACACTATGAAAAGTTTATCAAATAACATTTTAAAAATATCAGTGTTAAAGAATATTCTATATTAATGACAGGAGTTAACCAGAGCAGACTATTTTAATTTTTTCCTTTTTCTTGGTTGCCACTTTTCTTCAAATAGAAAATCATTTCCATAATTACAAGTGGTTATCTCAGAGCTTGTATGTTAATCACCCTTCCTATTTCTTCAGCTGTCTCCATCACATCATCAGAGCCTCAGAAGATGTTTGGGACTAGAAGCCAAGTTCATGTTGAATAAAGCAGCCACTGCCAGTATAATTACCCAAACAAGAGCCCAGCTAAGAGTCAGCCTCTCAATTCCTCTCTCAAGTCCAGTTCTGACAAGTGGTCAGGTTACTTTCAAAAAAGAGATAGCCCTAGCTGGTTTGGCTCAGTGGATAGAGTGTTGGCCTGCGAACTGAAAGGTCTCAGGTTTGATTCTGGCTTAGGGCAGGTACCTTTGTTTCGGGCACATTCCCAGTGGGGAGTGTGCAGGAGGCAGATCCTAACTCTCTTTACTCTCCTTTCCTCTCTGTAAAAAAATCAATAAAATATATATTTTTTAAAAAAAGGAAATAAACTTTCTCAAAAGTGAGTTGCTATATATCCCCTAGAGAAGCCACACAGAAAGCTAGTTCCCAGAACTTGTGAAAGCAGCATGCCTGCTGCCACACCTGTTTTAACTTGGGTCCTCTCTTGGCAGGGCTCCATGGGACTAGTACCTTTCAGAGGAGATGCTTTAATCTCCCTTAAGAAGCTCTGTGCTGTGGAGAGTTACAAACCTTCGACACGAGCTGGACAATTGTTTACTACAAACCCTTGCCTTCTAGCTGATCCCTCAGTGAACTGTCCAAGAACAGCCATGGCTTCATGGTATGGACTTTTCACACCTGATTTTAAGCATGTCCTGAAGGTGGAAAGTAGTGATCACACCAACAATAATAATGATTAGTTTTTATTGACGTGTGTGTGTGTGTGTTTCTGTGTGTGTGTGTGCATTATCATTTAATTCACAAAACATCCCCAGAGGATAGGTACCATTATTACTCACATTTTTAAGGTAAGGAAACTGAGGCTAAAATAGATTAAGCAACTTGTCCAAGACCATGTAGCCAGTAAATGGTAGAGGTAGGATTTAAAACCAGATGCTTGATTCCAGACCCATCTGTTCTTGGACCCACGAAAGGACAAAACCCTCCAGAAGATTAGAAAGTATAGTTACATACCCTTCTGCAATGTGAGTCTATAAAAGACATAACTTTTCATGGGGGCTTCTTTGCTAACAGATCTTATATAGGGAACAAAGGACATAATAATGAAAGGGTAGATGGTTAAGTAAAATCTTAACTTCTTACTGCTGTGAGGAAACCCACTAATGTATTTTATGATTTGATGGTAGATAAATGCAATGCCCAGGCAGAGCAGAAACTGGAAGTCCAGTCTCTTGACCCTTTACAGTAGAGCACTCTTAGAGCTGCAGGTAGCAAAACCAACATCCCAGAATGTGTGCTAGGGTCCGGATGTAACTTCTTCTTGCGTATAATAGTCATATTGGGCTAGATTGTGAGGCCCAAATCTCAGTGGCTTAAGGCAATACAGGTTCATTTCTTACGCATGCTGCCTGTTCTTCATAGGTGTCCTGCTCCTGATTGTTTCAGGCAGAGATGTGAACTGATGAAGCCTCCCACCCTTGGAATGTTGATGGTTGCTATCTATGTTGGAGGGAAAAACTGGGCAAATCATTGATTGCTAAAGGTTCCTACCTGCAAGTGACACCTGGAATTTTTGTTCACAATTCATTTTTGGAAGCAAATCACGCATCCCAGTTCAATTCAAGTGAGTGGGAGTATTTACCTCAAATAAGAAATTGAAATATTGGTAAATAGGATTAGTGGCTCCCCCATCAAATCCTTCAATCATACTCATATATGCTTAATCAAGAACAGGGAATAAAATAAAGGATGAGTATTTGAACCAGATGATCACATAATCCACCAGAATGTTTCATTTGGTCATTGTTTGTCAATTGGCCAGTCTTTCCCCATAGCCCTTAGCTTTTGAGGGCAGGGAGTGGTCTTATTTATCTCTGATTATGTCATGCCTGGTACAGTACTAGGAGCATGTGTATTGGTCATCTTGGGCTGAAATAACAAAATTAGTTTTCTCATAGTTCTGGAAGCTAGAAGCCCAAGATCAAGGTGCCGGCATGATTGGTTTCCGGTGAGAGCTCTCTTCCTGGTTTGCAGATGGCTATCTTCTCACGATGTCCTCACATGGCTTTTCCTTGATGTTTGAACATGGAGAGAGAGAGAGAGAGAGAGAGAGAGAGAGAGAGAGAGAGAGAGAGAGAGCGCGCTCCCTGGTGTCTCTGGCCCACCCCATGACCTCATTTAACCATAATTACTTTCTTACTCCTAATACAGCTACACATGGGTTTAGGGCTTCAACATGTGAATTTTAGGGGGATGCAAACATCCACTCTCTAACAGTATGGTAGGCTTCAATGTTTTTTGTTTGTTTCTTTGTTTTTAAATGAGTGGATGGATGGATAGATAGATAGATGATTCTATTTAACCAATTGTCTTCCTTTGGTGTTCAACCCCTGAGCACATGCCATTTTTTCATTTTCCTCTTCCCACCTTTTCTCTCTGGCACTCTCCCTCGTGAGGCTCACTCATCTTTCAAGGCTCAACCAGCACATTGCTGACCTGAGGAAATGCCCTCCTGCCCCTTCCCAAGCCTGAACTGGTCGTTTCCTCTTCTCTTCTTCTGGAACACTTGATACCTCCCTCAGCTGGTGTACTGATCACACTTAATTATAATTTTTTAAAAAATATATTTTATTGATTTTTCACAGAGAGGAAGGGAGAGGGACAGAAAGTCAGAAGCATCGATGAGAGAGAGACATCGATCAGCAGCCTCCTGCACACCCCACACTGGAGATGTGCCCGCAAGCAAGGTACATGCCCCCGACTGGAATCGAACCCGGGACCTTTCAGTCCGCAGGCCGACGCTCTATCCACTGAGCCAAACCGGTCTCAGCGATCACACTTAATTATAATTTTTTACACACTAGACCATCTGGTCTGTGAGCCCCTACAGAACAGGGGCTGGGAGGTAGGAGGTGGCTGGCACCAACCATGGAGCCTGACTCATGTAGGTACCCAAAATGGGTTAGTCAAATAAATAAATGGATTAAGAGGTCTTCTGGCCCATATCACATGTTAGTCTTCTTGTGTGTGTGTGTGTGTGTGTGTGTGTGTGTGTGTACTCCTATATTTTATATGCAATTTACCCATAAGTCTGGGGGTGTCAGTAACTGCAGGAAGATTGGAACATCAGTCCTGCTTGTCATTAAAGCACATTCAAACTCATACAATGGAGACCACCAGTCCTGTTTGTCTCATCTTTGTTTGATTTCTTCTCAGCTAAGGTGCCTATCTGGCACCTGCAGGCTTAATGCTGTCTTTGCAGAATCTGAGCAGTCCTCAAGGGGTCAGGGAACACACCTGTTCAAAACCGTATCCCCAGAGCCCACCCTGAGGCATACACATAGTACGTGCTTCCTAAAGACAGGTCACAAAAGCGCCATTTTAAGAGATTCTAAGACTTGAAAGAGGGGGGGGGGGGGAGATCGTGGCATCATAGAAGCCTTGACCTAGAAGACACTCAAGCCACACATGCTTGGAGGGTTCCAAACTGGTGTTATTCCAAAACCACAGAGGAGATATGGCTCCCTCCTACTCACGCAGATCTCTGGGAATGGCGGGCCCACGAGAATTTAGAGAATTTAGCCTGCACCTTTGGCATAAACACAGGCTTCAGGGCCCAAAGGCAAGACCTTTGTGTCTTTCCTCCTGCTAGAGTCAGCTCGCCATTCTGTCTGCCACGGGAAGGCACGTATGGCGTGGAGCTGATGCGGCCTGGCCCTTGCCCAAAGGTCCCAGGGGCAGAGTCACTCCCCGTGGTGATGGTAGAAACTCAGCACGTACTTGCGGTGAGGGACAAAGTTGTAGGGTTTCGTGTAGTCAATACCCGGCATGTGAGCAGCAATACCCGTTCCGTTCGGGAGGCAGGGGCCGGGAAGGAGGCAGGGCAGCCATCCATCAGCTTTTCCGATCTGCCTCTGCGAACGCGTCTAATTGCCTCGCCTCCACCAGCAGGCCCTTGGCCGAGGCCGCCGCGCCGGGCCTGCGCGGGCCTGGCAGCCGCAGCGTGGAGGGTGAACCCGATGGCCTCCGCAGTCTATTTAGCAGGCTCTGAGATGTGTAAGTACATTATCTGCAAGGCTGGTAAAGAGCGCTTGGGGAGGATTTGTGGGTCTGTGGGAAGGACAAAGAAAAATGTTTTCTAATAAATTATTCACCATCTCACAATCCCTTTTGGGCAGATTGTTGCTCCGTTTGCCCCGCGCTGCTCAGCGCCTCTTCCCTCCGCATTCAGACGCGCGGTTTCTCACCTCCAGAGAGCAGCAGAGATCTCGGGCAGGCTGCTGCGGCTAATGGTGGCAATTAATAACTTGTCATAATCCCGAGGATGAAAGGGAAGGCGCCCCAGCAGCAGGCGGGCCGTGGCGCAGCTCGCTGCTCGGAAGCAAATGAGGTGCAGGTGTGGCCTGTGCTGAGCGCGGCGCCCCACACCCGGACACTCCGCGGTGCCAAGCCCCAGACCCCGCTTCCCTCCCCGCGGGCGCCTCCAGCTCCTACTGTGCACCTTGCCGCGGAGACATCCCCGGAGCGTATCAATAAATCAGAGCTCTCGGCACAGAGCCTTCCAAACACTTAATTGCACTCTGAACACTGTTAACTCACTCTGCCAGGCCTAACTCGCCTGTCTCCCCCCACCCCCACCCCGACTCCAGACTTGCATGGTAAGAACTGCACACTGCACACTCTCCGCTCCACGCTCCCTGTGCCGCGCCCCCTTCCCCCATGTTATTCTCCTTCAACTCTACCCTGTGCAAGCCCCGCACCTTGAAAAGTGAAAGTGGTGAGTAAACAGCCAGCCTGCGGAGCCTGATCGGGTCTGCTCCCAGTTCCCCGGGGGGAGCCGGGCCGGAAGACCCGAAATCCTCCTTAGGGTTTTGGGGGAAACCACAAAACACAGAATCACTTATTTCCCAGGCAGCTCCAGCCCAGTTGCCTTTTCTCTTGTTTCCATTCCTGTGGGTCAGTTCTGCTTGAAATGAACCAAGTTTACAAATCTCTTCTGGTTTGTACACTCCTATTATGCATACGAGGTGATGCATTTGTAACTGTCACACAAGTCAGGGTGATACAGCACTCTCATCTGACCCTATTCATTTAAATGGGTGCGTCTTGATGACATTGATTCATGTTATAAGTTATATCCATGCATTACAATCTTTATGTGTCACCCTACTGGTTATTTCTACTACAATGCCCGGGTGGGGTGGGGAGGGGGCGGGCTGGAGATTCACCAAATGATGGTAGAGTAGGATTCGAGAGTGTTTTGAACAGCATGAAGTCCATATAAACTCCAAAGCTCCCTAGATGAGTTTATTATGTGTCCCTCTCTTGAAAAAAGAAAATTTACATGCAGAGCAGTCCTGGGTGAGGTGTCGTTTGCTGTAAATATTCTGCCGACTAACTTATTGATATTTGGACAATGTGTGTTTCCAATGCACATCGCAGCAAACTAAAGGGGTAAGCAAACAAGATTATGTATGCATGCAAGTTTTTATCAAGGTGGGGTTAATAATGTTTTAAAGCAGGACTATTTCTCATGAAAATAGCCACTCTTAATAGCCTCTGTCTCTTTATTGTGCTTCTTACTGAAACATAAATCACTAATATGTTTTCAGCCGCAAAGTACTCTCTTTTTCCATTGTATTCACAGATTTAGTGGCATTTCAAATAGATAAACACAAGCAACATCTATCAACACTACAAAAAGGGCGCCTTAATCAAAGCTCCGGGTCCCGGGTCTCAGCATCTCCATTTACCTTGAGATAAATCCATTGGTGTGACCACCACTGCACCGGGTGACAAATCACCCCAGCTGGCCGAGCAGTGCAAGGGCTTATTGGCCTTCCTTTAAGTGGTCTTACCCTTCAATGAAAAGGATGGGGCTTGTCAAGCAGGACCAGATTAAAGTTAGACAAAAAGAAATGATCTGTTATTAGAAAACTCCGATTGAGAATCACAAAACAGGAAAGAAATATGAATAAAAATTTCCAGGGGGATGACCATCTGATCCCCACAGAAATTAACTCGCATTATGGGCGTGAGGTAATAGATGGCTTGCCGTGGGAGCTAATGAGGATTTCAGATTAAGGAGGTGTAGGTCTCCGCGAGGGGTGTAAGCAGCTGCTGTGGTCATTCAAGTGCAAAGTTTAGGAATGGCCTGGGCTCCTGGCTTCCTGGGAGAGGTGGTGATGTTTAGAGGCGGCATTGGAGATCACAAGCTCTTGGAAGTTAGCACGCTCACGATTGCCTGGGCACGGGCACGTTGCAGAACGTTAACCCTGGCAGGAACCTCAGGGGGCAAGTAGATTTCCCCTTGTGTGAGAGGAGGAGAAACGAAAGGCCGAATGGGACTTGCCCAAAGTCACACAGCGAATATTGTCGAAGGAAGACCTCAGATGATCTGTCTGCTTCCAATTTCCTGGGACTTTATTTAGCCTAATCCTGGAAGATGACCTTTATCTGCCTCTGGATTTAAGAATCTTGGTTATTTTCCCAGTTAACTGGAAAGAGAAATGAGAAGGGAACCCCGTGGTTAGTGAGACTTCTTAGTGTCCTCCTGTGTTAAAAGCCTGATGCTTATGCAAATCACAGTAGCTGATGCTTTCAGGCTCTTCCTAGGTGCCAGGCACTGTCTATGCATTATCTCATTTAATCCACAGTTAGCTACCACCCCCACCATCATCAGTGTCCCCATTTTACAGACTAAGACAGAGATTAAAAACACTTAACAATTTGCATTGCTCAAAGTGAATAATCGTGGAGATTTTCATTTTTGAACTGAGCAGCTTGCCTTGAGAGTCTGTGCTCATAATCACTGCACAATGCTACGAGGCAGACTTACCTTCCTTCAGGGAAAGATTGTGAAAACAAAATTTAATAAACAAAATGTTTGGGCTAACATATACACAAATGGGGTAAAAATGTGGAGGCTAAGAAAAAAACATGAGATCCACTGTCTCGGTCCCTGTTTTAAGTAAACAAAATACCTTCTGATTTTTCCCTAGACTAGTGGTCGGCAAACTCATTAGTCAACAGAGCGGCAAACATGTGGCTCGAGAGCCGCAGTTTGCCGACCACTATCCTAGACCTTCTGAATCTCCCCTAGGAAATGAATTAAAAAATCAAGCTGCCAAGGGCCTAATGGCCAATGCCGTAATTACAGAAAAAAAAGTATAGGCTATAGAAAGACATATTGTATTAAGTATTCATAAAGAAGGTAGTCCAGCACAATACAGAGTGTGTTTGAAAGGCTATGGTTCTGGGTTCAAATCCTTTCTCTGTCATTTTTTCATTTTAGTTTTCCCCTATATCTGAATCTTAATCAAGTGACATAAATGCCCCGTGCCTCAGTTTCCTCATTTGTTAAACAAGGAAATAATTTTCGACTCACAGAGTGGTTATGAGGATTAAATGAGATGGTAGATGCCAAGAGCTCAGAGGAGTTCTGGAGGCTGGGTGGACATGTGGCAGCTGGCTATGGCCCCAGTCTGTTGGAGAGCTGAGAGTCACCTTCCACTTGTTCCCTGTGCAGCATCGGAAGAGGGCGCTGACCTCAGAGATGCCGAATGACCTTGACCTTGCCCACATTCTGCCTCATGTCCCGTGACTGCCGAAAAATGCAGCTAAGCTTCTGGATATTTAGTCTCCACAAAGTTATTTGGAAACTGCCAAGTTTCTCATTGCCTTATTTCAGGCTTCATGTTGAGTGGGTATGGACAAAGATTCTCAAATATGAAAGAAGGCAAGATATCTTAGATCATTAGGGAGAAATGAATGGTAGACACCGGGCTAAGGACATAAAAAAGGGAATTTTAATCCCCATATTTGAGGTGGCCAAACCAGCATTTCACCCACCAGTGAGATAATAGGACCAATTGGACTTAGTGATACAATAAGATGCCTCAACTGTCAGCCTAGCCTATTGCATTTCCCCAGGGGCTAAATCGAGGAATACAAATTTAAAGGCACCAAGCTGGTCATTGCTGTATTTGATTTGTAAATATGTCTTATTATAATAGCATTTATGGGGCCATTGTGTCAAGAGCTTGTTTTCTTTAATTATTTACATAAAGAATCAAGCTGGGTAAAGGAATGTTTTATATTCATTCTAACCTCAGAAATGTGCAGCTAATAACATCAAGGGAAGTACTGAATGCCAATTACTATTGCCTCCACTCATCAATACAACTGCAAGTGCATATTCTCTGTGTTTAACTGTATAACTCAATCCAGTTTAAAGGGAAAAATAAAATATCTATATCAAATGTTTCTAATAACTAAAATGGCCTGAGTGTGTATTACATTTCATTTTTACTTAAAGGCATTAGAATGTGCAAGGCAACCGTGATAATTATAGGCCTGGATATTGATATATTTTGCATTTGTGTTTGTGTCTAAATACCTACTGCCCTCTTGATAAATTTCAATTAATATGCCCTCTAGTACTCTGAATGTGATTTTCTGATTAAACACATACACCCGACTCACCATCAAGTCATTAATTTCACATAGATTAAATTTTAGTGTTTGTATGCAATTAAATGTGAGAAGCAGGACATCCAATAATCACTTTGTATTTAATATAAATAGATACATTTTTTTAAAATTCAGTCCAAACCAAATCCCTAGGACATAAATGAGTTGGTGGCTGAATTCTGTGCCTCCAGAATTTGCACATTTAATGGAAAACAATTTCAAAGCCTCTGCCCGTCTTTGGAAAGGCTATTCCATCCTGCCTTTTCCACAGAGCAAAATCTTTCGGAGAACAATGCTTATTATTGATAGGTTTAAAGCACCTGAGGTGCTAGCCTATTGTGTGTATTACTGTCACTCTGTCTTCTGAGCAGTGGGGAAGCAGTGATGGATAACATAGAGAATAATACATGATTCTTGATTGAATGCAAAGTTATAATTCAGTCTTGGGGTTCTGCTGACGTCACAGTGAGTGAGAACACAGCTCAGAGTTTTTTAAAAATACCAGGCAATCCTTGTACTTAGATATGGAGCCAGTGGTTCAAGACACACACACACACACACACACACACACACACACTCTCTCTCTCTCTCTCTCTCTCTCTCTCTCTCTCTCTCTCTCTCTCTCTCTCTCTCTCTCTCTCTCGTCTCCTGGAGTGGTTTTCAAAGGAAAAAACATTTGGAGGTGTAATCTCCTAGGTCAAGGTCGGCTGTGCCCCCAAGTGGGCAATGAGAGAAAGTAGCACAGAGCCTACTGCTGGCTCCTAGCCAGCTCACTCCTTTGCTCCTTTGCTTTGTTTTGTGACAGGGAAGTGGGAACTCTCAGATGTGGAAAATAGAACTCTTTCCCCTCTGCCTTTAAGATGTCCTCTAATCCAGAGTCCCCAAAATTTTTTTGGTGAGAAGTATTGACTGAAGTAGCCCTCTTTAAAATATAGCTTCCCAGAACTCTCACTCTTGGAGACTCAGATTCAGTGGATTTAGATTATAGCCTGAGGATATATATGTTTAACAAGCAGTACAAGCTGATTCATTAGGAGAGTTTGCAACACCCTGGCCAGTCTCTCTTGGCGTCTTTCTCAATGCATTTCTTCTGTGCTTGCAAGCTGCTGGACACAATTTAGGAATCAATGTAGTATTAGTTCGTGTTGCTCCCCAATTAAATGAGAATACTTTTGCAAAGGAATTAACACAACACATTGTACATCTCAGTAAATGAAAATTTCTCCTTCCTTCTTTTAGTTGCCTCATTTATCAGAAACCTGTCCTCCCAATCTTGATGTTAAGAATGCAAGATGAAGACCAGCCTGCATATTTCCTCCCTCTTCAGGCTCTGAAGTATTAAAGTAAGTGTTTGAAAATAATGCATTGATTGATTGAAGCTGTCAGAGGTAGGATGAGACCTGCAGATCCTTTTCTGTTCATGCTTCACTTGAAAGTGGAACCTATCTAGAGTTATAATAATTTCGAGGGGTAGCAGGGAGGGATTATCTTCTCAGGCTTAGTTTACCCAGGCCAGACCTCTTATGAACCCTGAGTCTTCAAAAAATCAACATTAATAATAGTAAATAATAATAATGATGATAAGCAGCATTTGGTAGTGCTTAATATGTGCCAGGCACTTTTCTCAGTGTTTTAAACATAGTCACTCAATTAATCGTCCCAATATTCTTTTAAGATAATTTCTATTATCACCATTTCCATTTTACAGATGAGGAAACTGAGGCACAAAGAAGTTAAAAATTTGCCTAAGGACACAGCTAATAAGTAGAAAGGCTAGGATTAAACCCTACATGCTCTGGCTTCACAGAATGTGCCTGTAACTAATCTATAAAAATAAAAGTATAATATGCTAATTAGACTGGATGGCTTCTGGGAGAAGCCAGGTGCTGGAGGGAGGATGGTGTCGGCAGCCAGGGGAAGGAAGGCCTACTCTTGCACAAATTTCATGCATCGAGCCTCTAGTCTATATATATATATATATATATATATATATATATATATATATATATATATATCCAGCAACCAGAATGCCATAACAACCAGAATGACCGGTCACTATGATACCCACTTCAACCAGCAAACCAGCTTGAGTGCGGGGCGGGGGGGGGGCTGGCCGGCCAACCTCCTGCAGCCTGTCTCCCTGGCCAACCCTGTCCCCAATGGGCCCCCACCATCCTGATCAGCCTGCAACCTCTCCCCCCATCCAGCCCCACCTCTACTCACCCCACCCCCACCCCAATAGGGTACAGGGCCAGCCAGCCAACCTCCTGTAGTCCTTCCCTCTGTCCGGCCCCACCCCAGATCATCCCCTCACCCCAATCAGGGGCAGGACTGGCCAGCCATCCCCCTGTGGCCCCTCTTCCCAGCTGGCCCCACCCCTGATGGGCCCCCACACACCAATTGGGTGTTGGGCTGGCCAGCCAAACTTCCATGGCCCCTCCCCACAGCTGGCCATGGCCCAAATAGGTGCCCTCCACCCCAATCAGGGGCAGGAACCACTAGCCAATCACCTGCAGCCCCTCCCCCAAGCTGGCCAACTTTCCACCATCTCCTCCTCCCGACAGGCCTGGTCCCAATCTGCCCCGATTGGGGCCGGGCTGGCAGGACCCCACCCATGCATGAATTGGTGCACTGGGCCTCTAGTCTTTATATAATTGTAGTTTCGTCTATTTCTCCTTGCAAGTAGTTCTGTCAGCTTTTGTTCTATGTGTTTGTTTTAAGGTATAATATAAAAAATACATAAAACTTACATATACATTTTAATGAATTTTATGTATATACCCACACAATCCAAATCAAGATCTATTCCTTTTCCAGCATTTCAGGCTTCCTCATGCCCTTCCAAGTCAGTATGCTGTCCCTCTCCCCAAGCTAACTTTTCTGACTGAGGGTAATAACATTAAGTTTTGCCTGTTCTTAAATATATATAAGTATAATAATCCTATCTAATAAATGGGTAATATGCAAATTAACCATCATTCCATCATAAAGATGGCAGTGCCCATAGCCACAAGATGGCAGCGCCCAGGTCTCTCAGCTCTACTAGAGTTCCCCAGTCCCAGGGGGGCGGCCACTGAGAGTGGGCAGCATGAATGGCCTGGCAGAATGCTTGCTAGTGGATGCAGAGTGGCCAGGCCCTGCAGAGAGCTACTGGCGCACAGATTCATGTGCAGGGCTACTAGTATTGTTTATTGCCTTTACTAGGGACCTGGTTAAGTTTTTCATAGAGTCTTAGAACTATTACAGTACCTGAGCATAATTTAACCTAAACTGATTGCACAAATAGAAAGATGGAGACCAAAGTGGGGAATCTCCAAACCCTGATCCTAACTTCCTCCTTTTTGTGTGATCACATCAAGGTTGGGAACATCTCTGCTGGAGACTAGTCCTGCCTAGTGAAGGCCTCCTCTTGTTGAAACCATGCAGTATTCTAGAGATTATTTGCCAGAAAATAAGTATAAACATAAAGCTGGGCTTACAAGAAAGAAAAAGATGGCTTAATGCCAGAAACAAAGAGAGTGTGAAAGAGAGTGTGAAACTCAACTCCCAAGCAGATACCATGGTGACTGCGGGCATATAGAAGGCCCAGGTGGAGCCCATGGTGTAGGGGCTGGAGATGATGTTGCTGTTATGATGTAAAAGACAATACAGGTACAAGATTCAAAAAGTATAAAAGTATCCAATGAATTCTAAGGCTCTCTTCTGCCCTTGAATCCAGAGGCAACCAGGATTGTATACACTCTTCAAGATGGAGTCTACACCAGTGCAGCTATATCTAAAATAATAAAAGTATAATATGCTAATTAGACCAGACGTCCTTCCAACAAACTTCTGGATAAAGCTGGGGCTGCAAGGGCTGAAGCAAGTCACTGCAGCTACAAGGGAAGCATGAGTCCCAGGTGCCAGAGGGAAGCCAGTACTGGCAGCCAGGGGAAGGAAGGCCTACTCTTGCATGAATTTCGTGCATCAGACTTCTAGTATTATTATAAATGCTTTTGTTATTGTTTGTACAAACAGTGGCATACTATACTATACTATAGTATGTTTCTTTCACTACACAGTGTATCTTGGAGATAGTTTCATATCACTACTAGAGGCCTGGCACAAAAAATTCATGCACAGGTACAGACCCTAGGCCTGGCCTGTGATCAGGGCCATCTCCCCCAGCTGTGGGCAGCTAGCCCCAACCCACCACCACCACCTACTCCTGGTTCCCCATCACCATCAGGTAATTGGAACCTGATTGCCGGGGGAAAGGACTGAGAAGTCAGCCATTCCTGCCTGCTCGAGGCCCTACCCCCACCACAGATTGCCCTCTGTGTGTGGGGCGACTGGTAAGGGGGAGGCCTTGCATGGTGCTGCCCACCCTCAGTTCCCCATTCAGCATCAGGCAATCAGAGCCTGCCAGCCGGGGAAAGGGCCTGAGAGGTTGTCAGTGTACCTCATAGTGACTGGTTGAGTGTTTGTTCTGGTTGTTCCACCGTTAGGGTCAATTTGCATATTACCCTTGTATTATATAGGATAGAGCTGTCTTATTCCTTTTATGGTTACCTGGTGTTCTATTTTGTGGATGTATCAACATTTTTTTTAAAAAAACAGTTTCCTAACAGTGGAAGGCAAGTTGTTTGCATGTATGCTATTTCTTTGTGACTATATCTATAGTGTAAATGTCCAGAAGCAGAATAGCTGGGTCAAAGAATAAATTTAAATTTTGGATCAATAAAGATTGTATTAATTCATATTCCCTCCAACAATCTTTGAGAGTGATTGTTTCTTGTAATTAAAAAAATAAAATTTTAAAAAGTGATTGTTTCCCCACATTCTTTTTTTTTTCCAATTATAGTTTACTTTCAATATTATTTTGTATTGCTACAGCATAGTGATTAGAAAGTCATATACTTTACAAAGTGTTCCCTGATATTTCCTGGGACCATACATAGTTATCACAATATTATTAACTCTATTCCCTATGCTGTACTTTACATCCCTGTGATTATTTTGTAGCTATCAATCTGTTCTTCTTAATCCCTTCACCTCTTTCACCTAATCCCCCAACCTTCCTCCTCTCTGGCAACCACCAGTCCACCCTATGTGTCTAAAAGTCTGTTTCAATTTTGTTGGTTTATTTTGTTCTTTAGATTCCACATACAAGTGAAACCATACAGTATCTGTCTTTCTCTGACTTATTTCTCTTGGTTCATCCATGTTGTGGCAAATGGTAAGATTTCATTCCTTTTATGGCTGAGTAATATTACATTATCTGTTGATGGGTACTTGGGCTACTTCCATATCTTGGCTATTGGAAATAACACTGCAATGAACATAAGGTCACAAATAGTCTTTCAAATTAGTGTTTTGGGTTTCTTCGGATAAATTCCCAGAAGTGAAATTGCTGGGTCATAAGGTAGTTCCATTTTTAATTTTTTAAGGAAACCCCATACTTTTCTCTCACAGTGGCTGCACCAATCTGCATTCCCACCAAAAATGCATGGGGGTTCCCTGTTCTCCACATCCCCACTGGTACTTGTCATTTGTGGGTTTATTAATGCTAGCCATTCCGACATGTGTGAGGTGATATCTCATTGACCCCACATTCTTTTTTTTTAATTCTTTATTGTTTAAAGTATTATATATAGTATTACATATGTCTCCTTTTTCCCCCATTGACCTCTCTCCAGCCACCCCTACCCCCAGCACATGTGCTCACCCCACTACTGCATACAAGTCCTTTGTCCCCACGTTGTTAACAAGCCAATGTTTTACCCAAATTTTTGTTTATCTCTTATATAATTTCCATTTGTATTTCTTTTATTATAATGAGGATGAATTCCTTTTCATATATTTAAGAGCCCTTCATTTTCCTTATTCTTTAAACTGGCTGTCTGTAACATTTGTCCATAGTTACTATTGAGTCCTTTTTTTTTTTTTACAGTATTGTAGAAGCACTATATATTAAGAAAATTAGCCCTTTGGTAGCATTATATAAGGCAAGACTGTTTTCCCAGTTTATTTGCCTTTTTTACTTTCTTTAAAGTAGTTTTTGACATAAATTTTTTTAAAAGTTTTGATGAGTTCAAGTTTTCTTTTATGGTTTCTGAAATTTATGTCATACTTAATCCTCATTGCAAGACAGATTAAAAACAACTTTCTCATATGTTTCTTCTACAACTTTTATGAATCATTAAAAACAATCTTTAATCCATCTGGAATTTATTTTAGTACAAGATATACAGTGGATCAGACTCAATTTTTAAACCAATTGTCCCAACACCATTTGTTATATTACCTGGAACCCATGTATATTACTCTATTAATGATGTACTCAAAAACTGGAAAAATGGTGACCACTATTGGTTGTTCCTAATTAGGTAAATTTTAACAGAGAAAAAGGAGGAGGAGGGGAGAGAGAGACAGAGAGGAAAGGAGGGAGGGAGGGAAGGAAAGAGGAAGGGAGGGAGGGAGGAAGGGAGAGAGGGAGGGAGAGAGAGAGAGAGAGACAGAGAGAGAGAGACAGAGAGAGAGAGAGAGAGAGAATGAGAATGCTTGGCCAGAAATCCAAATTTAGACTGGAGCATTGGAATAAAGACATAGTAAGCTTACAATGAATCGATCCTGATTGACTCTGCTTGGGACAATTTCTCTTCCTCCTTTGACAGTGAGATTCTTCATTCTAGAGATTCTGCTTTTCTGAGGAGAAGAAAGGAAGGAAATACATTTGATAGGTTTGGGGTGGCATAATATTTTTACACATTAACTGAATCTTTCTTTTTTTCATATATTAATTGTATTTTTTGTTTTTAGCAATTTCTTTATTTTTTTTGTGGTAGCATTTCCAACTAGACTGTGAAGTAAGGTTGGCTGCAGAAGAAAAAAAATATATTAATTGTGGTAACATAAAATGTACCATTTTAACCAGTTTTGTGGCATTTTAATTCATGCACACTGTTGTGCGACCATCACCATCAATCTCCAGAACTTTTTCATTTTCCCCAAATGAAACTCTGTACCCATTAAACATTTACACTACCTCTTCTCTTCCCTTCAGCTCCTAGCAACCCCCGTTCGGCTCTATGTCTCTGAATTTGACTACTGTAGGTACTATATAAAAGTGAATTCACACAATATTTGTCTTTTTGTGTCTGGTTTACTTTGCTAAACATCAATTCTTCAAGTTTCATCCATATGGCATGTGGAAAATGTCATTCCTTTTTAATACTGAATAAATCCATTGCATGTACTTACACATTTTGTTTATCAATCATCAGTCAATGGACATGCTTCCACCTTTTGGTTATTGTGAAAAATGCTGCTATAAACATGAGTGTACAAATATCTATTTCAGTGCATGAAAATTTGTGTACTGGGGGTCAGGAGGAAATCACAGTCCCTGCTTTCACTTCTTTTGGGTATATACTCAGACATGGAATTCCTTGATGACATGGTAATTCTACTTTTAATTTTTAAAGGAATCACCAGGTTCCCAGCAGCTGCCCAATCTTACATCCTCACCAGCAAAGCACAAGGATTCCAACTTCTTTGCATCTTCATCAGCACATATTTTCTGTGTTTTTATTTTCCAAAAGCCATCCTAATGTGTGTGAAGTGTCCCCTGTGTGCACATGAGATGTAGCAGTCCTAACAAGGAGGACACTGCAGTGACCTAAATAGACAGATGACCCGACAAGCAATGACTCATTCCAGGAAATGCTAGTTTAGATAGGTGATTCCTGAGTACATAATGATTCCCTCCCTGGCCCTAGGGCTTTGGCCGTACCTAAATCCTTGGAACAGGAACACAACCTCAAGGAAATATGAGGGGCAAACCCACAAAATGCAAGATGGAGAGTTTGAGTCTTGCCAGATGTGGACTTATAATAGAAATACAATCTATATATCTATATCTATACTAATAATAAAGAAATATGCAAATTGTGATGCTGTCATAGTAACAGTAACGACTGAACAGCAGACCGCATGGGGCGACCAGGCTAGTGTGGAAGGATGCCAATTGGGGATGACCAGGCTAGCAGAGGGCAATAAGGGGCAACCAGGTTTGCAGGCAGAGGCAGTTAGGGGTGATCAGGCTGGCAGGGAGGGCATTTAAGGGTGATTAGGCAGGCAGGTAAATGAGCAGTTAGGAGCCAGCATTCCCCGGATTGAGAGGAATGTCTGACTGCCTGAGATCGGGCCTAAACCGGCAGTCAGACATCCCCCGAGGAGTCCCGGATTGGAGTGGGTGCAAGCTGGGCTGAGGTGATTTCCTCCTGACCCCAAGTACACAAATTTTCATGCACCAAGCCTCTAGTATATATATAAAAGCCTAAGCAACTGTCCGACCATTTGATCATCTGACTGATAGCTATGACACACAATGACTACCAGGGGGCAGATGCTCCGATTGGTAGCTATGATGTGCACTGACCACCAGGGGGTAGACATTCAACAGAGGAACTGCCAAGCTGCAGTGACTTGGCAGCTGTGGTTCTCCTGTGACACCAGAGAGAAAGGAGCATGATTCTAGAATGCATCACATAAGAACTGCCCTCTTGCAATCCAGGACCCCTTGGGGGATGTCAGAGAGCTGGTTTTGGCCTGATCCCTGCAGGCCAGGTTGAGGGACCCACCAATGCACAAATTTGTGTACCAGGCCTCTAGTTCATTATAAAAATGTGAACAATATTTCTTGCTTACTTAAGTTTAAGAGCAAGGTTCATAACTCCTAAAGTCTACTAAAAGATAAATTGAAGCATTTTAAAAAATTTTAGGAGTTTATTTGAGCAAAAGTCAATTCAAATGAGGCAGCACCAAACTGGAAGCGGATAGGAGCACTCCACAAATAGGACCTAGGAGAGACTTAAAGAGAAAAGGTGGAAACAAAGTAAGGAAATTATTGATTGGCTATAGCTTAAAGCCTAGTTGGCTGCTTGTGATTGATGTCCTTAGGTTTCAATTTCAAAACCATTTACAGGCTTAGGTTTTGGTTTGCTTGTGTAGATTGTTCAGCATTAGAGCCACCTCAGTCTGGTGGCCTCCTTGTTTAATTAATTTAACAAGATCGATTATTGAAGTCATTGCCACAAACTGGAGGAGCATCTGAGATCTCAGTCCAAGAGAAAAGTAAGAGGATAGACCCCAATGAAGTGACTCATGGAATAACAAACATGAATTAATGACAAGGATACTATGCCTCCATTTTGAAGCACATTAAATTTCAAGGCACTTTGATCTGTTGCCTAATTTGGTTGTCAACCTTGTGAGAAGATAGAAAGAGGCAGTTTTTATTACCATCCCTATTTTACAAATGGGGACACTGATATCAACAACAACAAAAAACTATGACTTGGCCAAAACTATCCAATATACTAGAGCAGGTTTTCTCAAGCTCTGTGCTATGGATATTTTGGGCTGGACAATGTTGTGTGGGGAACATGCCTTGTGTTCTGTAATATCTATGGCAGTCTCCCTGGCCTCTACCCACTGGATGCCAGTAGCATCCCCCAGTAGTGACAACCCAAAATGTCTCCAGATAGCACCAAATGTCCAAAAATCTACCCCAGTGTGACATAGGGTTTTACCGGCTATCTCATCAATGCCCTAAGAACAAGGGCCAAAACTTAACTTAGTGTCCTGACCCCTAGTTCAAAGTGCAAGAAGAAATCCAGTGCTCCACCCTTAAGTCCAGCATATCAGAAACCATTTAAAATGTTCTTCACTTTTACACTGAAACAAATTGTAGCATTCATCTCTACCCTTTTAATTTACATGTGAAAACATTGAGCTTCAGATAGTTTCTGCTATTTGTCCAACAGCCACAGCTCATACGTGGAGGAGCTGGTATGTAAGCAGATCTCCTATGTCACATCAATGCCTAGAGCCTACAAATGCTCCAGAGCAGTCTTAGGAAGAAAAGCAGGATCTTCCCTGGATACTGTTCCTCTATCAAAGGATATTTTTAGCCAAATGGGGGAAAATCAGCATTCAGCTCAATTGAAAATACGTCTGGCATTAATTCATTGTTAATTGACCAGGATGGGTAAAAAGATGGCTACTTCCAAGGCCTCTCTAATGGAACTATTAGTGAATTTTCAGGTCAACTAACTCCTGTCACTGCCTGACAAGGGAAATGGCAATCATTCGCCAGTGTTAGCAAGGCTCTTGCTGCTCTTGAAAACTGGAATCAGTCATCCTGGGCTGTCAGATTCTGTGTCTTTACTTCGTGTGTAGTTCTGCACCCCACACTCCTTCACCACCCCACACTCCTTCACTCAGACACCCTTAATTTCATTGGAACAACCTCAGTGTTGCCTTAAATGTGCATAATTTTTGCCACTTCTGAAGAGCTTTCATAGAAACCTAGCTTGGTCCTTCACACTATAGTTCAGTAAAAATTATTATCTATCACTTCCATTTTTCTGATATGGAAACAGAAGCTCAGGCAGTTACCTGACTTGCCAGCGTTTCCACAGCAAGGCAGATGATAGGTTGTGGCAAGAAATAAATAAAACTAAATGCTTCTAGCATGACCCTAGCTTATTGTTCAATAATAATAGCTTTTGCTATCATCTATATTATTTCCAAATAATATGCATTCTAGTCCTGGTATTGACTCTAATCCCTCTGCAGTAGAAAATGATCCTATTCAGATCACATTTTTGTTAGTGTGGTTCCAAATTCATCTTCTAATTCTCTTTTCTGTCCTAGAGAGGTCAGATTTGAAAATGTCATCTCCTGAGTCCTGAATCTTTAAAGTTATTTTAGAGATTTTTCAGGTTGTCTGTAATTTTTCCATATTGAATCTTTATCAGTTGTGTCCTGTAATTCTAATTCTTGCCATTTCCAATTCACTATTTTCTAAATTTTGTCCGTAAGGGAAAACGTCTAGAGTAAAACACTACTGCAAAAAAACCTAATCCACTATCCCAAAGTTTGTCAGTAAGTTCTTTTTTGTCCAATTATACAACTCCCCATGGTGAGAGCATCCTGGGATTTTATTCTTTTATGACCACTATGTATGGGCTATTTAATATTTTATTAACTATAAAGAGTTATATAAATGTTAGCTATAGTAGTATTTAATGGTTTCCTAAGTTATGGACAAAAACTGGGGAAGTTAAATTTTTGCAAATCATTGTTAGGTCCCTGAGCCTCATCAAAGTTTAAGTAGTCTTGATCACTGATAAAATAGAAAAAAAAGAAACTCCAAGATATGCATTCCATCTTGTCCATTATTACCAGAATGATCTTTCTTTCATCGTATCTTCTCACTACTCAACAACACTGAACTGTATGCTGTTGCCTTGGGATTATCCAAAATTGTGATTCTGGAAGGGCTTGTAAAGTTTTTCAAATATTCCTTCTCAATCTGATTTTCTGATACCCATTTCTCTCCTTCTCCTCCCACCCTATGTGAATCTTCTCTTCCAACAACCTGCTATATTCATTGTTCATAAATTATTCTATGTGTATTTCTGCTTCCTTATTCTTGATTAAGCTATTCTCCTGCTTTTCATGTCCTCTTCATTGCCCAACTGTCCATCCAGGTCTATGCTTTCCTCAAAGGTAAGCTCAGTGTATACCTTCCTATAGAGATTACTCTTGCCCCTCAACTCTAAAATTACCAATCATCAGCACCCATCACCTGACAATTGATTATATAGTCATAGTAGTTGACCAGTGGTTTCACTGTGTTTTTCACTTAGTAATTATGGTATCTGCCTCTCCTGGAACACCTACAATGGGCTAGGCATCTGCTGAGTCCTTTGTGAACATCATGTTTAATTCTCATCATCACTCTATGTAGGAGGCTCCACTCTTTTACAGATGAAGAATTGGAAGCACAGAATGATTTTATGTCACCCAAAGCTGATAATGGCAGAGTTGAGGTTCACATGCATGTTTCGTTGAATCCAAGGCTCAACCTTTTAACCACCACACATACTGCCTGCATTTTCCAATGCAGCAGAAAAAGTTCAAATGTGATCAAAACTGGTGTGTGATAGTCGGTTTTCTTACCCCCTCAGGATAAGTTCAGGCAGCTTTCCAATATACTAAATATATGATATTGCCTGTTATTGTATTTAACTTATGTTCTATTATTTAACCTAATATACAGGGTTGTCTCCTGAGCTTAAGATCTCTGAAAACAGTAATTAGATAACTGAGGATTTGGGCATCAGACAAATGGCTACCAGTTAACTCACCAACAATTGGACTGGTGATGTGTGTAGTGGCTTGGCGTGAGTGGAGATGGGCTTATGTGGGGTACAATGACCACCTTCTTAGTAAACCTTGGGGAAAAATTCATGAACTTCTCTCTCTTTGAAGAGTGGTTATCTTGGTATTGAAAACCTGCTTTTGTTTGATTGATTGTTTAAAGTAAAAGCATTTTGCTATGACTTCTTTTTGTTTAGTGGATCTCAAGGTTACTCTGTCTAGCCACTGGGAATGGCCAGGGAAGAGCTCGTAACTGGTGAAAGTAAGAAAACTGGAGTTCCAAAGAAAACATCAACGTGCTCCCACTCTTTCAACACCAGACCAGATGCTCAGCAGCAGGTACATATAGAAGGAGAGCAACAGCAATGCAACAGTAATAAACATTTCATGTGCCTGCAGCTACTGTAATAGGAAAATCTAATGTAAATGGCTTGCAGTGCCCATGTGGGATGTGCTATGGATATACCTCTCACATGTGTCTTGCATATGGCACACATAGTATAGTATAGAAGGTGAAAATACAATAAAATCTCTTTCACTTTTCTGGGGGTTGCTGTGTAGCACATAGTGGCTACATGTAGATTGAGGGAAATTTGTATAGTTTGTTATAATAATAATCAACTTCATGCCTGCACTGAATAAAATGGTCATTGTGCAGTTTCTTCCATTTTAGTGATAATACCTTACACTTATATAAATATACATTACAGCAATACCAGAGTCTCTCTTCCAGGTCTGCCTACACCTGTCCATCTGCAAAACTTCTGTTCAACATCTAATTGTGAAGTGTAGTCTATTGATGGTCATTGTTGCCTCACAGCTACCCTGTATTTCTAATGTTTATCTGTAATAAAGCAAACATTTTGATCTCCACCTGCCTAACTCCTTTGCCTATCTCAACTGGTCTAGAACTCATACAAGGAGAAGAGTCCTATTGAGTGGGCCTCCCTCAAATCCCAGGAGTGAAGAGTCATGACAGCTGATGGTGAGCACCCAGTATAGTTTCTGGCACAACAAAGGAGAGAAGTTCTTAATTAAAGAGTGATTTGGGATGTAATAGATTTGCTCCCCACTTGATCTTCCCTAAAGGTGGAGAGAAGAAGACCCAGCAGGTAGACCTGGCAGGACAGAAAAACCAGAGGCTCCAAGAACCTGTATGGACTTTTGGAAGGGAAACGGCATTGCCACCCTGAGCTGAACTGCCCCGGCAGCCATAGAAAGTATGTCCTTAGGAGGGTGCAGATTGTTTTCATGATTTTATAATTATTCCTCTATACCCATCTATTATATATATCACCCACACTATCCTTTTACTCTCTCTCTCTCTCTCTCTCTCTCTCTCTCTCTCTCCCCCCAACACACACACACACACACACACACACACACACACACACACACACACGTGAGCTCTATGAGTGCACAGAGAAAGCCTGTCAGTCTTATTCAACATTGTATCACCAGAGACTATAACAGTACCCAGAGCATTTAAAGCATTCAGAGAGTACAGCTATTGAATTGATTCAGCCATTACTCATTCATTCTGCAAACATTTATGGAGTGCTCACTATGTGCTAGGCACTATGATAAGCCTTTTCATGTGTGGTGTGTTGGAAACAGGTGAGGATTCCAAAACTGCCGCTGCTTTATGATTCACAGCAGTCAATGAATCTCTCTGGATCCCCATTTCCTTACCTCCAGAATGAGGCACTAGCCCAACAGGCATGGTTCAGTGATTGAGCTTCGACCTATGAACCAGGATATTGCAGTTCAATACCCAGTCAGGGCACATGCCCAGGTCATGAGCTCAATCCCAGTTATGGGGCATGCAGGAAGCAGCCAATCAATGATTCTCTCTCATCATATTAATGTTTCTATCTCACTCTCTATCCTGTCCCTTACTCTGAAATCAAAATGAGGAACTAGTCCATGAGCTCTTCCTTCTCTTCCATGGCCACCATTTTGCTGAGGATGGAGGCTGACTCTCCATGGTCATGGGAAAGCAATCCAATTCTTCAGGAGACTTGTTCTTGGCCTGGAAGATGGGTGTCAAGGAGACAATTTGTTTGGCTAATGATGCTTGGGTTCACACCATGAAGAAATGTTTTTCTAGACCATGACTAGTGAAGCCTTCCTCTGCTTCTGGGATTTATTTAACCTTTCAGAACTTGGAGTTTCTCCAGGATTTTTGAGTAACTGTTGTTTTTCTTCAACATGTGCCATGTTGGAGGGGCACCAAGCCTGGTAGGCATTTGTCTTATTTATTTATTTATTTATTTATTTATTTATTTATTTATCCAGAATGTTATATTTTACAATTGCTGTGGGAGTAGGCATTACCAATTGGCAGGAAGCTTAATGGGAACCTGTCATAACTGCGGCTCCATGAGTCTTCCTGCAAAGTTAACTTTGAGATGGGTCTCATTAATCCTCACATATTTGGTGAGAAAATCCCATAAACCCAAAAGGCAAAAGAGGAATTTAAGAAAGAAGTCATCTATTTCCTTCTTCACACAGATATTCCCCTTTTCTTAAAGGGGATGGTCATGTGTCTCAGAGCCCCAAAGTGTGAGGTGATCCCAGACATTCTGCCTCTGCCAGTCAGGCAACAGACTTGCCTTAGACCTCTGAGCCACATCTGATTATAGTCCACTCCTGGTGACCCACCTGGTCTCTGGTAGTCTGGGAGCGTCCTCAGCTGCCCATTGGATCTTGAGCGAATTTCCCTCTCTGAGATGAAGTATTTTTTCCTGAAGCTGAGGAGGTTGGTCCAGTGAATTCTGGGGTCCTCTCTAATTCTAGCATTTTGTGTGTCCGACATTCAGTGTCACACTTTTATTCTCTTGCGACATCCACAACTCCGGGTCCTGCCTGCTTAGATCTTCTTGGATTTTATTCTTGTCTGCCTTTGACCTTAGACAGGTGTGTGCAGACTTTTTTGGTAAAGACCAGTTAGTAAATAGTTTAGACTTGTCGTCATATGGTCTCTGTTGCAACCACTCAGCTCTGCCATTATAGCTAAAAGTAGCCAGAAACAGCATGTAAGAAATGGGTGTGGCTGTGTTCTAATATAACTTCATTTGAAAGAGCAGGTTACTGGCCCACCAGCAGTAGTTTGCGACTTTTGATTTAAAATATCTTCAGGACACTCCCAGCATCCTTTACTTTCTCACCTCAGTCCCCATACACACAGGTCTTGGTGCATCCTGACCAGCCCTGCTGACTGCACCCTAGCATCATGCTCAAGTAATTTCAAAATGAGGGTCATTTGACCCCTTTTCCACATATAGCAGCTACAGTGTATTTGTTTTGTTTTGTTTACACATATATCCACTTAGCCTTTCTGCCATGAATTCCATTCAACATACATTTTTCTAATCATCTACCAAAGGGCAGACACCCTCTGAGTTCTGGGAAGACAGGCCCCAACTCAGCACTGCTAGGGAACCTGGGCACATTTGATAAGAACTGTCCAAGGCCTAGTCAGGTTGCTGGCCTGCTTCCTTCCTCTCAGTGTGTGTCCAGGTCCTAAGAAATATCTGCATTCTAATTATTGTGCCTTTGTTTAATTTGTAAGTATGTCCACCTCCTCCACCTCTCTCTTAGTTCCCTTCATTTGAGGAGGCATTCCTGCTCAGTTAAATGAGACCTGATCATATTTTCTATCTGTCCAGAGAGGACATTACAAACAGCAGGAAGGACTCTGAACAGAAGTAAATTACCTTTGGGATAGCATTACCAAAGAGAATACTTCATTTTTAGAATTTCTATATACTTATATAGAATTCTAGCTGAACCATGGGGAGCGGGGGCAGGAGAGGAATGCCAAAATAGCCAGGTTAACTAAATTACTCCTGTGGCAAGAAGATTTCACTAGGAAGGGAAAAAAAGGAGGAAAATCAATATTTCTTTGTCTAGGCTAGGAAAAGTGCTAAAGCTATTTAGGTTATTAAAGAGCAGTGACTACAAATAAAAAACAATACCTCTCATCATTAGCAGTAATGTTGCTGTTGAGTTTTATATCTCTTATCAGGAGATCCATATAAATTCTCAGATGTAGCATACTTGGAAAGTAAAGTGACCCCCAAATCTTGGACACAAAAAAATTTAAGAGAATGTTTTGATTTGAAATTACAATGATATTTCTAATAATATATATATATATATATATATATGGAGGCTTCTCCACCCTTATATATATATATTGTGTGTTTTAGGAGAAATGATTCTTTGAATAGCAGATGACGGTGATGATGATTTAATCCTGAACATGAATTATATGAGTGGGTACCTTGCCAATTTCAGACAACTGGAATTCTATTAATTCCTACTTCAGTATATTGAGTGAATGAGTGTGCCATATCTTTTTTTTCCCTCCATCTTTCCTTTCTCAAATGTTTACTGAGCCACCTATGAGGTTTTAAGAGCTGAACCTGGTTCTGGATGATTTTTCTGCTTCAGATCTTTGGTATCTGGCCTTGCTGTAAGGTTGAATGAAATACATTTTGTCCCATGTCCGCCTCTCCAGCTTCATCCACCGTCCCTTCTCATGCTCCTCCTGCTGCAGTCATGTGGGCCTTTGTTTCTCTCACAGGCCCCACACCCTCTTTCCTCAGTGCCTTCCCACTTGGTGTTCCCTATGCCTATCCTCCCTCCATCAAACTCCACCACACACTCCTTACTCCACTTAACTCCTCACCAACCTTAAGGTTGAAGATTAAATGTCTTCTTTAGGGAAGTCATCCCAGACTTCATCGACTTGGTTTGATCTTATTATATGCATTTAGGGCATACATCACAATTCAGTCACCTACTTAGGTAGTTACTGTAATTATTTGTTGGATGCCTCCTTTCCTCTTTGGATGCTATACTTCATGAGGGTAGGGACTGGTTTACCACCATCCCATGCCTTTAAACACCATGCTGACCACAACGTGGAGAAGCCCCCATACTCTGCATGGGGAAATGGGACACAAAGTAGAGCCTGGGAAACTCCAAGAATAAACTTCATCCAATTTCAACACTTTGCCTCTAAAATTAGTCTTTTTTTCATTCTTTTTTTAAAAAAATATTTTTTTATTGATTTTTTTTTTAACAGAGAGGAAGGGACAGGAATAGCGAGTTAGAAACATCAACGAGAGAGAGACATCGACCAGCTGTCTCCTGCACACCTTCCACTGGGGATGTGCCCGCAACCAAGGTACATGCCCCTGACCAGAATCAAACCTGGGACCCTTCAATCCACAGGCCAACGCTCTATCCACTGAGCCAAATCGATTAGGGCTAAAATTAGTCTTGTTAAAGAAGAAGAAGATCGTGATTACACACACATGAAAATTGTTTTTACTAGACTTTATTGTTTAGAGCAGTTTTAGGTTCACAGCAAAACTGAGTATAAAATACAGAGACTTTCTGTAT
The DNA here is from genome assembly GCA_011751065.1 of Lasiurus cinereus. Lineage (NCBI taxonomy): Eukaryota > Metazoa > Chordata > Mammalia > Chiroptera > Vespertilionidae > Lasiurus > Lasiurus cinereus. Next base: position 28,676,892 of record JAAGEH010000030.1, on the reverse strand, counting down.
ACCTATTGTCCCCACACAGACATTACCCCTCTCCCGAACCAATGAACCTACACTGACACATCATTATCACCCAAAGGTCATAGTTTACATTAGGTTTTACTCTTGATATTGTATATTCTATGTGTTTTAACAAATGTGTATGGACATGTATCCACCATTAAAATATCATACAGAATAGTTTCACTGCCCTAAAATTCCTCTGTACTCTGCCTGTTCATCTCTTCCTCCCTTCTAAACCTTGACAACCACTGATCTTTTTACTGTCTCCATAGTTCTGCCTTTTCTAGACTATCTTCTATTTAGAATTATGTTTTATGTAGCCTTTTCAGATTGGCTTCTTTCACTTATTAATATTCATTTTGGGTTCCTTCCATGTATTTTCATGGCTTGATAACATTTATGTTCAGTTCTGAGTAATACTTCATTGTCTGAATGTGCCACAATTTATGTATCATTTATCTACTGAATTATGAATAAAGCTGCTAAAAACATCTATGTGTAGGTTTTTGTTGTGGATGTGCATTTTCAGCTATTTGGGGTTGATATACTAAGGAGCATGGTAAAGAGGATGTCTAGTTTTGTAAGAAACCACCAAACTGTCTTCCAATGTGGTTAGACCATTTTGCATTCCCATCAGCAAAGAGCGAGAATTGCATACTCTGGACAGACAGCATTCGGTGTGGTCAGAGTTCTGGGTTTGAACCATTCCAATATGCACCTAGTGGTGTCTTGGCCTCTTAATTTGCATTGCTCTGATGATGTGGGGCATCTTTTCAAATGCTTATTTGAAGTCTGTTTATTTTCTTTGGTGAGGTGTATTTTTGGTATTAAGGTTTTGGGCACATTTTAAAATCAGGTTGCTTGTTTTCTTATTGTTGAGTTTTAAGAGTTCTTTGTATATTTTGGATAATAATCTTTATCATTTGTGTCTTTTATAAAGATTTTTCTTCAAGTCTGTGGCTTGTCACTTTTCAACTTGAAATCTTGACCTTTTTCTGGTCATAGTATTATACTCTTTAGATTCTTACAGCCTTTTCTTGTTTTCCTATTCTAGAACTAGGAAGATATTTCAGAGTCTTTCTCCCCCTCCTACATGTTTTCCCCTCCCACACCTAGAGGCCCACATTCTAGGCCATCATTTGGTATCGGTTACATCTGAAAAAAGTTTCCAAAAATTCCTGGGACCATATATTGTAAGCGGAGCTTGACTATAACATAGAGCATTTAAACTGAATTACTGTTTTACTTCAGCCTTAGCCGTGAAATAAAACTCTACAACAAAAACAAAGCCTATAAAAGAACAAGAGATTTCAGATATTAAAAATAATTTAATTATTAGGAAAATAATTAGGACAATAGGATAACTCAAGGTCTTCTTCGCTCAGCCTGGTCTGGTCTCTACTCAGTGTATATACAGGCAATCCAGGTTTTCAATTAGGTAATGCATTTTGGAAATATTGACATAAGTGCAAACATTTTTTTCTGTGGTCTTTCTGTTCCCCTGTCAGTCTTACTGGGTTCTCATTTCTGGGCTGGAGGCACCTACATATTTTGACTCACTTTAGCCTGGCAGCTCGCCCCCTTCGCCCCCACCACCACCCTTTTAACTTCTCATTTTATTGCTGTGTATTTTCAGAGTTTGGTTCTACAGATTAGATCCTTAACTCAATTGTCTATGTCTTTCTCACATGAACTGCTTTAAAGGAAAATATGGTGAAGTGATTGTTTTCTCTGATGATAACCTTTCTAAATATCTGCTTTCTTCTCTGCCAAATGGAAAACAGTAGTAATTCCTACGTCAGGGTTGTTGTGAGGTTGAGTGAGGTAATGCAGGCATTTGATGTTATTCCTGGTGAGTAGCAAGAGTTCCATAAATATTGGTGGTAATGATAGTGATGATAATGAAGACAGGATCACGAGCCCTGTTTATTTCTACTCTACACATCGATACCTGGCTAGGGAAGAGCAGCATTTCAATGTTCCCTAGGGCCCTTGGAGCTGCAACAGGCATACAGCTGCAAATATGCAAGGACTTATGCAAGCAGGGACTGTGGCATGACCTCACGGCCCCCTTTGAGGCCATGTTTTTCTAGGTAAATTAAGTTTACAAAGCAGCATCTCACAACACAGATGACAAGTATGTACTTTGGGATCAGTGGAATCCAGTATTCAGTTAGAATGACAGACAATCTGGGTTGCTTTATTTTTCTCCCCATAGGACTTTCTCTTATTGTTTTAAATTATCTATCTTACCTAATAATAGACAAACATGTAAATTGACTGTAATTCTGCTATGCCCATAGCCAATTAGAGTGAGTAGGCAAATTAACCAACAAAGATGACATTAATTTGCATACATAGGCTCCCGGCACCTGGGTCCCAGGTCACTCTAAGGTAGGCTCCGCGTGGGCCCTGAGCAGCCTGGGAAAGGCCTAAGCCAGAGGGCTCCTGCGCAGAGCCAAGCCTGTGATCAGAGCCAAGGGGACAGGGGCGAAGCCAGAAATTGGAGGGAGCTGGGTGTCCCCTGCCCAGGCCTAAAGCGTCAGCCAGGGGCTTCAGGCCTGGGCAGGGGCGGAGCCAGTGATCAGAGGCTATTGGCAATCAGTGTGAACTACATAGGAAACACCTTTTCTGACTGCTCATTGGCTAAGCTTCCTATATGCCACTGGTAATATTCTTAGTAATTTGAGTAATAAGAATCCAAAAAGGTCATCTAAGGTTTTTCCACCACACTTCCTGAGAAAAAAACAAGTTCCACTGCTGGAGGGCTAAGAAATGCCATATCCTACCCTAGCCAGTTTGGCTCAGTGGATAATGCCTCAGCCTGCCAACCGCAAGGTCTGGGTTCAATTCTGATCAAGGGCATGTACCTAGATTGCAGGCTCTTCCCTGGTTGGGTCCCAGGTCAGAGCTCATGCAGGAGCAACCAATCAAAGTGTTCCTCTCACTTTGATGTTTCTCTCTGTCTTACCCTTTCTCTTCCACATTCTCTAAAAGTTAATGGAAATATATCCTCAGGTGAGGATAAAAAAAAATTTTAAAAAGCAATGTCATATCCTATAAAAGACACATCTTGAAAATGTATAAAGAAAGTTGGCATTTTTTTCATGGTGAAGGGACTGGAGTCTGTGTTGATGAAAACACCATGGTGGCTGTGGTGGCTGGCAGTGGCTGCAGCAGCAGGGTGATGGGGCTGGTGCCTTCCCCTGATCAGCCTGGTTGCCTCCCACAAAGGGTCTAAGCCATCAGTAGGACATCCCCTGAGGTTTCCCAGTATGTGAGAGGGAGCAGGTTGGGCTAAGGGACTCCCCACCCCCAGTGCACCAGGCCCCTAGTCCTATCTAAGAAAAGAGTAATATGCAAATTGACCATACCTCCACTACACCCACCAGCCACGCCCACCAACCAATTAGAGTGAGTATGCAAATTAACCCAACCAAGATGGCTACGGCTACAGAGAGAGGAGGAGGGAGGCTTGGGTTGCCCCAGGTGTTGGAGGAAGCCAGGCTTTCTGCACACCCTGGCCAGCCCAGGCCTCCACTTAAGGCAACAAAGTTTCAATGGCTGCCACCACAGAACGAGCAGGAGGCTTGGCTCCACTCCAGGCTACAAAGTTTCAATTGTAGAAAATAAATAAATCCCAGATACCAGGGTCTCCACTTGGGTCACCAGGGGGCATGGCCAGCATGCAAACCACCACAGGCTCAGGCCATCCCACACCCCAAGGGAACACTCACCCTGATCCAGGACACTTTTCAGGGCAAATCAGCTGGCTCCCACCCATGCATCCTATCTAATAAAAGAGTAATATGCAGATGGACCATCACTCCAACACACAAGATGACTACCCCCATGTAGTCAAAAGATCCTGCCCCCATGTGGACACAAGATGGCCACCACAAGATGGCCAGCAGGGATGGCAGTTTTAGGGACCAGGCCTGCAATGGAGGGCAGTTGTAGGCGAGCAGGCCAGCAGGGGAGGGCAGTTAGGGGTGACCAGGTTGGCAGAGGAGGGAAGTTATGGGCAAACAGGCTGGCAGGGGAGCAGTTAGGCATCAATCAGGCTGGCAGAGGAATGGTTAGGGGGTGATCAGAAGCAGTTAGGGGCAATCAGGAATGCAGGCAGGTGAGCAGTTGGTAGCCAGCAGTCCTGGATTGTGAGAGGGATGTCTGACTGCCCTTAGGGGTCCCAGATTGGAGAGGGAGCAGGGTGGGCTGAAGGACACCACCCTCGTGCACGAATTTCATGCACTGGGCCTCCAGTGTGTATATATATGCTGTAATGGCCAGAACGACTGGGCACTATGACACCTACTGCTCCAGCAAACCACTGATCATGGGTGGGACCAGTGGCCAACTTCCATTGACCCTTGTCCCTGGCTGGCCCTACCCCTGATTGGCCCCCACTACCTCAATCAGCCTAAGGCCCCTTACCCCAGGCCATCTCCTCCTCCTGACAGGTCTAGCCTAGATCCACCCTGATTGGGGCTAGGCTGGCTGGACCCCACCCATGCACAAATTCATGCATTGGGCCTCTAGAAATTATAATAATACTCATTGTAAAGACATGAAAAATTACAGAAATAAAAAAGGAGAAAAAATTAAGATCATCCAAGCTTTTACTACCCAGAGACAAACACTGTTAAGATTTTGATGACTTCATTTGTATATGTGTGTGTACATGTATGGAGAGAGATTGAGATTTGTTTCCTTTTCAGTTCTTTGACCTCATTATCAGAACTTGAATTTTTTTTTTCATGTGTTAGATGCAGATTCCTTGATCTCCACGAAAGGTAGAGTTGGCTCCTGATGGAGAGAGGTAGTCCTGTGACCCAGTTTTAGTTAATTGAATGAAAGGGGAATTACAAGGAGATTTTGACTCCTTCCAAATACATTATTACCAAATGAATTTTTTAAGTCCTCTGAGGTACTCCTCAGTAAGTAGTAGTTTCAAGATTCTTGGTATGTCAGGATGTCCGAGAAAGGTTCACCATTTCTAAATGGTCTATATTCAATTGACTCCTATATTCCTTCATCATCATTCATTTCTTTATTATTTCTTCATTCACTCCAAAAACATGCAGCCTATCATCTCTGCCCTCAAAAAGCTTAATACCCAGTGGAAGAGACAAAATTCCAGACAGAATGAAGGAATCTCCAGCTTAAAGGGAATTCTAAGAGCATAGATGAGCAACTGGAGACAAGAGCAATGGGGTAGGATGCTGGTAGTTGGGGCATTTGACCTGCAAATCTTCAAAAGTAATTAGTAATTGGAAACAAAGGAACATACTTTTCAGATGCTCTCCATCATTGGTGTGGCAGCTCTCATTTATTAAGCACTTACTTTGTGCCCACTGTGTGAAGCACTGCCATGTATCATCTCATTTAATCCTCCTGATCTACGAGGTAGGGACATCAGAGGCTCAGCAGATACAAATGACCTGTCTGGGGTCTCGTGGCCAGGAAGTGGATGTGCTGCTTCACACCACCATCTGTTAGTCTCAGGAGCCTGTGCTCTTAAGCATCACAGTCCATGATGGCATCTGGGTGTGGCCTTGCAGGGAGATTGGGACCACATCCCAGCACTTCTTAGATTCCTGGCTGACAGTGGAGATTTGACAGTATATGTCACCTAAATCTCCGGATTTCCAGCTCCAATGGCTCAGCTGAGTAGCTTTCTTTCTTTGGGGGATTTCCTCCTAAGTTTTACACCTCTCGTTTCTGCCAGTTACCAAATGTGTGGAAGAAAGGGGGAAAGATTTGTGGTGGCACCGGGTAGGATAAAGGAAAGGGAGGGAGGAAGAAAGCACTGACGCCAGGAGCAAAACTAAGAAAGACTGAAAAAACAACCATATCTGTGCAAGAGGCAGCGTAACACCCTAGGGGACTCCTAGAAGATGCACAGACTCAGGACTCCGATAGCGTTTGTTCGCTCAGACCCACATCCCCCAAACCTAGAGCGTCCAGGGGAACAATTGAGCCATCCATTTAGCATAACTTATCTTAACTCCTGGCTAGAAGCCAGGTTTATAGCTCTGTACTCACAATGTATACTCACAGACAGTGAAACTGCTCCACATCCAGGATAACAAAGCAACTGTTAATGGGAGTAATTAAGAGCCTTGGGGGTGATTTATACCTTTTGTTACTGTTCCAGTTGAAGTTACCAAAGACAACAATTATTAGTATCACAGGTGATCCTTAACCCAGCAGGGAAGCCGGGAAAGCTAGCTGAAGATCTTGTGTTCCCAAACCTAGGGTTCACAAAAAAAAAAAAAAAATCAAGACGCATTCCTAGTCTAGAGCATTTGGGGGAGAGTGCCCACAGGTTGGCTCTGCTTGGAAAATAGGAAAATCTTTAGCTTCTTTAATGAAGATAAGATATTGACAAAATTGTAAAGGAGGAGAGGATGATAACACTCCAGTGATGATTTTCCTGAAAAAACACTTAACTTTATTGGCTAAATTTTAAAATAAAATCTTTAAAACCTCAGTTTCTGTGGGTACTAAGAAGATGGTTATGGAGAGGAAGTATTATGTGTAAGGTGATTGCAGTGGCTGGTTAGGGCTGCAGGTGAAGAGGGACCCACCTCCTGAGGTTCATCTTCAAAAAGTAAAATGATGTTCAGGAGGGAAAGATGAGAGCCTGGGGGAATTCTGTTGCTCTGCAGGGAAGAAATCAGAGCTGTGCGAGTTATCAACCGTCCTTGGTAGCCAGCTCTAGGCCTACCCTGTTATTCACATGCCTGTTCTGGCTTTCCCAGCAGCTGCACAAAAGACGGCTACTCTAGGCTCTAATTGGTCTAGGCATAGTCAACTGCCCACCAAGATGATCCTAGTGGGCTGTATTCCAGTTGGGAATGGCACATTGCCCCAAACTCATTCTATATGTTTTTGAGTTATAATTTATCCTATATAATAAAAACATAGTATGCAATTGTCCCCTCACCTGTGAAGTCTTCTGGGAGTTCAATCAGGGGGTGGGGCTGTCTAGGGGAAGGTAGGGAGGCCCTGGTCGGCAGCCGGCAGCTGGTAGGGATCCTACCAGTGCACGAATTTCATGCACTGGGCCTCTAGTATTTCATAAAATGCACTATTTAAAAGTGTAAATTCAATTGTTTTTAGTATATTCACAAGGTTGTGCAACCATCACCACTATCTAATTTCAGAACATTTTTAACATCCCCCAAAAGAAATCCTATCTCTATTGATTTGCCTATTCTGGACATTTCATGTAAATGGAATCATGTGCTATGTGGCCCTTTGTATCTGGCTTCTTTCACTTACCATGATGTTTTAGGTTGCATCCATGTTATGGTATGCATCAGTACTTCATTCCTTTATGTGGCTGAATCATAGTCCATTGTATGGATAAGCCATACATCAGTTTGGTATATCCATTCATCAGTTGATGTACATTTGGGTTGTTTGCACTCTGGTTATTCTGAATGCTTTCATGTACAAGTTTTGGTGTGAACATATATTTTTAATTATCTTAAATATACAACAGGAGAATTGCTGGGCCATATGGTTATTCTATGTTTAACATGTTGAGGATCCACCAAACAGTTTTCCACAGCAGGTACACTATTTTACAGTTCTACCAGTAATGTATAGTGTGAGGGTCCCAATTTCTACATATCATCCCCAATACTTCTTATTCTCTTTTTTATTATAGCCATTCTTGTGGGTGTGAGCTAATATCTCATTGTGGTTTTGATTTGCATTTCCCTAATAAGTAATGATGTTCATGCACTTATTATTCATTTTCATACCTTCTTTGGAGAAATGTCTATCAAATCCCTTCCCCTTTGTAACTGGATTGTTTGTCTTTAGATTGTTGAATTGCTAGAGTTCTTTATGCTAAACCCTTATCAAATATGTGATTTTCAAATATATTCTCCCATTCTGTGAATTGTCTTTTGTTTACTTCATAGTGTCTTTTTAAACATAAATTTTAATTTTGATGAAGTCTATTTTTTCTTGTACTTTAGGTATCATACTTAAGAAACTATTTTCTAAACTAAGGTTGAAATTTTCTGACTTACAAAGAATTATACTTATATCTCTTTCTAAGATATAATTTTGGCTCTTCTATTTTGGGCTTTGATTAATTTTGAATTAATTTTTATATATTGTGTGGGATAAAGGTCAAAATCTATTCTTTTTCATATGGATATACATTTTTTTCAACATCATTTGCTCAAAAAAATTTTGTTTCTCCATTGAATTGTCTTGGCACCCTTGTTAAATCTATTTGCCATAGATGGATATATTTATTTCTAGACTCAGTTCTATTCCAGAGATCCATATGAATTTCCTTATGCCAGTACCACACTTTTTTTTCATTGGAGATTTATAGTAAGTTTTGAAATCAGGAAGTATGAGTCTTTCAAATTTATTCTCATTTTTGAGGATTAATTTGGTTACCCTGAGTCCCTTGCATTTCCACATGAATTTTTATAGCATCCTACATAAATATTTTTATTTGTAATCTGGATTATTTCCTTAGGTAAATTTTTGGAAACAGAATTATTGGATCCAAGGGCAAGAGACTTTTTAAAATTATTTGTACATATCATCAAATTACTGCTAAAGGGTTATAAGAATTCCTACTTCTACCTGCAGTACATGCCTTTCTGTATGCTTACCAATCATGGGTATTATAATTTTCTTTAATTCCTGCCAATCTGTTGGATAAAATATGATAACTAGTCTTTTACCTTAATTCCTTTGACTTCTAAAAAGTTGAATATTTTAATACCTACTTGATTTTTTAATGTTCATATTTCTTTGTTAGTGCTTCATCTCCCATGATTTTTATCTATTATATTATGATTTTTACATTTCATAATAACACTGTATTTGAGATGAAAGAGTCATCTGGTTAGCAGCATTGGAATTGCCTTTTTCAAGTTTCTTTTCTTCAAATTACTGAAAGTTAGGAAATACAGAAAAATAAAAAATAATAAAAATAGCCCCAACCTCACCACTTTGAGGTCACCAATCCTCCACAAATGAGAAATATCATTTCCTAAGTGAAAGGGTAAAATAATTTGGAGACTTTCGATACATATTAGAACAGTTGCAAATCTTACTTTCAGAAAGATTATGTCAACTTGTGGATCCTTTGCCATTTAGAGACTACAGAAGGAAATAATGAATTGATAGGCATGAGGAACCTAATTTTAGAGATGTCATGTTTTGAGTCTGTTACTCAGGGACATACTTCATCAGGACCAGATGTCTGGGTTGGCAAACAGGGTCATTTCAAGACCTTTATAGGCCTTATACATTCCTAGTTTTTATTTTTTTATTTTTATTGATTTCAGATAGAGAATGGGAGAGAGAAAGAGAGATAGAACCATAAATGATGACAGAGAATTAATTGGATGCCTCCTGCACACCTCCTATTGGAAATCAAGCCTGGAACCCAGGCATGTGCCCTGATTGGGAATCATACTGTAAACTCTTAGTTCATGGGTCGACACTCAACTACTGAGCTACACCTACTATGCTAGGCATTCTTACTTTTGAAGGTCCTATCCACATCATAACAGATACATACAATGCACTCACATCCAAAATCACGTTTTGTTTTTTTTGCCATACAAAATTTTTTAAAGTTTAATTTTTAAAAAAACATATTTTATTGACTTTTTACAGAGAGGAAGAGGGAAAGATAGAGTTAGAAACATTGATCAGCTGCTTTCTGCACACCTCCTGTTGGGGTTATGTCTACAATCAAGGTATATGCCCTTGACTGGAATCGAACCTGGAATCTTTCAATCCACAGGCCAGCACTCTATCCACTGAGCCAAACTGGTTAGGGCTGCCATACAAAATTTAAAGTCATTTTCTTATTAGTAAGTTTGTTAAGAATTAATTTTTTGTGATTTAAACTTATATAGTATATATGATGATACAATCATTGACTTATAGTGAACCAATTGATATAATATTAAATTTTATAAACAATTAAGTACTAGTTTTTATTTTACAAGGCTCCTTTTTCCCCCTCATTTTTAAAAATTGTAGATTCACACACAATTTTAAGAAAGACTACAGAGGGATGTCTTGCACATCCTGTCATTTTCCCCAATAGGTAAGTAACATTTTGCAAAACTGCAGTATGGCATCACAAGCAGGATTTTGATATTGATACCAACCAATGTTTTATTCAGGTTTCCCATTTTACTTATTCTCATTTATGTGCGAATATTAAGTTCTAAGCAATCTAATCACCTATGTACATTTCAACACAGTCTAGATACTAAACGGGCCCTAATTGGTTTGGCTCAGTGGATAGAGCATCCGCCTGCAGACTGAAGGGTCCCAGGTTCAATTCCAGTCAAGGGCATATACCTTGGTTGCAGGCACATACCCAGTAGGGAGTGTGCAGGAGGCAGCTGATCAATGTTTCTAACTCTTTATCCCTCTCCTTTCCTCTCTATAAAAAATCAATAAAACGTATTTTTTTAAAAAGATACTAAATTCTTCCAATATCACAAAGATCCCTCATGTTACCCTTTTGCAATGTTCTTTTAATAGTTTGGGGAAAGTACATTTTTTAGGTTTCAAATACTTTTCATAGAGATCCATATTTATCTAAGCACTGGGTCGAGTTGGTGGTCATTTGTATATGGGTGGAAGTTCTGTGAGCAGATTACAAGAGAGTCAGTTTCATAAAGTTAGAGACAAAACAGTACAGTTGTAAAGGGTCTTAATCTAAGAATTGAACTTCCTGGGTTCAAAAATTCCAGCACTAGTATTTCTTAATAGAGTGACTTTGCACCAGTCACTTAAGCTCCCTAAAGGGCCAGTTTCCTCAACTGAGAAAAACTGACAGTCATACTTACCAAAGGTATTTGAGAGTTTGAATGAGAAGATCTGCTTAGATCAGTCATTTTCAACTTTTTTCATCTCATGACACACACTAATTACTAAAATTTTGTGGCATACCAAAAAATTTTTTTTTAAATTTTTGTTGCCAATCTAACAAGAACAGGTATAATTTTGATTGATTTACAAAATAATAATATTAGTAATTAACTATCTTTTGGCTCCAAAGTGATTTTTTAAAAATCAGGTGTCTAGCCGAAACCATTTGGCTCAGTGGATAGATCATCGGAACCTGCAGACTGAAAGGTTCCAAGTTCGATTCTGGTCAAGAGCATGTACCTTGGTTTCAGCACATCCCCAGTAGAGGGTGTGCAGGAGGCAGCTGATCAATATCTCTCTCTCATCGATGTTTGTAACTTTCTCTCCCTCTCCCTTCCTCTCTGTAAAAAACCCAATAAAATAAATATTTTTAAAAGAACCTTGAAGTTCACTTATTTAAAAATAAATAAATAAAATAAAATAAAAATCAGGTGTCTATACTTGTATATAAGGGTTTCTGGTACCAATAATTAACCAATCAGAAGCAACCTTATTATGCAACATGACCAATAAGATGCTACTACATTATATGACCTATGTATTTGTGGTTTAAGACAGGGCATTCATATCAGACAGGTTTTGTTGTTTGGGCTGTTGTCATTTTTTAATTCGACAATCTAAGAGAAAAGAGGACAGTGCCTCTGACTAAACAGTCAGGTATTGCATGTTTTAAAAATTGTTGCAGCACACTGGTTGAAAATTGCTGGCTTAGATCCAAGCAGGGAACATAGTAGTTGTTCAATGTGTTAATGAGATTTGTGTGAGATTTGCTTGAAGAAGGAGGTTGGAAGAGAAGGACGCAAAAGTGTCTCGGAGTGACTCAACAGGTCTGATAAAAATCAAGAAGCAGGGCAGGAGAATTCTCTGCAAAGTTGTAAGGGAAAAGATTAGACTGGGTCTGACCGCCCCAGAGAATACTGTTAGCTCCAAATAGGCATCACCCTGTGCATGGGAAGAGCTGGACTGGCACTGGGACAAAGAGCACATTACAGACTTGCCCAGATGCTATTCAATCTCTGGGAGCAGGAGCACATCATTTTGTACCTGAGAGAGCTGCTCGGGGTAAAGAAGGGGGTCCCTGCTGAGGCCGTATTAATGCTGCAGCAGGAACCATTCTGAGGGATCCCTCAATAAAACTGAAAATGGATGGGGCCATAGCCAGAGCTCATTTTGCAGAGATGACAGGATCAGTGGAGTTTTAGGATTGCCAACAGGTTCTGAGTGAAATGCTGAAGTCTATTGAAACCTGATTAACAGCTACTCCGGGGGCTGAAATAAGCCACCTGACTGACTGGTGGAGAAAAATCCCTTCCTACACCAGTCTAGCATTCTATATCATATGGGGCTTCGGACAAGTTGAAAAATGAGTTAACAACTTTGAACCTGCCATAAAACTCTTATCGAAGTATTTATGGAGCACCTTACAAGGCGAATTTGCACAGCGCTTTCTAGGTAACTTTACTGGTATGGTTTTGTTTAATTTAATGAGTATTTATTAGCTATTAGAACACCTGAGTTCAAGGCCTAGCTGTGCTGTTCATCAGTGCTGCCTGGACAAGTCCCTCTGTGTCTCTCGGCCTCAGTTTCCTCAAGTAGGAAGGGGAAGAATTGACCACTGGGGCTCCTTCAGGCTCTGAGAATGCAGTGACTTTTGTAAAAGCCATCTTTGGTACTATGATTGACATCAAGAACATCTCAGAGAACACCTTCAATCTCTAGAGATTCATATATATACTAGAGGCCTGTTGCATGATATTCATGAAAGAATAGGCTTTCCTTACTCTGGCTTCACTCCCAGCTACCTAGGAGCCTTCAAGTACTTGCTCCCAGCCAGAGACCACTCCTGTAGCTCCCTCCACCGCCCCCGCTCCCACCCCTTCATAGCAGACATCCCACCCCTCCTGGCTGCTCCACACCTGCATATGCAAATTAACCTACCATTTTTGTTGGGTTAATTTGCATACTCACTCCTAATTGTGGGCGTAGCAGAGGTAGAGTCAATTTACATGTTTGTCAATTATTAGGTAAGATATACATATATATACATACATACATACATACATACATATATATTCAAAAAATTAAAAAACATCTAAGTAGCATAATAAGAATTATATTTCAATCATTTTACTGACAAATTAATGTGCCTAATACATAAGGTACAACTATTTGTTTAACTTCTTATGGAGAGAATGTTAAAGTCTAAATCAAAGGTTTTCATAAATGAGACCAGAGAAAAAATGATGTGGGATCTATAAAATGAAATTGTGAGATTTATGAAAGCATGATAAGACGTGACCCTCCTACCCTCAAGCTGTTTTCTGACTCACTGGGAAGGCAAAATACATACATCCAGGACAGGGAGCAATATAAAGCCTGAGTTCATTTAATGTTGGATGAGCGTCCAGGCAATGAGAACTGGGGCCATTCACTTACAGGAAAGGCAGGCTGGACCAGTGGAATCTCTGCCTGTTGTTGGAGGGGCAGGGCTTAGGTACTAAAGAAGGAGTTGTATCTCTTACTATTCTTTTTCTTGTTAATGTCTTTTTAAGTGGATTTGTTGGGGTGACATTGGTTAAAATAATGATATAGGTTCATGTGTACAATTTTGTAATACATCATCTGTATATTGTATTATATGTTCACCATCCTAAGTTAAGTCTCATTTCCTCATCATTTATCCCCCGTTTACCCTCTTCTACCTCCCATCAAGCCCTTTTCCCTCTGGGAATCACCATACTATTATCTGTGTCTCTGAGGATTGTGGGTGTGTTTTTTTTTTAATCCCTTCATCCTTTTTACCCAACCCCACATTTTCCTCTCCCCCTCACCTCTGACAGCTGTCAGTCTGTTCTCTGTTTCTATTTTGTTGGTTTATTTTGTTAATTAGATTCCATATATGAATGAAATAGCACAATCATCTCACGGTCCCTCCATGCTTTCTCAAAGGGTAATAGATGCTTCTTTTTTATAGCTGCATAGTATTCCATTGTATAAATGGATATACAATGGATATAAAATGGATAGCCATTTTATCTATGCATCTGCTGATGGACACTTGGGCTGCTTACAAATCTTGGCTATTGTAAATAATGCTGCAATGAACAGAGGGGAGCATATATTCTTTCAAATTAGTGTTTTTGGTTTCTTTGGGTATATTCCCAGAAGTGGAATCACTGGGTTATAAGGCAGTTTCATCTTTTAATTTGTTGAGGTAACTCTATAGTGCTTTCCACAGTGGCCGCACCAATCTAAATTCCCACCACCAGTGCACAAGGGTTTCTTTTCTCTACATACTCACCAACACTAGTTGTTTGATGACTTATTGAAGATAGCCATTCTGAAATGTGTGAGGGGTCTCATTGTGGTTTTAATTTGCATTTTTCTGATGATTCGTGATATTGAGCATCTTTTCATATGACAATTGGCCATTTGTATGTCCTCTTTGGAGAAGTGTCTACTGGTATTTAGGTCCTTTGCCCATTTTTTAATCCGGTTTGTTTTTGTTTTGTTTTGTTTTGTTTTTTTGGTGTTGAGTTCTACAAGTTCTTTATAAATTTTGGATATTAACCTTTTATCAGATGTATCATTGACAAATATCTTCTCCAATTCAATGGTTTGTCTTTTTGTTGATGCTTTCTTTTGCTGTGCAAAAACTTTTTAGTTTGATGTAGTCCCATTTGTTTATTTTTTCTTTTGTTTTCCTTGACTGAGGCAATGTATCAGAAAAAATATTTCTATGAGAAATGTCCGAAATTTTTCTTCCTATGTTTTCTTCCAGGATTTTTATTATTTCAGGCCTAACATTTAATCCATTTTGAGTTTATTCTTGTGTATGGTATATGAAGGTGGTCTAGTTTAATTTTTTTGTATGTATCTGCCCAATTTCCCAACAGCATTCATTGAATAGACCATCTTTTGTTAACTTCCGATTATGAAAATAATGCAAATGTTTCAAAAATCATTATTTTGCAAATAATGGAAACCCCAATTTAAGTTTGCTTGAATAATTAAGAGAATTTATTAACTCATGTAATTGAAAAGTATATAGATGATGATAATAAATGATGATGTAGATATAGATATATCAATATGGATAGCAATATAGCTAGATATAGATAATAGATATAAATGATATAGATATAGATATAGATATAGATATAGATATAGATATAGATAT
>JAAGEH010000030.1:28632351-28661761 GCA_011751065.1 Lasiurus cinereus | reverse complement strand
GATATAGATATAGATATAGATATAGATATAGATATAGATATAGATATAGATATAGATATAGACATAGACATAGACATAGATATAGATATAGATATAGATATAGAATAGATGATATAGATAGGTTTAGATATAGATGATGTAGATATAGATAAGATAGATATAGATACAGATATTGACATAGACATAGACATAGACATAGATATAGATATGGTGTGTTTTGATCCAGACAGTCAGTAGTTATCACCAGGAACAGCTTGCTTGCTTTCTCAGTTCTGCTCTCAAAGGCATCTACTTCTTCCTATGGCAGGCTCATTTTGTGATTACAAGATTAACTCCCAAGACAAGTGTTTCCTTATTGATAGCAAGTGACATAATTGTCTTCTTTTGTCCCAGTATTTCAAACAAGAGTCCAGAGACTCACTGTGATAGGAATGGTTTAGGTCATGTGCCCACCCCTGAAACAATCTCTGGGGCCCAGCTGGACCCCAGCAAGCTGACTGGATCAATTCCAATCTCTGCCCTAGTCATGGCAGTAGAGGTAAGGATCTTGGAGGTAGGCTCTCTGGACCACAAGGACCCCCAAATGGAAATTAGTCACAGCTGGCATGGAGGCATGGATGCTGCAACCATAAATGTTTTATAATTTGTTAATAGTAGAAATTTTAGGAAGTACAGAGAATTGAAAATAAAAATCTCCTCTAACACCAACACTTAGGGTTAATGACCATTAACACTGTAACAGACATCCTTCCATTCTTTTGTTTCTGAAAGAATTAGCACTGTGCTTCAAGCACCATTCTATTTATTCTTAACCCAAGAGATAGATATTATTAATGTCTCCATTGTGTAGATGAAAAAAGAGGAGTTACATAATTTGTTAAAGATCACACAGCTAGTACTTGTTGAGCTTGTATTTGAACTATGTTTGTCTTTCTCTGGAACCCAAGCTCTTAGTCATTATGCCATCTTCCGTCATATATAACTGGTGTCATAGCATACGTCTAATTTTTATTATGATTTTTTTCACTTACTGCTACATTGTGAGTTGTCATAGCCCTTAAATCCTAAGTTTTATCTAGTGACTTAAAGCAGGTTTCCTTAGACACGGCTCTGAGATGTAGATTGTTGTGTGGGTGGTTCACTGGGGAACATCTCCTTTGAGGGAGTGGAAGAGGACAAGCAAAGGGAGAAGTTAAACCACAAAGAGGCCTCCGGCAATGCTATGGGAGCTCAGCAGCTGGGATGGCATTTATGGTTGTCCCACCTGGAGGCAAGCCGACTGGCCTTTATACCAGCAGCCACCAGGAAGCCTGATGTTGGGTTGGGGTGGGAAAGTGGCTCTCTTGGGCTGAAGACAATTCCTGGGGGGATCTGGATAAGGCATCCTAGTACTTACTACAGCCAGGCAGTGTGGGGTAGGGAGAAGATTCCTAGAAGACAGGGAGATCATTTGCATTCTCCTATTTCTCCTCAAAGTATAGCTGCTCTAAATATTTTTCCAACCAGCATTTCAAACATTTCTTCTTTCCAAAAGCTTAGGATATGATTTCATGTTTCATATAAAAAAGCGAGCAGAGGAGAACCCAAGATGGTGGCATAGGTAAACACCTACACTGCTGTCTTGCACAACAATTTTAAAACTACAACTAAAAGACAGAATGGACATCATCCAGAACCACAGGAAAGGTGGCTGAGTGGAAATTCTACAACTAGAAAGAAAGAGAGGGGCTCCCAGAGACCCAGAGGAGCTGCAAAAAGCTGAGGTACGAAGACGCGTGTGTGGAGAAAGCAGGTGCAGGAGTACCTGGCAGGCTTTCTCTGGCGGGAGGGAGACGGAGAATCTCAGCGGCATTGAACCCCTTATCCTACGACACTAAACCCCAGATCCAGCCAAAACTCATACGGGGGAGTTTGGACTGTGAAAAGGGAGAAGTGCACGGAAATTTAGGGGAGCATGAAAGGGCAGAAGTCTGGTGGCACGCACAGCACTGCATGCAGAAGACTGACTGCTGATTGTGCCACTGGCTTTCCCAAGTGGGCGGGAGACAGAGCCTCCCAACTGCGCCACTTCTAACTCCACTAAACCCATTTTGGGCGATCATGGTTATAAGGTTTTTCAAGAATCTCCTGGAAAAGATGGATAAATTCAGCGAGACCCAAGAGGAGATGAAAAAGGACCAATTAGAGATGAGAAAAGACCAACTAGAAATTAAAAATACACTGACTGAAAAAAAAAATTATACAAAGACCTAACAGCAGACTAGAGGAACACAAGAATCAAGTCAAAAATTTGAAATATAAAGAATCAGAAAACACTCAACTGGAAAAGCAAGAAGAAAAAAGAATCCAAAAACGTAAAGATAATGTAAGGAGTCTCTGGGACAGCTTCAAGAATACCAACATCAGAATTGTGGGGGTGCCAGAAGAAGAGAGAGAGCAAGATACTGAAAACCTATTTGAAGAGATAATGACTGAAAACTTCCCCTACCTGGTGAAAGAAATAGATTTACCAAGTCCAGGAAGCACACAGAACCCCATATAAAAGGAATCCAAAGAGGACTACACCTAGACACATCATAATTAAAATACCAAGAGCAAAAGACAAAGAGAGAATATTAAAAGCAGCAAGAGAAAAACAGTTAATTGCCTACAAGAGAGCACCCATACGATTGTCAGCTGATTTCTCAACAGAAACTATGCAGGCCAGACAGGAGTGGCAAGAAATATTCCAAATGATGAATAGCAAGAACCTACAACCAAGAATACTCTATCCAGCAAAGCTATCATTCAGAATTGAAGGGCAGATAAAGAGCTTCACAGAGAAGAAAAAGCTAGAGGAGTTCATCAACACCAAATCAGTATTATATGAAATGCTGAAAGGTACTCTTTAAGAAGAGGAAGAAGAAAAAGGTAAAAGATAAAAAATTATGAACAACAAATACATATCTATCAACAAGTGAATCTAAAAATTAAGCAAATTAAAAATTTGATGAACAGAATAAACTGGTGAATATAATAGAATCAGGAGCACAGAAAGGGAGTGGACTGATAATTCTTAGGGGGAAAGGGGGGAGGGGTGTACAGGAAGAGACTGGACAAAAATCATACACCTATAGATGAGGTCAATTCGGTGGGAGGTAAGAGTAGAAGGAGGGGTGAGAGCCGGGTGGAGGGGATCTATGGAGGGGGCAAAAGAGAAACAAATGTAATAATCTGAATAATAAAGATTTAATTAAAAATATAAATAAATAAATGAAAATTAAAGAAGATAGGAAGACTATTTTTCCCTCCCTGATCTAGGATTCCTATAGGATTCTTAACATCTGGGAAAACAGAGACAGGTAATCCTTCTATTAAAGAGGTACTACTTTAAAAAATAAAAATAAATAAAAAAGCAAGCAATGTTATATAGTAGGAAGTGCACTGGGCATAGAGACAGGGTCTGAGTATGAATCCAGGCTCCATCATTTATTGGCAGTGTGACCTGAAACAAATGTCTGCACCTCTCTAAAGCTCAGTTTCATCAGCCAGAGCAGCATTGTTTAACATTGGTACTATAGACATTTGGGGCAGGATAATAGTTTTTTTGAAGTGGGGACTGTGCTGTGCATAGTAGGATGTTTAGTAGCATTGCTGGTCTGTGCTCGCGAGAGGTTAGTTCCACTTCCCCCACTCCACCCCCAGTTGTGACAATCAAAAATGTCTCCAGACATTGACAAATGTCTTTTAAGAGTGGGAGAGTACAAAACTTCCTCTTGTTGAGAAACATTGTCTAGAATCTAAGTGTCATCTTCTTCATAGAGAGTTAAACAAAATAACTGTGAAAATTCAAACCCCAAATGATTGGATACTATACAGACCCACACATCTTTCCAACCCCATCCCTTATTCTCACCACTACCCCAATATCAGGTTTGAGGGGAGCCGGTTTGAAAGTTACTGTCATGTGCTCATGTCTTGCCCTGGGCCTGTTCAGTGGAGGTTCCCAAGGTGGTGGGTGATGGATCCTGAAGTTGGACAGTCCTGGGTGGGGACTGTCAGGTCCATCATTTCCCAGACATGTGGTCGATGGCAATCAATGTCTCTGTAGGCTTCAATTTCCTCATAGTGTGGCACAGGAATTAGCTGGCATAGCCTGTGCAAAGCACTTGGTATGTTGTAGGCTTTTCACTTTTCTCGCCTTCCCAATTGTACTATCAACTCTTAGAGGGAAAATGACATATTTCCTACCTTTGTGCAAGCATTCC
Source organism: Lasiurus cinereus (assembly GCA_011751065.1). Lineage (NCBI taxonomy): Eukaryota > Metazoa > Chordata > Mammalia > Chiroptera > Vespertilionidae > Lasiurus > Lasiurus cinereus. The sequence goes on along the minus strand of JAAGEH010000030.1, from coordinate 28,657,514 downwards.
AGTGCTCAGAGGGGGAGCTCAGTGAATTTGGTTTATTGAAGAGAAAACCAGGAATGATAGGTAAAGCAGCTCCTTAAAGTGTGTCAGCAGGCCAGGGACACCCTTCTTTCACACATGGAAAGTCATGCAGTATCAGACAGTCTGAGCGCCTGTCCTGTTGTCAACACTTTCTTTCTCTGGGATCTCCAGAAAGTTACTTAATTTCTTTGGGACTCTGTTCTCCTCCTTTATAAAATGGGAATAATAATTGCATCCTGTGTTCATTTCCTAGGACTATTGTCACAAAGACCACAAAAGAAATTGATTGCCTCATGTTCTGGAGGCTAGAAGTTCGAGATCAAGGTCTTAGCAAGGTTGGTTTCCTCTGAGGGCTGAGAGAGCTCATCTGTTCCACACCCCTCTCTTAGCTTCTGACTGTTTGCTGGCAATCTTTGGCATTCCTTGGCTTGTAGATAGATCACTCCAATCTGTCTTCATCTTCACACGGCACTCTCCCCTTTTTAGAAGGACACCAATCATTCTCGAGTAGGCTAGGTACCTATTCCAGAACGACCTCATCTTAACATAACAATTACATCTGCAGCAACTCTATTTCCAAAGAAAGTCACATTTTGAGGTACTGGTTAGGGCTTCAACAAATGAATTTTGGGAAGAACACAGTTCAACCCATAACACTACCCCATAAGGTTATACTGAGTATTAACTGTCAAATGCTACACAACAAACTACTCAAAGGTGTCTGGCCCATTGTAAATACTCAACACTATTGTTGTTAATTTTATTCATCAAAATTATAATGCATGACTTCTATGTGCCAAGCAGTATGGTAGGTGCCAAGCTATGTGCCAAGCTGGGTGGTGGAGATACAAAGAAGAATTAGGTGTGAACCCTGACCCAAAGGATGCCCCGCTCATGGAACCACAGACATAAATAAAGAGGTCCAGTCCTGAGGGTCTTCGCAATTAGATCAGTTTCCTACTCACTAAGCCATCTGTGCATTTAATGGCATGTGGGGGTCACAGTAAATAGCTTCGATGCCATCGGAGAGAAAAGAAAGTTCATTGTTCAGTGGAAAGAGGTTTTCCCTTTTTTGTGGCTTCTTTTTATCTTTGGGGGAAAAATTTCCAAGTGTCACGGTCAAACACTACTCTGATTTCCTGTGCAACGTTTAAGGCAACCTTTACCCTTCCTAATATATCATTTTGATGAAGCCAAAATTTTCCGAGATTCTCAAGACTGGCAGAAAAATAACTTCAGAAACTGGTCCCAAATTGGTAACTGAAGCTAAGTTGGAGGGCAGTTTCTTCCTCAAGTGTTGCCGTATATCTTACTTCATTGCATGTTGATAGTATATTAAAATTGAAATAAAAATAAAATATTATCTGTGCCATTAAACCTGATCAGTTCTCACTCCACTAATCTCCAGACCTTGATTCTCACTAAAAGATGGACCATCTTAACCCACGCTTGGCAAAGATGTACAACGGATGAGAGTTCTGAGAGGTGAGACCTTCATCTTTTTTGGGGAAAAAAATCCTGTCATCATTGAATATTTATGGCACATGCACACTGTGTGAAGCCTGCATCACAGGGTGTCCTTTGCTGCCAGAGAAGACATCAGTGACAGGGGAGACAGTAAATAAACTGGGGGCTTCACGGTGACAGATTTTTCAGGGGGGTAGCCCAGGCAAAACCTGGGCAATGGATGCCATTCACACACCCCAGGGTTGAGTCCTGGGAAGCATGGCCCTGAACCATAGGCTTCCTGCCTGTGATGACTATCCAGCCCGGCACCCCTGGCATTGGCGCCTCACATTGGAGAGTCCAAAGGGAAGTGGGGATTCTGATGGTGGGTGGAAAGCAGGACGCAAGAGCAAGGCTGGGTGGGCAGAGCAGAAAATCACCCCTAGATTCTGTAGGGCGTGCCGTGAGGGGTGAGGAGGACCTATCCAGCTAGTGTTCTGCTGACCAAGCCAACCACAGAGGTCATCTCCTGCTCCTGTTCAGAGGAAGAGGGCACCACTTCTAAATTCCCACCAAGCATCTCCTGGGCTGGTGGTGGCTAGGGTAGAGGGGTAAGCTGTGACCATACACATTTTAATTTTAATTCTATCCCTCTTTTGTAGCATAACTTTTGCAAGTCATGTCATTTCTCTGAGCCTCAGTTTTGTCCTCTGTGAAATGGGGATCATAAACCCTGTGCCACGGGGTTGAGCTCAAGGTCAGCATTTAAAACTGGATGAACAGAAAACTTCTTCGTCATCTCTAAGGCATCTCTCACCTTTTTCTCTTTATTGTCTCATCACGGCACCTGTTCCTGAAGAGAGATGGAGGGAATACGGTTCTGACCTCCCTTATCTAGAGGCTCCTCTGGCATTGCTGTGCATGTGCACCCCTCTCCATAACCATGCCCTTCATCCTGCCCTGCTCTCCTGGACCTTGGCTCGCACCTTGGATTGGACAGTGACTTCCGTCAGAGGCTCACTATGCATGTTAATGAGCAACATACCCCCATTTGATAAGTTAACCATGTATTGTTCATGGATTAGTCTAGGAGTTGGTCCTGGAAACCCAGATGCCTGAGGGAGGATGAGAGAAGTAGCCCCAGCCACACAGGGCTGGACCTGAAGGAGGTCCTGCTGCTGCTGCTGTGTGATTCACTGCAGGTGGCCTGGTGATTGCTGTGGGCAGTGGCAGGAGGCCCAGAGGAGGGCCAGAGGGATGGGCAGGGGTGGATGAGAAGCTCCCCAGCCAGAGAAGACAGGCAAGCCCATTCCACGCAGACGCAGCAGTCAGTGCAAAGATGGAGAGAATGGAAAGGGATGTGGCATGTGCCGGCAATGCTGCAAGGCTCCTTGGAGGGGTGGACAGTTTGGACGAGGGAGTGCTGGGAGATGAGGCTGTAGAGCATGCAGCCGGCCTGAGAGGCACCTGGGATTCTGCACTTAGGAGCCTGGGCTCAGATCTTCCAGGGCCAAGGAGCCACCTTAGGTATCGTCCAGCGGAAAGAAGACCCCTCAGCGCTTTGTTTCCAAAAGACCACAGTGTGGAGGGTAAAACGGGGCGAGAGGAGAGGGGAGCACCTGGAAGTAGAGACAGGCGGCTATACAATCATTCAGTTAAGAGATACTAAGAGCCCAAGTCGAGCCACCGCAGCGGGTGGCCAGAAGGGAACGGAGGGGTTCCTGCCCTGGTCCAAAGGAATGATTGAGACCATGGCCCCAGGGCCAGACCACCAGGGTTCCAATCCGGGCGTTATTCACTAGCTTTGTGCTTTTGAGCAAATCACTTACCTTATCTGTGCCTCAGTTTCTCCACCCATGAGAACATGAATAGTGGTACTCCACCTCATACGATTGTTAGAGGCTTTCAGAACTGTTTCTGGAACAGACTCTAGTACTTTTAAAATGTTAGCTCTTATGAGGACACATAGTTTATAGGAACAGGTAGCCGGTTATAGGTGGGGAAAGAGGCTTCCGGTTAATCTGAAATACTTTATAAGCTGTGGCCAGGTGCTAGTGGCAGCTAATTTGGAATATAAGGCCATTTGAGAGAAACATTTGAAGAAGGTACTTCAGAGAGGTATTTCTCACCAATGTGTAACTTACTGGTTAAATGAAAATTATTAATTAGATTGGTGCAGGGGGACGGGGGGTGGCATGTAATATGTACCAAACACTGTGAGTCTGATCCACTCTAGCAGTTTGGGGGTCTTATCTATCTACCAATCCTCATGCCATGTTTTAGGCCCTTTATCATATGCTGTTTTTCCAGCCACGCCCTTGTCTCCCCCAAAATTATGATTGGGAGTCTCTACTGGTAAAAATCCCTCCATTCAAACCAGCCCTAAAGCCTCCTGTTTGAGCTCTGCCTAGTTTTCTGTGGGAACTGAGCATTAATGAAGAAAATGTGGCAGTAAATTAGAGAAAGAATAGAAATATATTAATGAACTACTAAAAGGTATAAGCTGATTCAAATGATGAAAACTCAGGATGGGAACAAAATGTATACTCCCCCCACTCCTTCCCAACCCCACCTCCCCACCCCCAAACAATGTTTATAAATCAAGCTCTCCGCTAATGCATTCACAGCTGACTTCCTTAAGGAACATATCAAATTATACAAAAGGTCAGTGAGTATAAAATACTAGACTGACTGTTATGGGATCATTTTTAATCTTCTTCATCTAAAACATTGAAGAAAAGATATCTATAATAATAAAAGAATAATATGCTAATTAGACCAGACAGCCAAACGACTTTCTGGATGTCATTCCAGACGTTCTTCTGGACAAAGCTGCAGTGGCAAAGGCCAAGGCAGAGGCAGTTAGGGGCAATCAGGCAGGCAGGCAGAGTGGTTAGGAGTGATCAGGCAGACAGGCAAGCTAGCAGTCAGGAGCCAGCAATCCAGGATTGCGAGAGGGATGTCCAACTGCTGGTTTAGGCTGGATCCCGAAGGAACTGAGCCTAAACTGGCAGTCAGACATCCCCCAAGGAAGTCCCAGATTATGAGAAGGTGCAAGCTGGGCTGAGGGCCCTTCCCCCACCTGTGTATGAATTTCGTGCACTGGGCCTCTAGTATTTAAATAAAGAGTAGTAACTAACGAGAATTTTTGGATGATACTGCTGAAGTCAGGAGATTTTTTTTTTAATCCTAAATACTTGACAGTTGCTGGGAATTCTATCCAGTTACCCAAGACATTTAGGAAATGAATATCCATCCTGAATATTTTATGGACAGATCGCTTTAGGAAGTAGAAGAAAGAAACAAAAATGTGGAAGTATTTGTTAACTTGTCCTGGCAAAAAAAAAGAAGGAAGGAAGGAAAGGTAGAAGGAAGGAAGGAAGACAGACAGGACAGCTTTCTCTTTCCTACCTATGCCTGCTTGACTTTTTTTTAACTCCTTTTTTCTATGTTGTTACGCCAGGTCAAGTCAGACACAAGCTGTCTAATCTAAGGCTACCAAAGAGACTTAAGTAGATGTGACCCTCACAGCCTGATGTGCCAGGTCCAGGAAATGTGACGGGATGAAAGATGTAGGTTTTTATTATTGACTTTTGAAAAGCCAGGAGAGGAAAAACATTTGGGGGAGGATCAGGTATACCTTTAAGAAATGAAAAGTCCAATTTGGTTAGGCCACAGAACCAAAGATGACATGAGCCTGATGAGAAAGCCTCCGAAATAGCAGGGCCTGGCTGTCAGCGGCCACCTGGCTGCCGCTGCTCTCTGCACACATAAATATTTGAGTAAGGGAAGCAGTCTGTTCTGCCTTCTGGGGGTAGCCCTCTCTCCTCCCTGTCTGACCGCATTAGTGCAGGATGGGAAATGAGAAGCAGTCTGCAGCCTAGCCTGGATGGGTAATGGGGTGCCATGAGGGTTGGGTGCTCCACAGCTGCTCCCCAATAAGCACCACTCTCTCTTTCCTCCCTTTTCTCCACTCTCCTAAGTCAGCCCTTTTTTGCCTGCTCTGCTCTTCTCTGACTTCGCTCTCTTTTCCTGGCAATTCATCTCTCACTCGTTTTTCTTTTCCTTTATCTGGGTGACCCCTATTTCTTTCCTTATGTGATAGCTTCACAGATTTCATCAAGGCTCTGCTTTTGGTGCCAGAATAGCATGGTTCCTCTTCTGAGTTTTAAGTGCAATGGGATCTAAAAGCCGAGGCTCCACCTAACCCCGGTGATAGAACCAAAACTCAGTGAGGGCAGGAAGTAGTCTCTGTGTCCATCACCGTGTCCCTACCGCCTAGAGCAGTGCCTGACACAGTGCAGGCCATCAATCCAAATTTGTAGAATGATGGGAAAAAGAAGAGTTTATCTTCTGTGAACAGGAATTACTCATGTGCTGAGGTTTAAAGTTACAAAAAGAAAAAAAAATATTGTCCAGATGCTTTGCTCTACTTCGTCTTTAAAAGTAAGATATTTAAAGTCAAATAGACTTGAAAAAGTAAAAATCCCATATGAAGGAAGAAGCATTTTAGATCTGAGATATGCAAGGGAAGGCCTTTATCTGCCTATGCCTATGTAGCGGTGTGTGGGTCTGATTTCCCAGTGCTCTGAGAAACTGTGACAGGGAGTCATTACCCTTGAAATGGGTTTGCATAATATAGAAAATCAGGGTCTCCTCTCCACCTAGTGAATGTGCTAACATTTCTAGAAGTTCCCATGCATGCGCTGAGAGAGAGTCCTGTGTCATCATGTGTGTGTTGTATTGAACTCAATCACTTGTAGAAAATGTGTGAAGGAATAGGGGTATTACACAGGGTGATGTTATGGAAAATCCTAATTGGTACTACAGTAATTCGTACCAGAGTGGACTATAAAACCTTCAGTGCCATTCTCACTAATCACCCTTGTGGCATTCTGAGCAAATGCAGGTTAATGGTGACAATCTTAATTTTTTTTATTAATTAAATTAAGTGTATAATCAGACAGGATGAGCCCATGGTTGGCGTTCATCATGCTGATAATAAATGGCCTGAGTACTCAGCACCTTTGGCTTTACCGGAGTCCTAGTCTCTTCCATTCGCCATTAATGACCTATGGGAGATCTCCAAGTGGTTCATTAGTGCCCAGAGAGAACACATGATAAAGCTGTAGGCCGAGAGTGCGGTGAGCAAACGTGGTGGGCTCACAGGCCTAGGAGAAGTCTCGGAACTCCAGGCTGCAATTGCTCAGTCCTCTGCCCTCCTGCCTCTGTATTTTGGCTTCTTCAGCAAATGATTTCTCATAATACGTGGAGGTATGAAAGATGAAGAATTCAGAAAATGTAAGGGGCTGAATTAACACTTAACTTACCATGATGCCATGTTCTTGCTTTTGAATTTAGAGCAAGAAATGGCCTTCGTCACCACTGATTTCCCCACACCTTGCACATCGCCCAGCATATAGTCACCTCTATAAATCTTCATTTATTTTACCCAGCCCTGACATTCTTAAGCTTGCTTTTCCCAAAGTGTATTCCTTGGAAGATATACCCTGCCGGCACATCCTAAATAGAAATATGTGTATAAAATAAGTTGGAGAAACGCTACCTTTTACTTTTTCCTATTGGTGATTTATGGTATAGATTACCATTTTGAAGGCAATGTAAGTCCTCTAGAAATGTTTTAAAATTGTTTAACCTAGACATGTCTAACCAAATTGTCTAACCAAACTTGGTCACAGAGCTCTATTAACATCCCACAAAGCAAGCACTCCAGCAAGAAGCTGCTTAGATATCTGCTAGAATACTTATTGCCCAGAGATCAGATAAAAGGATTAAGCAGGAAGTAACAATTTCCTGATTCTCCTTAAGTCCTGGAATACTAGAAATGAAATCTCCCTTGCTTGTGACTAAATAACTTAATAAATACATAGAGTTATAGAATTTTAGATTTGGAAGGGACCTTGGACATCATGTAGATTAACCCCCAGCTCAGTACAGAATTCATTTACAGCATACATGATGGATACTCTGACATCTCTACTCAAATACTTCCAATGGCAGGGAGCTCAGCTGATCACAACCCAGTCTAATGAGTTATCAAATTTCTTCTTCTATCTGTGTGTCTTTGAGGTTCAAGTTTCCATCTTAGATTAACATAGAAAAATCTACTTTCTCATATGTCTATATATCAGTTCTTTTGCCCTTTATTAGCAGCATATTAGGAATTTCCAGTTTCTATATTTCAAAGCATCATCAAAATAAATAAGAAAAATGGTCTATGAATGTCTAATAGAGGGAGAAAAAGGGCAAATAATCTTACTAGTTGAGTTATAGGAATAAAAGAATATAAATTCTTATTTACCATTCATTATGTTCAGAAAACAAAGATGTTTTTCCTAAGTTCGGTGCAAACTTATTGGTGAATACCCTAGTTCGGGCTGCTATAACCAAGTACCATCAACTGGGTGGCTTATAAATAACACAAATGTATTTCTCATAGTTCCTGAGGCTGGAAGTCTGAGATCAGGGAGCCAGTACATCAGGTCTGGTGAGAACCCTCTTCCAGATTGCAGATTGCCATCCGCTCTTCAATGAAAGAGAGTGAGAGTCCCCTTTGGGGTCTCATTCATAAGGGCTCTTCTATCATGACTTAATTTCCTCCCAACCCTCACCTTCTAATACCCTCACATTTGGGGTTCAGATTTCAACATACAAATTGTGGGATGGCCACAAAGATTCAGTCCATAGCAGTGACAGTACATAACTTGAATTGATGTAAAACTCTTGATAATCTTTATTTATTCTACTTAGTGTGAATATGTACAATTTGATTAAAGAAATACTAATGTCTGACTACAGAAATATTAATGAGTTTTCTCAGACCCACTGAGAGCATTGCACAGTATTATACTGTATTACCTTTCTAAAATCAGAGTCTGAATTCAGAAACACATCTGGCCCCAAGGACTTTGGACCAGGAGCTGTGATAACATCTTTCTCTTGGTGCCTTCTGTGCACCTCACATATTCATCGTTCTTAGTCCTCATGACTCTGTGAGGCACCGTTGTATTTCTCCCCCACCTTACAGAAAGTCCTCTAGTTATGCAGGCATTTTCTTTCCCTATCGCCTATTAAATATTTACAAAGAAAGCCAGCTCTTCTCTCATGTATTAATTGGCACAATGAAAATTAAATCACGGGTTCTAATCTGGAACACTGATCCACATCAGAAGAACCCTTGTTAGTAATGGGAGAATTCGAGGCCTAGGGACACAAGAAGAGCCCCTCGGGCTGCTCTCTGAGAGGTAGCTAATGCTTTCCCAATGTTCCAAGCGCTCCAGCCGTTCTTTTCCTACCTGACCAGAAACTTTGGTGTGGCTAGGAACGCCAGAGAAGGGCTTTGCAGAGAAAAGTGTTATTCTGGGTGTTGAATTGAATTCTGCAAAGGCCTGGATGCAGCCTCTGGGATAGAAGTTCCTTACTGCCTACAACACTCCCCATACGACCATTATGATGAGATTCCAGGATTACCAGCCATCTAAAAATCTACCCCATTTGTTCTTCAACTATGCTTGAAATTTCCATATGAGTATTTGTCTCTGTCAGAACACTGAAAGCAACGGCTGAAATGTAAGTATAACAAATAACATGCAAGGGTCAACCATCAAGCCATTATGAACTTAATTTGAATAATCAAATGAGCTAGTCAGTCATTTAGTCAGGCCCAAAGGGAACTGGACACAGAACAGATCAGGTCTGATGGGAAATGAAAGGAAGGAAGCATGGGAAGGTCTGAAGCACGAGTATGTGTGTAACCAGGGTGTTACCGTGAAAGGCTTGGGGTCCAGATCAATGCCATGAAGACTGGCTGAAGGGGAGGCACAAAAAGGGAAAAAGAGGCAAGAGAAGGGGGACATGGGTCTCCAAAGTGCAGCCTCCCTTACATCAGCTGTTTCCATAAGGATTGTGCCTGTGCCTGGAGACCCTTAAAAATAGTTAAATCATAGCCCAGCTGTCATGGCTCAATGGTTAAGCATAGACCTATGATCCAGGAGGTCATAGTTCAATTTCCAGTCAGGGCACAGGCCTGGATTGTGGGCTCAATCCCCAGTGTGGGGCATGAAGGAGGCAGCCAACCAAATGATTCTCCCCCCCCCCTCTCTCTCTCTCTCTCTTTCTTCTCTGAAATCAATAAAAATGTATTTTTTAAAAATAATGGAATCATAATGTTTTAGCACCAGATAACATCACTCTCCAGCTCATGTCCAGGGACGGGAAAAGGATGCCAGAGTTCCAGAAGCAGCAAAATAAGGAAAGGGAACAGGGTGTAGCCTGTATTAAGAACTTCCAACCTCAGCTCATACTAGTATCCCCTTTGCTGTGTGTTACAGCCACACACCTGTAGGAACTGTGCCCTCAGCCAGGAAAGCTGACTTCTCCCCCAGTTTACAAGGGGTGCTCAGACTGGTCCCTGTGCTCAGCCTAACGGCCACTTGCCCGAGAGGCCTTCCCCAGCCACACCTACCTCTCCATGCGAAGCTATATATTCTGTTTATCCCACTACTCTGTTTTTTAATTTGCCTTCCGAACACTCACTGCATTTTGTAAGTACCCTACATATTTATTTCTTTATTAATTTAATGTCTGCATACTGCTGAGACTATAAATTCCACGAGTTCCCACTAAGGACAGGTTTTAAACCAAAAAATCTGTTCAATGAATCATTGTCAGGCCCCATGCTCTCTGTTTCAGAAATTTAATATGATCTTTATTATAACCCTCTGAATTCGATTTTGCAGATGAAATTAAAGAGGTTTGCAATTCCATGGTGCTCATTTCAAACCCTGGCGTAGTGCAGTGCAAGCCCTGCACAATAGCCTGCAGCAACCATGCTCAGAAGCCTGTTGTTCTAAACCGCTTATGAATTGTCTCCAAAGCAAAAGCCTCTGCTCCTTTCCCCACTTTGTGACAACCGTGGCTGGAGGGGTTAATAATGAACAGAAATTCCAATTAACTTCACCCGTCGCATCAGGCCTACAACTAAAGCCTGGCTCCTTACAAGCCCCAAGAAAACACTCCTCTGTATGTCCTGTTAATAATTGATTGACTGGTTAATCCATTAACTAGTTCCTATAAGGTTTGTCCTGTCCTTCTTTGTCCTCTCCATGTGTCCTGGTCAGGGTCAGTGGGTCATGTGCGTTATGCTGATCTGAAACACTCTGAATGAAGGACTATTTAGAAACATATGCAGGCTCAATGCTTTTTAATGCCCTAAGATTTTTGAGGAATATAATTTTATACCCATGGAGAATAGTTTTCTTAAAGTACTGATTGAGCATGGATTGAAACTGCTCAGCAATGCCTGGTATACCGAGATGAAGATTACACTCAGCCTTCAAGGAACTCTCAATCAAATGTGATAACAGGAGAGACAAGGAAGGCTTCTTGGAAGAGGAGAGATCTGGGGAAGAAGAGAAGGGTAAGGAGGGGAGGCTGGGGGAGTATTCAGGGAAGAGGGTGGAGCCTGTGCAGAGAGTTTTGTGATTTCAGAGACAGACTGAAAGCAGAAGGCCAGGCTTTAAAATAAAAGGTACTCCTTTTATCTGGGTGCTTCTGGAAGAGCCTCTATGTTGTAATCCTATATAATAAAAGCCTAATATGCAAATTATCCCCATCCAGTCATTTGACTGGAAGTTCCATCACTCACTATGAAGTGTGCTGACCACCAGGGGGTGGTGTGGAACATGGCAGACGGTAGCGACGTGGTGCTGGCAGCAGGTGGCAGTGGGTGCTGCCAGCGCCGATGAGGCCCAATGAGAGCGGGCTGCAGCAGGATGGTGGAGCCGGTGAGCGGGTGGTACCAGGCCAAGGCAGGTGCAAGCGGAGACCCAAACACCCTGCAGACAGTGACCAGTGGTGGCAGTGGGGGGTGGGGTCGCCACCTGGCTCCCAGACACTGAGGGAAACTGAGCAGGGGAAACCCCCCATCCTCCCCCCGAGCCTTGATCCATCACCCCGTAGACAGTGACCAGCAGGCCCTGATTGCCCAATTGGGGCCAGGCCCCAAGCTGGGATGGGAACTGGGGGTGGGTAGAGGTAACCAACCTCCCACAGAGCCCCGGTTAGGGGCTGTGACCTCTAGTTGGCTACCTGGGGGCAGGGGAGACAGGGACAGAGGTGTGATGGGAATGCAGGGTGTTTGCTGAGCTTGCTCTCACTCCCCTTGCTACCCTCCTCTGGGATGCCAGGGCTTGTGCTTCAGGGAAGCCCCATGCTCAGGTGCTAGATGCCCACAAGGAGCCCTCCCCACACCCACGCAGCCTCTTCCAGGTGAGCGGGGCCACAGCCACTGGGACCGCAGGGGCTGGTTGGGCTCCCCGTGGATTTGCGCAGGAGCCAATCTGCAAACCGGCTGGGAGAAAGGGTGCTACCCACCAGCCATCTGTGTGGCACTACTGGGCAGCCCAGAAGCCCACGCTGCACCCCCACCCATGGTGTCAGGCCACATTCACCGCATCTCCACATGGGGACTCAAGCACCAGGCACTGCGACTGAGGCAGAGGGAGGCACGAAGGAGCCTGGGGGCCCAGTTACTGCCCAGCGCCCAGAGTTCAGCTAGGACCTGACCTTCCATTGCCAGACACTCATGCTTCAATTGCTGGCCAGGCCTAGGAACCACACCTGTGCATGAATTTCATACATCAGGCCTCTAGTATTTTATAAAATACTGTGAAGACACCAGGTACTGGAAATATTTACTAAAATATGTACTATTTTTGTTGCTTTGTTTCTAAGCCTCAACCCTAATCCTAACCAATGCCAATGTAACCAATGGTAGACAGAGGCTAGTTTTTAATAAATTCCAAGTATTCCATTTTCATTAGACTTAAAAAAAAATAGTATTTATACTCTTCACACCACAAACAAACCTAGGTTAGTTATAGGTCTCACAGCTGAGATCAGTGGCTCTGAGCCTTAGCTGCTCATTGGAATTACTGGTTATGCTTTTCAAAAACACACATGCTCAACTTATTAAAATTTAACTTGGTAACCCTAAGCTCATCAACACCTCTCCTAAGTAAATATCCATCAGAAATGTAAAAATCCATCAAAAGACATACGAGAGTTTTATGACAACACTATCTTAATATATAAAAAGCCAGGGGCCAATCACTACTGGACAAATGACCAAACACAGGCTGCATGGGGTGACAAGGCCAGCAAGGGTGGTAGTGAGAGACGACCAAAACACTGAAGACCAGGCCAGCAGAGGGAGGAGGGGGAAGTTGGGAGCAACCAGGCAGGCAGGCAGGTGAGCAATTAGGAGCCAGTAGTTCCAGGTTTTGAGAGGGATGTCTGACTGCCTGGGGTAAGCCCGATCCAGTTGGACATCCCCAGAGGAGTCCCCAAATGGAGAGGGTGCAGGCTGGGCTGAGGAGATCCCTCCCCCTGTGCATGAATTTTGTGCACTAGGCCTCTAGTTTGTTTATAATAACACCACAAGGGATTACCCAAATGACCAAAACTAGCCAAGTGAATATATAAATTGTGGCATAGTCTCACATTGGAATATTATATGACACTAAAAAAGGAATGAATTGATGCTACACACAACATCTTGCATAAATCTCATAAAAACAATGTAGAGCAAAATAAGCCATATGGCAAAGAACACATACTGCATGGTCCATTTGGTTTTATACTAAAAATAAAAAGTAGTTCATCTTTGTGTTAGAAGTCAGAACACTGGCTATTCCTTGGAGAAGTAGGGACTATAAAGGGGCATGAGGGAGCTCTTGAGTTTCAGGTTGCTGAAGACATGAATATGTTCACTCTGTGAAAATTCATCAAGTTGTGTATTTGAGTTGTACACCTTTCTGTATAATGCTATATTTTAGTGAGATCTTTTTAAAAGATACATCTGCCTAAATTTTATCCCCATATATTCTGATTCAATAGATCTTATGTGAGGTCCAATTATCTGTATCTGTTAAAGCTCCATAAATGATTCTACTGTATCTCGAGGCTCAGGAACCACTGACTAGGCCACCAACTGTCTAGATTTCCCAAGTTTAATCTCATTTGTTTATAGATTAAAATAGCTTACATGCGTGTTTTATCTTCATTTTATCCTCAAAATAGAAGTAAAATAGCTACTGCAATCATGTGCATCCAGATGCTTCCATGTGGCTGAAATGAATGGAGACTGAAAGGCATGCCTTATGTCAGTAGTTCATTAGCAGCTCATTACTCTGGGGCTTCAAGAATCCCTAACAGAATTCCTTTAGTCAACTGGCTAACAAGTGTTTATTGAACACTTATAATAATAATAAGAGCTAACAATTGCTAACTCTCATTCATCACTTCCCTGGGCTGGGCATGGTAGATCCTCTGCATATGTTTTATCTTTTAAACATAATAAAGGAGTGAAGTGCCCAGACTCAGGAGCTAGACCACTGGTGCTACCAGTAAAACACTAGTTTTGTAACTTAGTTGTGTGGCTTTGGGAAAGTTACTTGACCTCTCTGTGACTCTGTTTCCTCCTCTGTAAATTAGGAGTAATGATAACACTGATTCTTGAGGTTGGGGGGAGTGGCAAATGATAGTGAGCATTTCTAATTGCCACTTACTACTTATAGCAAATACTACATAAGCATTAGCTATTAGTTTTCACACAAATTCTGGGAGGTAGCTACTATGATAATGTTAATCTCATAGTTGAGAAAACCCCAACTTGACCTATCCAAGGTCACACAACTAATAAAGAGCTTACATGACTTATCCAAGGTCACACAGCTAACAAATAGCAAAATCAAGACTCTGAGCCAGGTTGCCTGACTTCAGAGTTCAGATACCTTGCTATCATGTTATCTTGTACAGACCTGCTCCTTTCTCGGTTGTGTTTTGGTACACTCCAAGGTTAAACATCTGTGGAGAAGATTCTACTAAAGCGATCTTGCAAGAGTCCAGAAGTCGGAATACTTCATGAGCCAACTGGTAGTGAGGAGACCTGCCCTCTGCCAGTGAGAAGGGGAGCTCTTCCCAATTAAGCTTCATTTTCCGAGGAAGAATGAATCTCAGTATCCTTTTTCGCTCCCTGTAGTTAAAAATACCTTTTAAAAATGAGTTTGTCATGTCTTGTTGCATAACACTGAGTAGTATTTATAGAACGTGGGAATGAATATGAAAACTTGTCTTTTGATTCATGGCCTATTAGAAGTGGTACTCTCATTAATAACTCTGACTTGAATTTTTCCTCCCAAATTATTGAAATGTTTATTAAACTTTAAAAGTATTTTTCTGTCTGGGGAGGGGCGGGTAAGGGAGTGGGAAAGTAGGAAAAAGGGAAGAAGCATATTCTAAAGGCACTCACTGAAAAAGCAATGGCCTGCATTTTGAGTGTCGACCTGAGAGCTGCCTTCATGTAGCTGACAGGATGGGGTATATTGTCCCCTAATATCGGATACTGTTCATTACAGAGGCAAAGATTGCGTTTTTCTTGACTTAATTTTAAATTAAAGTCTTCATTGAAACAATATTTCTGGGGGGAAAAAACACGCAGATACTAGCGATTAGTGGGTAACCTAACATTTGTATTATATTGATCCCAAAATAATTAGGTTGGCACACCTTTTATAAATACCTCTCCTTGTGTGAATACAAAGCACTGCTATCATTTTGTTGCTTTTTTAAAAGATGGCTGCAGCTGACCATGTAATGTATTTCCAAGTTTTGTCAAGTATTAAGGTGACTGATTTTATTTCTTTTATTAGACACTTAAGTTGCCCTTTCTTTTTTATATTGCTTCAAAACAAACCTGCTTTTACAAGCCTCCTGCCACTCCAAAGGGCTCTTTGTTCAGCACAGAGATTTCTTGGTGCTCAGATTTTCCCTGTTTAAGCAAACACTAGAGGCTTTCAGAGGCTACCCAAGTATCACTTCAAAACCCTGAAGACAGTTTGAAAGGCCTCCAAAAAAGCATGACATTCTATCAAAGTTCAGTAAGGAAAGTTTTAATGAATAAACTTAGTAAATTAGAAAGCATTGCAACAGGGTGATTAACGCTCATTTGTGCATTAGTGATACTTGGAATTAATTAAAATAGTTAAGCCATAGGAGGCTGGGTACCTCGTCAGGACCTGGCTCTGTCCTCAGAGTCAGTCTGGATCCAAAAGTGATTCATCTTACACAGATGAGAGGGGGAAAGGAAGAAAAGAACAGTCAGGACAAATGTGTTTTCGATGGTGCTTAGCAGCAGGGAGACCATTGAGACTTCAGAGCAATGCTATTGGAGTGTGACATCATAATACGGTATGTACTTGTGGAGTGGAGTGAAAAGGACTTAGCACATATAGGCTCCCCCCCCCCACCACACACACACACACTCCCTCTTTTGGATTGGATGCCATGTATATTAATTTCTCTGCCAGGCAGAATGCTGCAGTCTGCTCTCTTCAAGACCACTCTCAGATTAGCTCTGTTTCCTTGCCTCTTTTTAAACCTGCTTGCCATCACTGATGTTCATCCCTGGGAGTCCCCCACAGCGCTGTGAAGATGTGGGCTTGGTGCCCTGGTGGATTTCCCTAAGATCAACTCCATAGAATGTATGAAAATATAATTGCCTCAAACAGACTCTCAGACACACAACAATGGGTTTATTGTTAAATTCCTTTGGCAATGTGCAGAGCAGAAACCATCTTTTCAAGAAACCCAAAATATTCCATTCCCATTAGGTTTTTAAATATCTCATAAGCTCAATTTCTTTCCAGAACTATGGGTCTGTGGATCTTCTTATAGAAACCCATTACCATGTGGCTATTTAACAAATCCATGCCTGCTTAAAATTACAAATGACAGCCTATTTCATAAAGAGAAAAGTCCTCTTTGTCAGGAAAACATTATCAGTGGGTTCTCCTTGGATAACAAATGGGCTTGAGTCAGGCCCAGCACCATAACTGTTTCCAAAATAGAGTAGCAATGGACTGCCATTTCTAATTCAGGAGTCATTGCAGAAATGAGTGACTACCCACGAGTCTAAATTATCCAGAGAAAATTATCATGATTTGCTATGGATCTACATTCATAACTTGTCTGTCTTCCTTATTTTTTGCTCTAAAGATTTCTTGTCAGACACAATGTCAGAGGTCACTGTCAGAGTGTTCCTTTGGTACCCATGAACTATAACCAGCCAACTTGTTCACTATTGATCCACTATGTCTAAGTATCTATTATGGTGGATATAAAAGGTGGCTTCACATTTTTCTAAACAGATAATTCATAAAGGCCAAGGGGTCATGGCTTGTGATAAATCACTCTGACTGTAACTGTGACTAAATGGGAAGAGAGAGAGGGGAAGAGAAGGGAGTATCAAGAGTCACCAGCGTTAGACTAGAGAGGTAGAAAGTTATGTGTCAACTGGACACATTAACATCCATATAAATAATAAAAGGCATTAATAATATTTGCTCAACGACTTCATTATCGATTCATTCTACTCAGCAGCAGAGGCTCCTAGAGTGAATGAAGACAGGGTTGATTTTTTTTTACCACTGAAGTTCAGTTGAGGTTGAACCCTAAAATGGAAGTCAACAAAAGACAGTAAAATACGTTCTGGCAGCCATATATTGGGTCCTGGGATTTAAACATTTTGCAGGTAATGCATCTTCTGGGGGCCAAGCAAGGGTCTGCAGAAACAGAAGCCTCAAATACAAAGTGTTAGAACCTGCTGGGCCCTGTTCCTGTGGGATTATTTAATTATTCATATTCTGTGACCCCTCCAGATTCAAGTTGAACTTGCAGCAATACACTGCAGAGGCCATTGCGGATGTTCCCCACGTTCCCATCCTAAAGTCAAACATCTCGTTAGGAGGATCTAATGAGTGGGCTTTGCTCACAAGTTAGCTCATTTAATGCTGTTTATGGTCTTCTATCTATTGGAGAACTCGGAGATAGTGTACTTTCTCAAGATGACAGTTTGGAGGAAAGTAAATTGAGATGAACCATGTTGAGATGAGATAGTTAAAAATGTCATGCTCCATAAGTTTGAATGCATCCTTCAAGTTCTGAACAGTAAAATGCAGCTGCAATAAGGGAAACAAAGAAAAAGCAGAGAACTAACAATACAAATCCTTCTTTGACAAGGTTATTTCATGGGGGAAACAAACACCTTACAGAGCCATCCCTGAGTGCACACCCAATGCACATGCATATGTACACACCCCACACTCCCTCCTGATTTTAATTCCTTTCACTATTCAGAGTGGAGGACACATCAAAATTGCAAGGTTTCAGACAATAAACCACTAGCTTTACTTCTGTTTACAAATGTTAGTTGAGGGACTGTCCCTACCTGACTGGATAGAATTCCAAATGGTCCCCAGTAAATGTGGGAGCTGGTGATGGCGGGTCCGAGCATCGGAACAGGTCCTTTAGGAGATGATTGAAGGCTCAGAGGTGGGCATGGGCGGATGTGGGAGCTGTGGAATTGCTTCGTTGATTTCTTCTTACAGAGCCCCATTCATTTCAAGTATCTACTAACTATAACTCTGAGTTAAAACATCCTAAGAGAAACCCAAGAATGACCTATTTACTGGAAGCGATCAATCTAAGTTAACAGTCTGACCCTGGGAATAGCTTTCCTTCTTTATGTGAAACCCCAGTTACTGGGACAACCACTCTGTTGAGGGAATTTCTCTCCAATATCTGTAGTTCTTAACCTTTTTGCAAATCAAGAACCCTTTTGAGATTATAACAAAAACTATGATCCCTCTCTGGAGAACAATGTTCACATATTTTGCATTTATTTTGCATTTATTTTATTTCATAGCATCCCTGAGGTTGGCGCAGGTTAGGAACCTGTATTCTAAAATAGGGTGCTTTAAAAAATACACCAGATGAACACTGGTAGAATCTGCCCTTCATTCTTCAATTCAGTAAAGAAAAAAAAATGAAGCTTAGAGATGAGCCAGCCACTGTAACCTTCAGAATCCAAATAATACTGTCCTTAATAATAATCATATTCAAGTGTCATGCTTGGTGTTCTCTATGGACATCTCTATTCTTCATAATCATTTTTATTTTTATTTAATGTTTGGAGATGTTGTAAAGAGTGACTACTGTTTCAAAATGTGACCTCTGTGAGGTTTAAAACCTACTGAATCAGATGAGATATGAAAGCGTTCAACATAATGTATGACTTAAAGCTATGTTTTTAAAACTTTAATAGGAAATGTCTGACTTAGATCACTATTTCTAAGGTCTGGCAGACAGAAGCTGTCTTTTTAAAACATCTAATTTATATAGCAAACAGAGATCCAGCAAGTAGATAGAAATGCTTTTCCCCGTTACCTCATGCAAACCTGAACCTTTAATTTGTTTTGAATAAACCTCAGCTCTTGCAATATTTTAACAGTTATAATGCATCTCATTTTCCCCCCAAGGTTTTTTTAGGTGTTGTGGTAGACAGTGAGATATTGAGATAAACAAATCATGCCTATTGTCCTCAGGAGGTTTATAGTCTTATTAGAGACCTAGTGCATTCTTGCACTGGAGGGAGAGGTCCTTCAGGCTAGCCTGCCCCCTCTCACAGTCCAGGAGCCCTCAAGGGCAGGATGCAACCCAGTGATCAGAGGAAAGTAATGCCCCATCACACCTCTGCTGCTGCCACTGCTGGCAGTGCAAGCCTTGGCCAGCCCTGGATACCTGAGCCTTGGATGGCCCTGGGAGGCTGGGCACCTGCCATCTGAGGCTTTCCTGTGCTTTGGGCCAGCCCTGGGCAGCTGGGGGGCTGAAGGGACAGGGGGACTCTAGAAGTAGACACACGAAGTGGCCAAGCCCACTTGCCACATGCCAACTACCCCAGCAGGGCTGAGGGGACTGGGTGCTGCCATCTTGTGGCTGTGAAGCGCCTCTATCTTTGAGGGTGGGGTAGTCAAATAGCATATTCCCTCCTTATTGGCTATGGGTGCCACCATCTTTGCGATAGCATGAGGGTCAATTAGCACATTCCCTCTTTATTAGATCGGATGAGAGAACAGATGCATGTACACACCCAAATGACTGCAGTGCTTGACAGCATCGTTCCTCCTGGCAAAACTCCATTTTTACTCAGGGACCCACTCCTCTTCTACATAAGCTATATGAGTTAGGGGAAGCTGACCTATACTGGGCTAAACCAATCATGGGAATCCTACACACACCATTGTCTATTATTGGTTCGGGCATCCTGACTTCAGCCAATTATTATTCCACATTCCCTGGTGATAGCAAGTGGTCCAAGGATGGGCATGCAACTTAAATTAGCCTCATCGTACCAAAGGGAAAAACAACCAGAAGGGAGGTTCTCTCTCTTCCCCTCTAAGTGTATTGTCCCAAATGCTGTTAGGGAAGTTAGCCTGAGGACAAAGCTAAGACATTTGGGAGGACAGATGTGACAAAATTACAGAGAACTGAAGTAGAAAGCCTGATGGAGCCACCTGGTCAGCAAACATTTGCTGGGTACTTGTGACATTTAGAACATTACATAGCATCATGGAAAGAGCCCTTACTTGCTGTGTGACCTTAAGCAAGCCTCTTAACCTCTCTGAGATTCCACTTTCTTGTCTATAAATGCTGATTCCACCCCCACCTTGCACGGTGTAAATGAGTAAAATAGCACTTCTAAGCATTTAGCACAGGGCCCACCATATCATAGAAACGAATGACTCACTGGCTGACTGAGTGACTAGATAAGATACATGAATAATTTTCCCTACTTATATTAAATATGTGGTTCCAGATTTTAAAATGGTAGGCTCAGTACTTTGGGAACTGTTACCACTGGATGAACAAGTTATCTCCACTACCTCCTGAGGTTAAGTTTAATACTTGTGGATTTTTTTATTTTTATGAGGGCAAATCTTCCCACAGGGATCACAGAAACTTCTGCTCAGTCATTAATTAAAACAACATGATTCAGAGCCCTAAGGATGTGTAACTCTCCATTCTGGAGGCTCAAAAGGAAGTGATACACAATAGCTAAGATTTGGAAACAGCCTAAGTGCCCATCAGCAGATGACTGGATCAGAAAACTATGGTACATCTACACAATGGAATACTATGCTGCCATAAAAAAGAAGAAATTCTTACCATTTGCAGCAACCTGGATGGAACTGGAGAGCATTATGTTAAGTGAAATAAGCCATTCAATGAAAGAAAAATACCACATGATCTCACTCATTTGTGGGTAATAAAGAACATTATAAACTGATGAACAAAAAAATGCAGAGGCAGTAAAGCATCAAACAGACTGTCAAATTACAGCAGGAAGGTTAGGGAGAAGTGGGGTAGGTAAGAGATCAAAAGAAGGACTTGTATGCATGCATATAAGTATAATCAATAGACATAAGACACTGGGGGGTGAGGGCATGTATGGGAGTGGGTGGGGGGGCAATGGGAAGATATATACACATGTAATACCTTAATTAAAAAATGGGGGGTGGGGAGAAAGAAAGGAAGCGATGCTATAAATTGCTTTGGAATGCATTGATTCTGGGGTTTTTATGTGATGCCCACAAAGGGCTTAAGAGAGTAGGTGTTGGCCAGAGTGCTATGATGCTCTTCAGCTGCTTTGTACAACCTACAGGTAGGACAACTAAGAAAAGTACCGTCTCTTCCTTTTCATGAGCCAGATCTTTTGGTCCATCAAGTCGACTGAGCCTATTCCGAGGTGGAAGGCAGATGAAAGTCTGGGATGGATCACTAGGAAGCCAGTACCAACCTGAAGATGCCTTTACTTTACTGGAAAACTTTGAGGTACAACATGTGTGGTTGAGAGCTTTGCCATCAGAGGTACCTGGGTTTAAGTTCAGAATTACCCACTTACTAGCTGTGTGACTTTGGGCAAGTAACCTAACCTCTCTGAACTATAACATTTTTCAATTGTAAAAATAGAATGTTCCTACTCCAATCCTATGAGGCAGGAGGCCACCAACTCCTACAATTATTATGAGGATTAAATAAAACACATGAGAAGCATGTGTTTTACATAAAAAGCAATGTACTCAAGATAATATATAACATATGGTGAATAAAAACTATTATTATTTATAAGGACATTTATAATGTTGGTTCTGTCCATCAAACATTTGTCCTTCCTATCAGCACCCTGATTTCCTTTGGGGAATTACTTTTCCTGATTAGGTGTCATCTTGGTGCCCTCTAGTGTGCTAATTGTCTATCTTAGAAGCTTGAAGGACTCCCAGGAGGCTCTGCCCACCCAATCTTTCCTTTCATCACCTTGTACAGACATGAGGCGACCTTGTGACCTGAGTTCAGTCAATCAGAATTTCTCTCCTGGGAGTTTGAACAGGCAGAGTGAAGCAAAGGTAATAAAAGCAGTAGGATGGTGCATAAAGAAGACAGCCTTCCCTTCTCTTTTGTTGCTATCTCAAATCATTCCTATCAAGTTTCCTTTTGCTTAAATGGCCAGCTTCCATATCTGTTGCTTACAACCAAAGAAGTGGAACCTTATTACTTTTTCCCTTTAGGAAACAAGTATTTCCCTTCATAGCCTGCCTCTCTTCTCTTCTCCTTTTATCCTAATGTCCTACATAGAATGTTCTCCAACACAGCCTACATTTTTATAGCTTCATGCATGTCTTCGAAATGTCCTTTCTGCTTGGATGCTCATATTCAACTTCCAACTGACCTCCAACAGACATATTCTAACTCATTTTTTGAGCCCCAGCTCAAATGTTATTTTCATTGGGCCGCCTTCAATGACTATTCTGACTCAGCTGTAGAAAAATATATAAGCTTTTTTTGAAACATTTATTCACTTGCCATGTTGTATTATGGTTAGGTTATTTGCTGCCATCTAGATTGTGTGCTCTTTGGAAATGGTGGCCAAGCCTCATTCTGTGTGTCTCTAGCACTTGTGATCCAGAGCAAGAACACAAACCATTTTTGTTGAATTAGTGATAGCTATCACAAATATTTAAATTGCAGTTTTGTGGACAAGGGTTTATATTTGGGGCATGGCCACATAAGTTCAGAACTGAAGGCCAATTCTACAGGCCACCCAGTTCTCCCAGTAGTGGTGAGCAAATCCATGTCTCAGGTATCCAAATTGGTAAGTGGATTGTGCCCAAAATTTTAAGATCATTGGCTCAACCTCTATTTTGAGATTTACACACACACACACACACACACACACACACACACACACACACCAGAAATTAAATCTTATATGGTCTGACCACACACCAAGTATCAAGCTAATATTAACACATTTGATCCTCATAATATCCCTATGAAGCAGATGCTGCTATTCTTTCCCATTTCACAGATGTGAAAGCTGAGATCGAGTTGCCTGCCCACAGTTATATGACTAAGTAGGAGAGCTGAGTTTCCTGCCTAAGCTGTGTTCTTGCATACAATATGCCCTCCTCTGGAGTCTCTGGGGTATGAGAGGACTCGCAGCTCATTTTATCAACCCCCAAGTCTCAGTCCTGTTTCATGACTTGGGTGTTGGAAGCAGGCCATGTGTGGAAATCTGTCCACCTTGTAAGAAGCATTGACAATGAATACTGAGCACAGAAAAAAGGAGCTGAATTTTTATCTAAGCTACAGTGTGGAGTGATGAAGAAGAGGGGGGAGAATTCTGTGATATTTGAAAATATTGAGATACCCAGAGATAACCTCTGTGCCAGTAATAGTCCCATAATTAGCCTTGGCTAAATTCACCACGCTGGATTTGGTAGGCAATAGAGGGTAGTAGTTCAATACTTAGGTTTTTAAGTCAAGGAGTCCTGAATATGAGGCCTGGCTCTGATGTCTGCTATTATGTGTATGACCTTGGGCAGCTTACTTAACCGCTATGACTCAGTTTCCTCATCTGTACAATGGGGCATGATAAACGTCTCCACATCATAGGATAGTTATGGGACTTAAATGACAAAATCCTTGCTAGTTGTGGGAAGATTATTACCAGTGCTACTTTGGGTCTTTCAGGGGACAATGGGAAGGAAAAGAACTGAGGTGAAAAGAGAGTTTCCCATCCACTTTGCCAGCAAGAACATGGCCCTTACATATTAATAGGACTGAAGTCCCACAGGCTACCTGCATTCCACTGGACATGAGCACAAGATAGAATTTGTGGGTTTCGCATCATTATCAGTGCTGATGGCTCTACAGGATTATTCTGTCTGAGCAAATTCAATGTCCTTTTCTCCTTCAAATTTCCAATGGGAGGAAAACCTTTCCATGATGAATTTGGTCAAAAAGGCTTATTTTAGTAGCTTTTTCCAAAGGGCTAATGGTATTTCTCAATGATCCTGAGCATTCCATTGGCAGTGACAGCAAGTGCCTGCGGGAAGTTTACTACAACCTCATTTCCATGGAGGAGAAATTTGGGTGTGATTTGCCCAGAGTTCATTGGAGTGCATGTGACCTGGATCCCAGGACTGGGGGAGAAAGGGTTCCAACCCACCAGTCCATTTAAGCTTCCCACTTTGCAGATTTTGATTCAAATATTTAAATCCTTCAAATGCTTCCTGTGGAAACCAACTCACCCACTTCATCATAAGGCTCTCCAGTACCTGCAGAACAAGCAAATACGTAAAAATCGAGTGAACTTGCATAATGTATATTTCTTACCTTAATGCATTGGTCTCAGCTTTTAATAACCACAATTTACATGGCTCACAAATTAGACCCACTCTCCATGAGATCTTGGGGTGGAAACTTGGGGTGGAAGTGAGTTTTACATAAGAAACTATTTCTGAAT
The DNA here is from genome assembly GCA_011751065.1 of Lasiurus cinereus. Taxonomy (NCBI): domain Eukaryota; kingdom Metazoa; phylum Chordata; class Mammalia; order Chiroptera; family Vespertilionidae; genus Lasiurus; species Lasiurus cinereus. Next base: position 28,633,324 of record JAAGEH010000030.1, on the reverse strand, counting down.
TCCAGGAGCCTCAAGTCCACTTAAAAACATGTTGATAAGCCCTCTCCATGTATGCTTGATAAGATAAATGAATCAACCTATTCCTGTCCTCTGCCTAGCCTATTAGTGCTGATGTTGGGACATGCGAATGATGCACTAAATAATATTCTCAAAAGGCAAGTGCCACAGCGTGGGAGGACCTCTTGGGACTGTGTGTAGGTGTTGTCACTCCACAGCTGGCATCGGTATGAAATCCCACCACTGGGATATGGAGCAATTTGTAATGTAACAATTACTGATAATAGTGACCTAAGTATGCACTGGGCAGGGGGCTGGTAACCCTAGGAATCTGCAGAAGGAACAGTACCATGCCATGTACAGTATCCTGAGGATACTCTGAAGCCATGCTCATGACTAAAGACCACCACATTACCTGCCTTTGGAAGTAGCCCCCCTCTTCCTTTATGTTAAAAATGAAACTCTTCTCCACCGAGCTTTTGAGCTACACTGAAGGGATGAGCTGTATAAAAACACCATCTCTAAAATGTAAGGACCCATAGTGCTCACCACTTTCACAATTCTGCAGATTCTAATTAGGAAACCATCCCCCTGGTCCTTCTCCTGAGGGCACAAGGGAGATGAGGGCCATTACAAAGCCACATTCTGCATAGGCCGGATGATTGTAAAACTCCCTACCCGCCACCCCCCACCAACCAAAAAACCCATCAGCTTATGTCCCAACCCCCCTTCTCAGTTCATATCCTTTCATCTTGTCCTTAGGATCCACTAAAGTAAATAAGATGTCCACCCAGATAATGGAAACCCCACCAGCTCTCAGTTAGTGCCTTTTCATGCGAATTAAGCACGTTTTATACAGCCCTCATACAGCATCACTGGCTGCATTGGGAGACACCAATAGGACTCAGCCAACATCAGCCAAGCCAATGAAATATATTTCATGCGAGTTTTCTCTCTGTCTTATTCTAACCACTTG
>JAAGEH010000030.1:28587351-28627351 GCA_011751065.1 Lasiurus cinereus | reverse complement strand
TTTTCTAGAGAAGGAATATATTGGAGATTGGAAAGATTTGTTAAAAGGGAGCGTAATTGTGTAGGCCTGTAGCTGAATTAGAATCCCAGCTGTACTGGGTAAACTTGAACAAATTGTCACACTTCTCTCTGACTTAGTTCATTCAAACACAAAGAGAGGTCAATAGAACCTACTTCTCTGAGTTGTTTTAAGAATGAAGGAAAATAATATAAGAAGTACTTAGCACTAAGCCCAATAGATGGTAAGAGGTGAATAAAAGGCAGCTGTCAAAGGAAACACAGACCATCATGAAGAAATCTGTTTGGATCCTAAGCCAGCATCCCGAGCCACACCAAGCTTGGGCAGGACTGTGGAGCCCACCACCTCCTTGCTGACTGGAGGACAGTTCGCATCAGGGAGCAAAGCAGAGTAAGTGCACTCCATATATATTAATGAGGTAAAGGACCCCAATATAAACTCTTTACACATTATGCATTTGTCTTGTTTATTCAGCATTGATTGAGCACCCTCAATTCTGTAAGCTTTGTTTTGTTTCCCTTTTTAAATCATCCTTTATTTTTCAACTATAGTTGACATACAATATTATATTAGTTTCAAGGGTACACCCCAGTGATTAGACATTATATAACTAAGTGATCATCTTGATAAATCTCTTACCCATCTGATACCATACATAGTTATTAGAATATTATTGACTATATTTCTTCTACTGTATTTTACATACCCGTGATGATTCTGTATCAACCAATTTGTACTTCTTAATACCTTCACCTTTTTCACCCATTCCCTCAATGCCCCTCCCATCTAGCAACAGTCAAAATGTTCTCTGTATCCATGAATCTGTGTCTGTTCTGCTTGTTAGTTTATTTTGTGTTTTAGTTTCAATTGTTGATAAATTTGTATTTATAGACATTTTATTGTTCATATTTTTTTTCTTCTTAAAGAAGACCTTTTAAATATCATGTAATAGTGGTTTGGTGGTGGATGAACTCCTTTAGTTTTTCCTTGTCTGGGAAGCTCTTCCATCAGAAATGATAGCTTTTCTGGATAGAGTAATCTTGGTTATAGGTCCTTGCTTTTCATCACTTTGAACATTCTTGCCATCCTCTTCTGGCCTGCAAAGTTTCTGTTTTAGGTAACTTCTTTTGCTGCCTTTAAGATTCTCTTTTTGTCTTTAACCTTTTGAATTTTGATGATGATGTGTCTTTGGGTGGGCCTCTTTGGGTTCATCTTGTTTGAGATTCTCTGTGCTTCCTAGACATGTATGACTATTTTCTTCACTGGGTTAGGGAGATTGTCTGTGATTATATTTTCAAATAGGTTATCAGTTTTTTGCTTTCTGTCTTCTCCTTCTGGCATCCCCATGATACAAATGTTGGTATGCTTGAAGTTGCCCTAGAGATTCCTTGCACTGTCTTCATATTTTTTATTCTTTTTTCCTTTTGCTATCTTGATAGAGTGTTTTTTGTTTCCTTATATTCCAAATTGCTGATTTGATTCTTGGCTTCATCTACTGTTCTGTTGATTTCCTGTAAATTGTTCTTCATTTCAGTTAGTGTATCCTTCACTTCTAACTGATTCTTTATTATGACTTCCATTTCATTTTTATGCTTACTATCTCTTTGTTGAAGTTTTCACTAAGTTCATTGAGTGTCTTTGTAACCAGTGTTTTGAAATCTGCATTTAGTAGATTGTTGGTCTCCATTTTGTTTAGTTTTTTTTTTTCTATTCTTTCAATTGGGACATGTATCTTTGTCTCCTCATTTTTTGGCAACCTCTCTGTGTTTGTTTCTATGAATTAGGTAGAGCTGCTATGTCTTCTGGATTTGGTAAGGTGCCCTTATGTAATAGGTATTCTGCAGGGTATAGTAACACAGACTCCCTGATTACCCAAGCTGGGTATTCCAGATGAGCCCCCCACCATGTGGATTGTGTACACCCTCCTATTGTAATTATACCTTGATTGCTGTTGGCATGTCAATGGGAGGGATTTATCCCCAGGCCAATAGGCTGCAAGGACTGGCTATGACCACCATTTAGGATTAGCTATGTAGGGGCCCATCCCACAGAATAGGACTTACTTCAATGGGACTCTGGTGCCTGCTAAGTCTACCCTTTGAGTGCGTTACTTGTAGAGATGGATGGGTGGTGCTTGGATGTGGTCTAAAGCTGCCTACCAGGTGTGCTGGCTCTGGGATTTTCCAGGAGGTGCAGGCCACCCGGCACAAGCTACTGAGTGATCAGCAAATGGATGCTACTTCTTTTGATGGGTGTGAAGGTACTCAGGAGAGATACAGATATGGTGCTTCCCTACTGGCTCTGTGGGAAGAAGGGGAGTCTTAGAAAAGGAACAATAGCTTCTGCCAGTACTTTTTTTGTCAGAAAGCTGTCCTCCCCAGCTCTTTCCCTGATGCTAGACAATTCAGTTCCTTTGTGCATATCCCTGGTGTCTTTTGAGCTGCTGCCCGAGTGCTGGAGCTTAGATGTAGTGAGTCTGAGTAAGTCTGCATGCCTTTTAATAGGAATTGCCTGGGACTTCGGCAGCCCTCTGTCTTCCTCAGCCATGATCCCTGCAAGTTTTTACAGACAGAATTTATGAGCACTTCCTGCACTGGAACCCTGAATGGGAGGCCTGGTGTATGGTTGGGACCCATTGCTCCTCAGGAGAGACCTCTGCAGCCAATACATCCCTCCAAATTTCTATCTTCTACCTGTGAGTGTGGGACCAGCCCATTCTACGCCTCCACCCTTCTTACCAGTCTTGATGTGATTTCTTATTTATATTCCTAGTGATAGGACTTCCATTCAGTTAGTTTTCATGCAGTTCTGAATGATGGTTGTTCTGTAGTTAACTTGTAATTTTGATGTGGTTGGTGGAGGATTCAAGTACCACATTTACCTACCCTGCCATCTTGACCAGAAACCTCTGGAATATTTTTATAACTTGTCCCAATAACTCTCAATTACCTGTAGTCTGGAGGATCAGGTTTGGCAAGAAGTAAATGGAACCAGGAAAGAGGACTCTAGTACATATCAGAGTCCTGAGAATGAACACCAAAACCTTATTTTGGATGAGCTATTAGCAAGGAGCCAGAAGGGATCGTTGGTAGTTAAACTTTTAGTCCCATAAGGCAGGGACTGTGCAAATCACTTCACAGTTGCTTGGCCAGTCTTTAGCACAGTGCCAACACATAAATATTTGTTGAATAAAGTTGTTGAGTAGACATATATTGAAAGGAACAAATTATGTTAAAAATAGCAAACACTATTTTTTTATGTATACTTATATGTACTAAGACCATTCCACATCGCCATTTTATGTAATTCTCATAACAACCTTATGAGTGAGGTAGACACTATTATTACCTCCATTTTCCAGAGGAAGAAATTAAAAAGTACAGAGAGGTTAAGTAACTGGCTCAAGGTGGCACAGCTAGTAAGAGCAGGGCTGGACCTCCACAGTCAGTGAACTGTATTCTTCCCATTAAAATTAGAAGCAATAGACTTAGGTGCTGGTCTCTAGCCACCAGGTCACACTTCCTAGCTTTAAACGTCTTGCTTCTTTATTAATTAGTGCCCACCAGCTCTCAGATGGACCCTTGGATCCTTCTCAAAGTTACCTGCAGGCAACTGCATTGTCAACTTTACTTACTGTGCTCCTGACTTGGCTAGTATCCCCAATGTTCCCTTTCTCTTACTAGCTGTCAATGTCTCTCATCAACCCCACCTCCTTCTTCTGAGTTATTGTGCTTGCTCAATTTTAGGCTTCTCCACTTTCCCACCAAATGCAGACTACTTAAGAACTATCATCTTGATATCTATACAACAGTTTGTTGAATATCAGGCTTTATGCTGCTGATCATAATCTCTGTTCCTCACCATAACTCAACCAAAGGTATTGTTAGCCCCATTTTACAGGTAGGTATGATGAGGTCACCTGCTGGTATCAGTGCTGGAGTGTGATGGAACCTGGGTTCAGAGCCAGTGGGCTAAGCTTCAACATCCATGTGCTTTCCCCTGGTCCACTTAGTTGTCTCTGACTCCATGTTTACTTGTTATGAAAAATACCCCTCCCCCAAAACCAGTGAGGCAACCAAAGCTGGGGATGGGGTGAAGGTATGAGAGAAGTCTTCATGTACGCCCTGGGGGTTACCCAGACAGGGAGCACTTGGGGGTACATTTGTCATAGTCAACCACAAGGGCAAAGACCTAGGACACACAGAGATCTGAAATGAACCCCGATATTAAAAAAAGAGGCAGTGAGAACAGAGTGATCACTCTAAGCCTGTATATTAAATGTATTCTTCCTTTGTATATATATGTAAAAAAAGAACAAAACCTGCAAAAGTTATGTTTCTACATAAAGGCAGACTGTGTTTCATAGCTATTCTAATTTATGTGCCTTACATTCCTGTGATTGACTTGAACTGAATAGCCAAGTAAATAATCATTGAGAGCCACAGGTAAATCACTTGGAGGTGAACCGCGTCTGTCTAGGGCCTTCAAAATGGCACAAATATTATTTCCTAATTTTGTAGATTTCTTCATCTGAGCCCAGAAAACGCCTTCTCTTATTGTCTTTGTGGACTGACACTTTTTTTTCACTTATATTCAGAAGAGACGGCAGCAAGGTGAAACGTGAGAAGTGTTTAAAGTATTTTCAAAGATTCCCCTCCTAATTTTCCTCCTCAATGCCAAGGAAATAATGCCATTCATTTCACTTTTACAGTTGTTTATCCTGCTCCCAGGTGAGCTGGGGATGGGAGGTGCTGGAAGGAGTTCAAGAGGGAAGATACAAACCATGCCCTCAGGCATCTTGGGACCTGGTTGGTTTCCATTTAAAATTTTATTAAAATGTACATAACATAAAATTGCCATTTTAATCCTTTTTACATGTACATTTTCATGGCATTTAGTACATCGACATTGTTGTGTGACTATCAGTCACCATCCATCTCCAGAACTTTATCCTCTTCCCATACTGAAACTTCATTTTCATTAAACAATAACTCTTCATTCCCTCCTCCACCCAGCCCCTAGCAACCAGCATTCTACTTTCTGTCTCTATGAATTTATGACCCTAGGTACCTCATATAAGTGGAATCCTACAGTATTTGTCCTTTTGTGACTGGCTCACTTCACTTAGCATAATGTCCTCCAGGTTCATCCATGAGCATGAGCCAAGGTAAATACTAGTTCAGATATAAGTCAACCCAGGGGCAGATGGATATTCACATTCATTTGTGGTTATTTTAAGGAAATTCAAGCCTAAGCTGCAGCAATAAACCCAACATATTTAATGAGCTAATAATCTGTCCAAGACCCTAAAGGTGAATGAAGCTGCAAAAGACGCCACCTCTTAAGGGGACTCAGGTGCAGATTCAAATTCAGATGATAAGCGTTAGTTACTTCAGGGTACAAATGAAAATGTAAACAAGAGTTTAAGACAGAGAGGTCAGTTCAGGTGGACATGATAAGGGAAGAGTTGGATTTGAGTGGGATCTTGAAAGATAGGTAGAATTTAGTACAAAAGGAATGGGACCAGAGAGAGAAACATTCCAGGCTAGCATGAAGTGAAAGCATGTTCAACAGCAGACTGTCTCTGTCTTGTTCACTCCAGTGCCTGGTACAACTACCAATGTGTATTGCATGAATGAATGATGTGGAACCCAGCCGTGGGAATGCCCAACGTGATAGACAGTCTGGCTTGAGTACAGGGTCCCTTAGGAAAGTTAGGGATGAAAAAGAAAAATGTTGTTAGAGATCAGAATGTAAAAAACTTTGACTGCCAGACTAAGGAGCTGGAACTGTATCCTGAGGGAAACAGGGAGGCATTGAAGGTAGTGGACCAGGGGAGTTCATAGTGATTAGCCCACCATTTCTAATCTTAAGTGTCATCAAAGCACAAACACCTTCTGAGAAGCTTAAAGTGCTAATTGCTGGGTGAATGTTAATGGAATGCAAGATTCTTAGTGGTTGTATGCAGACTGCGCAACATCTTTTTTAGAAGTAGCATTTTTTGGAAGCATCTTAAAGTGACAGAAGATAGCCAAAGGGTTAGTTAGGACAACATTCTAGGAACCAGATCATTAGCTGTTGAGATTAAGAGGAAAACGGCAGATCTTGTGCCCATGGCTTGAGAGAGGATTACAAAATGTAGGGATCATGAAATTCCCTAAAGAGAATTAGAAGCCAGAGGCTATGACAAATGTCAGGAAGGAAATGAGGAAAAGAAAGTTTTTGCTTTACAGAGTGTGAAGTTGGGATGAAATACCAACTTCAGGAAGTCCAAGAATGTCCTAAAATTGGCTGCAAAATTGTGTGGGTAGGTGGGAAGTGAACTTATATAGAGATTTTTCTATAGAGAGGTTCAATCAAGGGGACCATGACCAAGAAGAAGGTGAAAAGCTATGATTTAAGGAGAAGTGATTTGAGGCAGTTTATAATAACAGTGAAATAGAAAGATAGAGCTAGAACTAGGAAATAGAAATAGAAAAAGAAGAAATCAAATATATTTAAAAAAACCAGTAGGGTCTTCATAGCTGCTATGATTAAACTTCAAGTTTGATTTTGAGCTTCCTGGCAGCCAGAAAATTCTTGATATCATTTGTATAGCTATAATAAACAGCAGTTCTTTGAGAGAAATGAAGCTATTTCCAATCTGATTTCTTAAAGGAGTTTCTCACTAAGCAAAAATCCCACAAAAGTAAATATAATAATAAGAGTAGCAATATTATTATTTTTTCAAAATTACTTTCTGGCAAGCATCAGGCTACTATATTTTTTTTCATTAAATTCAACAAAGGGAAGATAATGGAGAATTCATAGAGAAGAAAGGCGATTCGGAATAGAGCAATGCATATCCCAGAAGTCATTGACAGAGAGTCAAGAAAAACAACAGTATCACCTGATAAGTTTTTCCAACATTCAGATAAGAAAAGGGAAATTTTCTTCAGCAGCACATGAGAGAGATATCAGTGAATAAGAAAACCAGAGAGTTATAAAACCTGGGGATAAAGATAAAAATGAAAGTAGTTGGCATAAATTGCTCACCTGAGAAATCCTACATGAAAAGCAGAAGACACAAAATAGTGGGTAAATGGTCCATCAGGGTTAAGTGCATAGTTCTTTTCAAGTGTGAGAAATCTCCTCTGAAAATGAAATTAAGCACAAGAAATGTTTTGATGTGGGGTATGGACATTTGTTAGAACCTACAGCAGGTGGGTTCAGTCTTCTCATATAAGACTTAATTAGGGAGCTCCTGACTGGGATAGATGAACGAGGGGTATTCTTAATTCTGAGCAACAAGTTGACCATTGACACTGAACATTTGGGGCCAAATCTTCACAGTTCTTTATTTCTCTGGCAGGACATTGAGTACAGAGGGAGACAAGGAAGGGTGATGACTTGGTTTTGGGTTGACACCTGTCTGCAACATGAGTGTGAATCTGAAGTTTGGGCAAGGTTAGATGTGGCTGGAGGGGAAGGGCTGGAATGGGGATGGGTGCAGAGTCAAGGGAATGAACAGGGTAAAGGAGGAGGTCTGAGGGTTCTGGGTTAAATGAGGTTTAGGAGTGGGGAAAATGACAGACGTACTCATTCCTACGGCTGCCTTAACAAATTACTACAAACTTGGTCACAACTCTTCTGGAGATCAGAAGTCCACTGAGCCACGTGGGCTGGGCTCCACTTCTAAGATGCTACTGTAGTTTGTCTATTTTACAGCAAATCTCTATCTCTCTCTCTCTTAAAAAAAATGAATAAATAAATAAATAAAAATAGTAATCTTCAAGCCAATGAAGGCAGGGCAGCTGGGTTTCAATTTTTTTTTCTTTTTTATGTTTCTGGAATTGTTTTCTCTTTCAGATGGCCACATCTGCTATATCTGTACAAAACACTTTGCATGAGGACTGATTTTGCTCTTGTATTTCCAGCATTCAGCAAAATGCTCAATTAGTATTTGTTTGTCAGTGAATGAATGGATAGATGGATGGATACACACGTAAACGTGTGAATAAAATTGCATTTTCCTAGTCTCATGTGCATCAAAACCACCATCAGGACTGCCTTTTACCAAGTGCTAAAGATGTGGTGCTGTGTCCGTCCTTGAATTCTTGTACCAATATGGATAACAGCGGAGTGCCTTGTCAATAAGTACAGCATGTTCCATCCACAGCTGCCGAAATCTTAACAAGCCATCTGAGCGGAGGTGCTTGTTTGAAGGTGACACTTGCCCCCACCAATGTCATATAAGGAAATAACCCATCTTCCCTTAAGTGTCTCTCCTCCCTGCCTTCACATATCAGTGCACTATAAATGATGAGGAGGAGGGTTTGTAAATCAAGAAAAAGGCCCTGCTTTCAAGCACTCTTTAATTAGGTAGGATGGATACAGCATCCTAGTTCATTTGGACGGGACAGTGGGGAACCGTTCCATTTCCTGGATGTCCCCACATGGGCCCTACAGTGTTCCCAGGGTGACTGCTCTGTGTGAGGCATTTATAACACCTACGTTTCTTCCTCCTAATGCCAGGGCTGAGAGGAATATTATGCAGGCTGAGTCTGCAACAGAGTTTTATGAGAAGGTTTGTAGATTCAACATGGAAATAAACTTCCTGTTTACTTATCTATACCTCAACTTGTTCTGAAAACGATTCAAGGTTTGTTGTAAGATTATATAAATCAGGTCAGGGAGGACTAAATTATAAATAGATTAGAATAAAAAAAGTAGGATTTGGAACCTTAAACCAAGCCTATAACACAGCCATGCATACCACGAAGTTCTATATAGTAATCACTAAAAGGTGGGTTCACATTCACACCAGTGCAAAAAAAGGAAGCCTGACCAGTCGTACAATTTGTGGCATCCAGGAGACAGCATGTGCACATGTCAACTATTTAGGAAAAGCTCAATTATTCCTGACCGAGACCAGACAGAAATTTCTCCCAGGGTTCCTCATAATGAGAGCACTCTGTGATGAAATAACATGCCCATAAAATCTGCACAAACAATACATCCTGCACAGGATTATTCCTTAGCAGAAACTTGCAGCATCAACATCTCACCAAAACCAATTCTTTTGGATCGACACAATGTATCCCGTGCAGTGCTTGCCTGGCTTAAATCAGGAAACGACTTTAGAGAACCTTGACAGGTGCAAAATGTGGCTTGGAGCAGGGAGCACTGGCTCCAGGTCCCATTACTTGCTCTGTTGCCATAGGAGATGGTGATTAGAGCTCAAACTCTGGATACAGATGAAAGTGAATTTGAATCACCACTTAACTAAAGGTGTTCACCTATGGTATCTGCACCTCGGTTTACTCCTCTGTACAACTGATGATATGATCCCTTTCATGCAGATGCTGCAAGTGTGAAGGGTATTGTAGACGCAGTGCCCAGGACATGTCTAGAAGTTGCTCTTTTAATAAAGATGTGTCCTGAGGCTGTGAATTCACCTTGGGCAAAGTGAAATACTTGGGCACCAATTTTCTCATCAGAAACTAATGATATTGAAGAGGTAGTACTGCCTAAATCTCTTTCCATCTCTATTTTATGATTCCATGAAATGTAAAATATAACTACATATCAAAAAAGATATACCCAAATTATGTTGTTGCTTTTGTACAAATCCTCCCAGTTTTAATAATGGTCAATATCATATGTGTGTTCTCAGACCTACTATGAAAGTGTGATGACACAAAATAATTTATTATTGTGTGATATAAACACAGGGAGGGGGTAAGGTGAAGTACTAGTATTTAAAATGGAGGATTTGCATGGTGAAGCACAGTTGAAAACTGGATGGACTTGGACTAACACACAAGGAGGAGAAGTTGGTGGGGAAGTCATAAATGCAGGTCACTACCACACTCCTTCAAGATCTCCCGTGGCCTACTGGTAGGGGGATCCCGTCTGCTAGCAGGGACCTCAAGCTGCTCACCATGCAGCCATGACCCTTGCTCCTGACCTTAACATCTGCGAGTGGTAGTCCAAGTCCATCCACTTTTCAACTCTGCTTCACCATGCAAATCCTCCATTTCAAATACCAGTACTTCACCTTACCCCTTCCCCCAATTGGCTCCCAGAAATCCACTTAAAGACACTTCCAGAAGGCTAATACTAACTCCTGATTTATTGTCCTAGGAGGATAAAGTGTCAAGGAACAAAAATAATATCCAATGTAATTTTTAGAACTTTGCTATGGTTTTTGTTTTTTTCATTGTTACAATAGCAATCCTGTGATTTGTTAAGTAACTACAGTGGTCCAGGCCCTGTCTTATATACGTCACCTTTTAAATTCTTGCAATGACCATTTAGTGGTAAGGACCATGCTCATTTTATAGACTTAAGAATCAGAGGCTGAGGGATGTTTAGTAATTTTTCCAAGACAGACCACCTAGATGTTTAGGGAGCTGGGATTTGAGCCCAGGTTTCTGAATCCAAAGCCAATGCTCTTTCTCTCCATCACCCTGCCTCCTGGAAAGAGCGAACACCGTCTCAGGCCAGCCTCTCTACACAGCAATATGGGTCAGACATGTGGGACCAGCACTCCTGAGGAAGTGGAAGGTCATTTGAAAGTTCATGTATTTACTCCATATGGAATTTAGCAGACAAACAGAACTACCAAGAAAAATAGAGACAGACTCACAGAGAGCAGGCAGTCAGCTTAGGGGAGTAAGGGTGTGTGTGTTGAGGGGGCGGGGGAGGTTTAGCTCTCAGGAGACAATAACTACTACCATTGATAGAGCATTATGCTGTGGAAAGCACTCTCACCAATTTGATCCTAAAGTGGACAGTTATGCCTACATTCATCTTAGAACCAACTAACATATAATAGGCATTTCTAGTTCAGGATTCAGTCAGAAAACTATGGCCCATGTGTCATACTCACCTGCAGACAGTTTTTGTATAGCCTGGAAGCTAAGAATGGGTTTTACCTACTTAAAAGATGGTGTATACGCTCACCACATACACACAGAGGAGACTACATGACAACAACCACATGTGGCTCTTCACAAAGTTTGCCAGCCCTTGCTCCAGGTGTCCCCCACTGTGCCAGCTGCTGTACTTCTAATATTTGTCCCCATACGGTGAGAGTGAGAGGCCCTTAAGTTCAGGACTGGTGTTGGGTGTGGCCACAACTGTGAGCACAGGGGACATAACTTGGAAAGCAAAGTTCTGGTCTCTGTTCTATTTCCCATACATGCTATGTAAACTGGGATAAGTCTCCTAAACCCTCTCAGGCCAGCTTCTTCTTCTCTTTAATAGGGTGTAGGGCCTGGTCGGCTCAATGGATGAACATCCACCTATGAACAAGGTCACAGTTCGATTCCCAGTCAGGACACATGCCCAGGTTGCGGGCTCAATCCCCAATGAGGGGTATGCAAGAGGCAACCAATCAATGATCTCTCTCATTATTGATGTTTCTATTTCTCCCTCTCCCTGTCTCTCTGAGATCAATAAAAATATATTTAAAAAGATAATAATTAAAAAAAAAGTGTAGGAATGGAACTCCCTTTTACTGTGAGTCCATGAGTTCATTAGGACCAGCTCAAACTATTTTAGTGTGAGAGCTTTTTAAAATCATAATGACCTGATTGTTCTTCTTTTAGTAAATTTAAAAATAACTTAAAATTTCTAAAAGAACTTGATACAAGGTCCAGGGAGATAAGGAATTATGAGGAGATAAGGAACATATATCCCAGATAAGAACTCAAGGCGTGTCATCTCTGTTTTAGGTGACCAGTGTAGAATTGTGATTTGGAGGCCAGAATATTGCTTCTAAACAGAAAGTAGGTTTCTATGTTTGAGCATCCAAATGCAAAAAAGAAAAATATCAGTACTATAGGCCAAATACAAAGAGGGGCGGGGGATCCCATTTTAAAAATGCTCATGACAATGGAAAACTATAACTTCCAATGTGAACCAATTCATTGAGGCCTTAACATTCATTTGTTGGGAATGGAGGGGGCAGTAAAAGCTGCCATCAGAACCAATCGGGGAACGGCAGGCTGGAAAGGTCAAATGCGGCTAGGGATGTGCAACTCCTTGACTTTGTTAAAATGATGGTATTCGACAGAAGTTACATCTGAGGTCAAGTGACCGCAATAACAGGGGACAAGGAGCACTCTCAAATCATTCTCGGGGATGAAAATGACATGAAACTGACATAATATCTGAGGTGAGATGAAACTCAAATCCTCAGCAGCTGAACGCTTCACCTACTGATGGGCAGCCTGACCCTCGCCAATCTCATAATCATACTTGTGTCAAGAGGGGAGCAGAGTCTCTCGTAACACAAGGCACAGCGCTGGTGTTTTGGGGAAAGGAAGGCTTTGTCTCTGCTTCTGAGATGATGTTGAGAACAATTTTAATACTCAGCTTTAAACCTTTCAAATGAATGCCTTATTAGAAAAATTGGGTTCCACCTACATGCATGGAATTTCTCCCCTTATGTATTTTTTTCCCCATTTCTTGGCTAGCATTTTCAGTAATAAATTGTGTGTTTAGTCCCATGATTATCTTGATGTTATTCAACCCAATTCTGTTCAAAATGTAAGGATGATCCTAATCTGGGTTATCTTCTAGCTTCCAAACTGCCAGAGGAGAAGCAGGAGGGGCAAATTGGGAGGAAGTTAATGATAAATTATAATCTCTTTGCCCCCAAATAACATCTAGGAAAAGATGGTGTTCTGAACACTGTTGTGAATATGTTAACCCGTAAAATTGGAAAAGGAAACCTAAAATACATTTGAATTTAGAGCGAGTATTAAAATTAAAAACCCCAAAAAAGAAATATTATATTAAGTCAGCTGTTAACAAAAAAAATGTTTCATGTTCTATCATGTGCCCTGTAATTGCTCTAATGTGAGGTTCAGTCTGGTAGACTGTACTCCCATCTGTCGATGTGTTTAAAAGAAATTGTGTGTGTGTGTGTGTGTGTGTGTGTATTTCCTGAGAAGAGAAAGGGTGAATGGAGGTGTGATCATTTGCATAAACACAACCCCTTCTACCTTCAAAATATGCCATGACCTCTTCCCTGCCAATGCATGTGGGCCCCCACAGCCAATAAATACAGTTGTCAGCAAGGGGATGAATCAGCATGTATTTAAATCAAAGACAGCCATGAAAGACTGCATTAGCTCTGTTCCCAGGACCTGTCAAACCACAGAAGAGATTAAACATCTGACCCTCTTCATCCCCAACATTGCTCCACAAGAGACATTTCTGTCACTATTCCTGCCACTTGGCTTTCAAAGATGCCACAAAGCCTAGGGCGACCTCTGCTACATTTCAGTGTTGTTTATTGATTTCTGACCCAGTGCTTAATAGTTTTCCCAGTCCCCCTGAATGGCTTTTGTAAGCAATGTGGTTTGTACATCTCACCGATCAATACCTTTTATATTTACAATAAAATTGAAACTGCTTCTGCTGGGGGCGCAGCCCAGCATTTGTCATCCTTCAGCGAGGGAAAACTATGTCATTATCTGAATTAAAACATTTATTTCTGATTAAGAGAGTGTCCTATCTCATTAATTTTTCCCTTTCCAATAGAATGGGAATAGAAGCCTATTGATTTTTGCACTTTTACACATCTCCACTGCTGGGAAGATAATTGAGAAGTTAGCCAGAATAAATGAAGTTTCAAGTCTAGTGGGCCAGCCAATACTTTCCAAATTCAAGGTGTTTTTATGAAGCTGGATTTTAATTTGTTGGCAAGCTGAAGCAGTGGGACTTATTTGACTGAGTAAATTGGATTAAGAGTAGAATCGGCTGGAAACATGTCTTGGGGAATGCCGAGGGCCAGTCCCCCCAGACAGCCAGAGCCTTGCTTTAGATTTATACTAAGACAGCTTCCAAATTGCCCTCCTTCAAAACTTCCAACTCGCTTCAGGAAGTGTAGACCACTGACCCAAAAGCCTGTTAATTCCAGTTTCCCTTCCTCATGCCCGTTGCCTTAAAAACAACCAAGATCTAATCAGAGGCTGAACTAGACCTTCAGATTGTCGGCACCAATTGATTACACTTTATTAGAATAATGGGACTAAATCCAAGCTTCATTAAAATGAATTCCCTGTGCTTGGAACCCTTTTTTTGAAAGACCTTTCAATTACAAGACCTTATGGCACACACAGGGAATCCTGCTCACTTTGAAATTTTTCTCATTAGGAATTAGCAGTCATTTGTTCTTATTTCCATATGCAAAGTCCACGCCTTGCCTGCTCCTGGGAAGGACAGAAAATGCACTGGTCCCTAGGGTTAAAAGGAAGCAGGGGATACAGATAATTTAAACCACAGCTATCTTTGTTAATGTCTTAATTTGTTACATTCTCTGTAATTTATTTGTCACTGGTCCATTACTTTTCACATTCCCATTCACTTCTATGTATCTTTAGTTCCTCTAGGAAAAATAGGGCTCGTCCTGGCATTAAAGGAGAATGGAAACCAGGTTCAGACTAAAGATCTTCCAGGTTACAGCTAAAGATCCTTCAAGGGGAAAAAAATTGACTAAATGCCTTCC
Organism: Lasiurus cinereus; assembly: GCA_011751065.1. NCBI lineage: Eukaryota > Metazoa > Chordata > Mammalia > Chiroptera > Vespertilionidae > Lasiurus > Lasiurus cinereus. The sequence goes on along the minus strand of JAAGEH010000030.1, from coordinate 28,612,830 downwards.
CTGGTGACCTGACAATAGAGACCTGCCCAGGGAAGAGCTCATCTAGAAATGAGGTTGAGAACTTTAGTTCACGTTTAGAATGCTGCAGTGTGAGGGAAGTGCGAAGATCATGTTTCCCCTTAGAAGTAAAATGAAGCGTTGAAAATTAAGGAAATTATTTCTACAGAAAAGATTTCCAACCTGAATTTATGTGACATAGGACAGCCTGAATTTGGCAGGCATACTCTTTGGTATAAATTTGTGTACACACACACACACACACACACACACACACACACACAACTGGGGCCAAAGGAAAAATAAATTGCCAAGGAAGCACTTCAAGAAAGACTTGATTTACAAAAAAAAAAAAAGGGGGGGGGGAGAAAGAAAGAAAAAATCAACCCAGCAGATTAAAAATGCTGTGGAAGTGAAGAACTTAATTTCTGACTGCATTTTAATGCATGGTCCAAAGTACCAAAGTATGCAAAAGGTTGAATACATTCATCACAAACAGTTCTGTTTCCTCTCTTACCCCAATGAGGAATTACAGGGTTACCAATGACCTTCCTCCCAATGAAGCTTCATAATTATGGTCATTTATTATACAACTGAGATTAATGGATGGGCTTTACATAGAATAAAAATATTATTTAACAGCTGCATTATTGATGTGTGAAGTATAATTTTAATTTATTTAAACGCTATAAATATATTGGTAATGTATTCTTTTCAAATTATCCTCCTAAACCACGCACTGGCAAAACCTCAATTAATATTGCACTAAAATCTATTTTCTCATGTTGTGTGAAGCTGTGTTTGGCTAAAAATATGTATGCTATGATGCCTTGGCATATTTTACCAGTGTATTTTCCTTTTCTTCTTGATTCATGATTTCAATTTGAAATTGAATTTCAATTGGAATCATTTAGAAAAATATATCTTCCCTTAAATAAAGGATCCCTATTTAAGTCTAAAATTATTTTTACTATAAATTACACATGCAATGATTTGAAGAAAAATTCTATATATTTACGTTCATTTGGCATACTGCAATATTTTTAAATACTTAGTGTATACCCAGTGAAATTATAAAATTGGAAAAATAGTTAAGCCAACAGCTCTAATTTACTTAGCATATGAGCATAATCTCAATAAGCCTGCAAAGAAGCCATTGCTTATATATTATGTTAAATTGCTTGGTACCGAAAGCATATTGTATAGCTATAAGCAGAGATAGACTTAGGTATTTTACTTCTGGCTTTATCTCTTTTGTATTCTGTCCATTTGCCCTTGGCTGTCATTATTCCATGCTCATCGACAGAATAGTTATAGTTTGCAAAAACCTATCAGGTAGGCTGGACACTAGATAATTGAGGTGATGATCAGTCTCAGCAAAAGACAATTGATAGTGATAGTGTCAGAGGCTGCACCTAACAAGATCTGTACCCTCTGTCTCCTTTAGCCTTTCTCTGGAATGGACCGAATATGGAATAACATGGACTCGGCTGATGAGCATCCAGAGACAGGATGGTAGTGCATAATACTTCCTGGAAGTGCAATAGGATTGGGAGAGAGAGTCTTCTGACATTGAGGCAGGTTATTAAATAGAAGTGTGAACTATTAAGAGATGATCTTGACCCTTAGTACATTTTTATCAAAGTCAAAAAATACTTGATACCACTGAGCAGCCTACCACAGGTACATGGGGAGAAATGCTTTATTATGGAAATGTGTAGTGTCTTCTTCAAAAGAGAATAATTCAGAATACATGTACTGCTAAATATATAATAGTGCGTAGGACTCCCAATAATTAACATCAGCTGTACACTAAGGATGTTCTGGAATGATATTTGTAAGGAGATGGTTGACCAAACTTAATAAGAACTTCCTATATTAAAAATAAAGTTTTAAATTGTTCTAAAATAAAGATAATTTTAAGTTGCTTTTATGCTAGCATGATTTAACACAGCTTTTCTGAAAAGGCTTTTCAAATCCACTTTCAATTCTAGCCTTGGAGGTGGAGAAAATTTCAGGGTGTATACAGAAGGCTGTAGATGCAGATTTTTTTTTTCACAGACTGTGAGGTGCCGTGTAGATTTTTGATAGGCAGTTATCCTGGCTTTCCTCATACCCTATGCACCTGTTTTTACCCTTTTTAAAACTGAGGGCTCATCACAATCTTACAACCCCTACATTTCCGTCAAAGTGTATATAAGTCAAAATACTACATATTGAAACACCCTAATTGCAGGGACAAAAACTAATGGAGCCCACTGACAATGGACTTAGGCCAGAAAGAATGCAGACAGTCCTAGTTTTGCATGGCTATTAAACACCCTATAGTCTATATAAAAATATGCCAAGTTGAGGCTTAATAGTAATAAAATGGTATGGGTAATGCCCTCAATCTGGCTGAATGAGCAATGCCCCCTGATTGGGTAATTGACAAACTACATACTGTAACACACTTCAGAATAGCCCTGCCTTTTCATTATGTTGAACAATAGGTTAACTAGATAACTCTCCACTTGGCAAAATTACTTTCCACTGACTTCAAACCATCTTCTTTTCTCCTCAAGCTACTGCTCCCTGTGATATTTCAGTATTCTTCTTCCCAGCAGTGCACTTTCAAAGCCAGTTATATGCTAGCTCAGTGGTACTCAGATTCTTCCTGTTTTACCTTTCCCCGGGGTCAATTGCCTTTGGGAGGGAACCAATAGAGATTAACAAGAAAGATATACTGCCTGATTCCTGGCATTTAGAGAGGCCTGCAAAGGCACACTGGCTCTTCTGGGACTGGTGCTATTTTGATCAGAGTCTTGTCGGCAATTAGAAAATAACTCCCAGTTCGGAAAATGTAGTCATATTAGAGAAAATGCAAGCAAAAGACATATCTCTAAAGACTTTGGTGTGTCCTTCACTTTTTTAATGTTCATAGATCAGGTCGTGTAGTCCAGTGGAATAAGGTAGTATTTGAAGTTTCTTGCAAGAATTTCCTAAGTATCTCTTCTCTGCCTGCCCATCACCATGAGTCAGCACGGCTGGCAATATTAAACAAAGCTCCGAGGGCTCCCTGCCACTCCCCACTGTGTAGTTGGGGAGGTGAGGCATGTTCTCTGAATGCAGGATATCGATTGATTTATAACAAAGGGGTAGATATAACTATTGTCATTGGAATTACACTGAGTTATAGCGACATGGTTTTCTGTTCCACAAGCCACTCCCCATATGTACCATAACTCAAACCCTGAATGACAATAATACTATCTATGAAATTTATATTCATGATTATAAATTAATTTTTTTTTGGCTGGACCACCAGCAGCATGGACTTGTAATTTCCAAACAGCATTTATGGCATTAACTTGGGAATACTATCCATCAAGTCTGATGACAAATGTGGAGGGTGATGGTCTTGCCCGCCTCTGGCTCTAGCAGCCGGTTGTGTTCTGGAGAGAAAATGCTGGGACAGAGAAGCTGGGGTGGGTAGCCTGCCTTCTCTGCCACCTTCCTCACAGTGACAACAAAGTGTGGAAGCAAACTTGCCACTTCAAAAAGAGAGGAGGGATTCACAGGTGACTTTTTGCAGAAATAATCGAGATTCTGTTGAAAATAGCAAGAGCCGCTATTGATGGGGATCTTACCACATTCCATGTGCTCTGTCTCTCAAAATTCTGCCTATGATCCAGGAAGATGGGTATTATTGTACCCGTTTTATAGATAAAAAGACTGAAGGGCAAAGGGGCTTGCCAGAGATTATAAAACTGGAGAGTGAAGATTTAAATCCATGCCTGTCTATCTTCAAAGAATCAGGAGTTTCCATGCAAACAAGCTTCCAAGATTGGATTCCCCAGGTATCATACAGAGGGACTGCCACCAGCAGCAACAAAAAGCATAGTGATTGGTTTAAATAAAATTTTGTCATTCTAAATAACTGAGAATAGTTGAACCTCTAATAAAATATCATCTTTATCAGAGTTAGCTGAGCAGCAATAATGAGTCTAGGTTCTGGGTCAGGCTAACCTGGGTTCAAATCCTGAGGCTGCTACTAAGTTGCAAGCTACTTGACCTGGTGGACTCCTCCATGAGCCCTTGCACCTCTTGAAAATTATGAAATTCCATGCTGCCTTTTGCTCTCAAGACTTTGAAGGAGGCAATTGCGAGTGGTGGAAAGTTGGGGGAAAGGAGGAAGGAAGGGGGCCTGGGCACAGCAACCCCCAATGCCCTTTCCTAAGGCTCTTGGCACTGTGCGGACATCCCCTACTTCTCCCTTGGAAAGGAAGCTTTTTCTTAATGACCGTCAAACACTAACCACCTCTCCAGCTCCCCTCCCAATCAGAACATATATTGGACAAGTCTTTTTTTTTTTTTTTGACCATGACATTTAACACAATTGGATTATGGAATAAAAAGCTGAAGGTAAGTACAAGAAAGCAGTTCATGGTCAGGGCGCAGCTTGCTCTGTTGGGAATGGGGTTGAAGGAGCATAGTAGAGTGAGGATCCTGCAAGGGAGGTAAGGGGAATGTACTGGGACAACAGAGACAAACACGTTTGGGAGGCAAGCCTGCAAAACCTTCTTCCCCTCCCCATCTTGCCCTAGCCTTAGCCCTGCAGCCCACTCTCTAAAATCCTCCGTGCTCAGCTTTCCTCATGTCAAGTAGCTCCCCCATCTTTCCAGCCATGGTTTAATGAACGTCACTTTGCAGACATGATTTAGTTAGTTTCACAATATTTCCATGTATGAGGTGTCATTATTAACCTATTTCCACAGAAGCACACTACCGCTCAGCAGGCAAATTTGCTCGATGTCTCACACTTCCCATAGGAATTCACACTCAGGCTGTTAGGCTCTAAAGCCCTGGTTCTTATATTCAACCTGTCCCCACCCTAAGGCTGTCTAGCCCAGCTCAAATGGCCACTCCCTGGTTGTGGAACACGACAGAGCAGGAGATGCAGTCCCTGAGAACATGGTCTCTGGAGCCAGTGCCTATCTTTGAATTCTAGTTTTGACTTGGGCTAGTTTTGTGGCTTGAATGGATAATCTCTCTGTGTTAAACTTCCTCACCTATAAAATGGGAATTAGAGTTGCCAACATTGTACAACTGTTGCGGGGATAAAATATACATATTAATATTTGTAAAGCACTTAAAACAATAAATGCAGAACAAAACCATCATATTTTTGCAGCCGGGCAATACCACAGCTCTCCTCTGGAATCCTTCTACCGTCCTCCCCACCCATCCTTCCTTCAAGATTAACCTTTATCTCAATTCCTGCCCTCCCCACCTTCGCACTATTCCTCCTGCACACAGTGTCTACAGCAGTCATCAGGGTGATTCTGGTCTTCCCTTCTCTCCTTTAGCCCTCTTATTTCTATTTCATTTCCTCACACATTATATAATTGCTAGAGGCCCAGTGAGGGTCCCTGGCCTGGCCTGCAGGGATCAGGTCGAAACCTGCTCTCTGACATCCCTTGAAGGGCCCCGTATTGCAAGAGGATGGTTCTTGAGTAATGCACCCTGGAATCGGGCTCCCTCATCTCTGGTTCCAGGTGCATCACCAGAAAACTGCAGCTGCCAAGTCACCGCAGCACAGCAGCTCCTACATTGAGTGTTTGCTCCCTAGTGGTCAGTGCATGTCATAGCTACCAGTCAGATGGTCAGACAGTCACTTAGGCTTTTATATATACAGTGGCACCTCGAGATACGAGTGCCCTAACATACGAGATTTTTGAGATACGAGCCCTTGAGCGAGCGATTTTTGCTTTGAAATACGAGCAACATTTGAGATAGGAGTAATTGCGAGGATCAGCCGGCTGCCCATGACCCACCAGTTTACCAAGACTCGAGTGTCTCATAGTTTCCCATGCCTCAAGGTTACAGAACGAATTAAACTCGTATCTCGAGGTACCACTGTACATATATATATATAGACTAGAGGCCCAGTGCATGAAATTCATGCACCCTTTCCAATCTGGGACCCCTCGAGGATGTCCCACTGCACAAATGGGCAGTCGGACATCCCTCTCACAATCCGGGACTGCTGACTCCAACTACTCGCCTGCCTACCTTCCTGATTGCCCCTAACCGCTCTGCCTGCCAGCCTGATCACCCCCTAACTACTCCCTTGCCAAACTGATTGATGCCTAACTGCTCCCCTGCCAGCCTGTTTACCCCTACCTGCCCTTCCCTACAGGCCTGGTCACCCCTAACTGCCCTCTCCTGCAGGTCTGGTCACCCCTAATTGCCCTCCCCTGCAGGCCTGGGTACCCCCCCAACTGCTCTTCCCTGCAGGCCCAGTCATCCTCAACTTCCCTCCTCTGCTGGCCTGATCACCCTAATTGCCCTTCCCTTCAGGCTTGATTGGCCCCAACTCCCCTCCCTTGCAGGCCTAGTTCCTTCCAACTGCCCTCCCCTGCTGGCCTGATCCACCCACAACTGCCCTCCCTTGCAGGTCTGGTTCCTCCCAACTATCCTCCCCTGCTGGCCATCTTGTGTCCACATGGGTACAGGATTTTTGACCACATGGGAGCAGCCATTTTGTGTGTTGGAGTGAGAGTCAATCTGCATATTACTCTTTTATGAGATAGGATAGAAACCTGGTGCATGGGTGGGGGCCAGCTGGTTTGCCCCGAAGGGTATTCCAGATCAGGGTGGGGGTTCCCTTGGGACATTGGATGGCCTGAGTGAGGGGCCTGTGGTGGTTTGCAGGCCAGCCATGCCCCATGGCAACTCAGGTGGAGGTCCTGGTAACTGGGATTTATTTATCTTCTACAACTGAAACTTTGTACCCTGGAGCGGAGCCAAGCCTCCTGCTCCTTCTGTGGCTGCTGCCATTTTTGTTGGGATTTATTTATCTTCTATAATTGAAACTTTGTAATCTTGAGTGGAGACCTGGGCCTGCCAGAGTGTGTGGAAAGTTTGGCTTCCTCCATTGCTAGGGAAAACCAAGCCTCCCTCCTGTTCGCTTGGTGGCTGCAGCCATCTTGGTTAGGATTAATTTGCATAGTCACACCTGATTGGCTTGTGGGTGTGGAGTAATGGTTAATTTGCATATTGCTCTTTTATTAGGTAGCTTTTCATTTATATTGTATGCATGTCATGTATATTATGTATTTAACATATAATAATATGCACTTTTACAATATTGATAATATGTAATGTTATGTTGTGTAATAATATATATGATATTCTATACACATTATTTCTTTCCATTTATATACTTATCTCACCAGGTTCTGCATTTGGACTTGCATCTCTTTTCACAGTATCTAGCCCAGAGCAGATATTCAATGAGTGAAGTTGACTTGAAACCCAAAGAAAAATAAAAAGTGAGGCTCAATTGTCCCCACTTCCTGTTAAGTTTTAGAATGTCTTATTTCATTCTTTTCTAGATTTTTAGAAGGCATCTGGCAACATCACCTCCAACATACCACTGAACACATCAAAACTTCAGGATATTTCCTTGTGGGTCTAGTGTTTCTCAGCTATGAATCTGCTCTCCTTCTCCCCAGATATTTTACTTTATCTTCTGTTTGCTTTGTGAAAATTTTTCCAATCTTCATTTTTCATTCATTCATTCATTCAATGAATGTTATCATTTTTCTTCTTAAAACTCATTAGTTTTCCATGAAGCTCAGGATATACCTAAACCTCTTCACATGGCCTATGAGCAGGGTGACTGTATCATTTATTGTCCAAACTGGTATACTCTTGAGGGTGAAAGGGGTGCTATTAATAACTATGCTAGGACAACAGGTATTAATCACAATTGTCATTGGCAAACTCCTCATAAAAGGCCCTGGTCACCTGGCCTCTTCCAGGTCTGGCCCTTCCCTGCCCCTCCCTCTTGCTCATGCTATCTCTGTCCTCTTTTTGTTCCTTCAGGGGGTCCGGCTCTTCACAGCACCTGCCCCAGTTCCCATCACTGCGTTAATTTCTGAGCTATCTGTGCTCAGGGGTGTTCACAGCAACAGGTCCTTGTATATCATATGTGCTTCTGAATTTACTCTCTGCACTTGGCACAGGTGCAGGGATGCTCAGTCAGTGTTTGTAACATGCTTGTTTCGATCAATCTAGCAAACATTTTTTTAAGCTCCTACTATGTGCTAAGTTCTGTAGTAGACATTGGAAATACCAAAAGAGCAAAACAATAATTCAATCTAGGGTGATCAACGGATACACATAAAAAGCATTCCAAAACAACGTAAATAGGCTGTAACTTGGAAGGGTACCAGGCAAGGAGCAGGGAGAAGGGAGGGCTTCACCTCCCTAAGGAGTTATCCCAGAGCCAGAGACTCAGCTCAGTGGGTGGGTTGAGTTGTCAAGGAAAGAAGGTGGAGGTGACAGCATGTGCAAGGAGAAGGGGCATGTAGGGGGGTTGATGAGGGCAGTAATGGGTACAGGAGGGCATGGGTGTCTAGAGAGATGGTGGAGGCGAGACCAGTGACACTCTCCCAGACACGGAGCGAGGAAGCACCTGGTCAGCTTTCTGCTACAGGCAGGACCCTTCCTCAGCATAGTGGACAAGGGGATGCTCAGTCAGCTCCCTTGTTCCTGTCTTCCTTCTCATCAGGCCTCTCTAACTCACAACCACAGGGCCTCCCTTCCCCAGCAGGTCGCTTTTCTCTCAGCTTCCCAATGTCCAAATGCTGTCTCAAATCGGGGTGGGGGTGGGGATGGCAGGCGGCACTCTCTCTGAACCCCGCTATTTTAGAGACTTTCCGGGCAGGTCTTGGATGCAGACCCCATCCTCGGGTAGGAGACAACCTTACGCAGGGTTGCCTGTTCACTGGCCCTGAGCAAGTGGAGGTGCGGCTGAAGGAAGTGCGAAGTGCGTGATGGGCCTGAGAGCCCACGGGCCCGCTGGGCCCCTGTTACGGATGGTGGGGCAGGGGCTGGGGGAGGGGGGATGCTCGTGGCCGGCTCTCTGGGGCTACCTTCTTTGAGGGGATTAGGGGAGGCAAAAGGCAGCGGGAAGCATAGGCCCCATTGACTCTGCCGCCTGCGGCCTGCAGACACACACCGGGGATCCCGAGACCCCCTTCCCACCCTCGGAGAATCCATTTCAATGCTCCGCAGAGACTCCACCCGGGTGTGAGGCGAGGGAGAGCCATCCACAAAACAAAGATCTCCGAGGGGAAGAGGGAGGAGGCGGGGGGAGGGGGTTGTTCAGAGGTCCAAACCCAGGAGGACTAATCCTCCTTTGGTCCAAGGAGGTGGCACTTTGTCCTAACAATATACTCTCCGGAGAGGGAGGACCCTGGGTGTCCGGAGGAGTCTTTATGCTGCTTCGGGCGACCAGGCTCTGACCCTCTGAGGTGCCTAATGAGCTCCTCTCTGCAGGAGGCCCCCCTAGAAGAGGGAGAGTAAGAACAGTCCCAACTCCTCTGCAGGGCCATTTACAGACAGCCTTTCTAACCCTGCCCACGGAGGCTCCTGATCGGTAACGGAATGGGCAGACTTCAAACCCAGAGCCATAGTGTGGCACAGCTTCCCTTCCCTGAGGAGGATAGGGGGAAGGTAGGGAATATTGGGGGCCTGGCTTACCATAGTCACAGCAGCTGACCCGGCTCTGTCCATACACGTGTGCTGAGGGTCTGTGAAAGAATGTGGGACTCTGTGTCCAACCCTGGGCAAGTCTAGTGTCACTAGTGTCCACTTGAAATCAGGACAAGACCTGCTCGACCTGTCACAGGACTAATACAAAGAGAATGAGTGAGTTTACAAACTGTTTCCTAGAACCCGGGATGGAGTTCCTCAAGCTACAGTGAGCAGCAAAATCAGGAGTGGGGGCTTGTTAGCATGCAGCTTCCCAGGCCTCCACTCAGAGAGTGCAAATTAAAGGTTCAGTAGGAGGCCAAGGAATCGGCCTGTTACCCAGTGTCCCTGGTGATTCTGTGACTGAGGAGAGAGGAGGTGCTCAGAACCCCTGGAGAGAAGGAGGGAGGGGGGTTGGTGGCCGGGAGGAGAGGGTGTACATGCCTAGGAGGATCCGAATCCCATCCCCAGCCACATCCAGAACGCTGTGCTGTGATCTCTTTTGTAAACTGGGTTTTCAATGAGATTCCACTTGAAGGAGAACTATGTGATTTAAACACTCAAATAAAAGGAAAAAATTAAAAAGACGGCAATGCCTTGCTACGCATGAAAATGCTTTGGGTAAGTTAAAGGCACACTCTAGAGATGAGCGATTTTAGTCAAACCTTGGCCATCTGAAACCCTCAGGGAACGAATCATTCTGGAGAGCCTAATTTTCCCAATAGCATTAAAACTTTTTATTAAATGTTAATCGTTTTTTGAGGAGACTATGTTATGCCCTTCCCTGCCTTTTAAAACAGAGAATGGGGAACATAATTTAAGCGTTGTTTGAAAACTCAGGACTACCAAGTGGATAATGTGTGGCCATCCTAAAGGTGAGTCCTGCCGAGCTCCCTGAGGGAAGCAGAGCCATTGTGTTCCACTCCCGGGCTCCTGCACATGGGCCTTCGAGTGCAGGCGGCCCAACATGGTGAGACAGGAGGGCACCAGGGATGGAGGACAATGAGCTCCACACTCCCCTGGGCCACTTGTGAGCTATGGGACCCAGAGCAAGTCCCTTTGCCTAGGCCTCACTTAAAAAAAAAAAAAAAAAATATATATATATATATATATATATATATATATATATATATATATGTTTTTTAAAATTGATTTCAGAGAGAGGAAGGGAGAAGGAGAGAGAGGAAAAAAACATCAATGATGAGAGAGAATCATTGATCGGTTGCCTACCGCATGCCCCCTACTGGGGATCAAGCCCTACACCATGACTTCCTGACACTCAACCACTGAGCCATACCAACTTGTCCAGGGCCTCACTTTTTTTTATCTGTAAGGTCAGAGGTCAAACCAACCAATCTCCAAAGTTGGTGTCCAGTCTTTAAAGTGGGGGTTGCAAACTCAACTGTGTTCAGGAGTCAAGAAAGTGAGGCTGGTGGGAAACAATAGCAAATGCCTGTCTAAGCACAGCCACGCACAGCATCAGCACATGAGAGTGAAGGCCCACAGCTATCAAGTCAAGTGTTCAAGAAACGCTGAAAAACTGGATTTTTTCTGCAAAATCTCTGGATTTTTTAAATCTTGTTACCTGAGTTGGACAGAGTGGACTGGCTCACTCTTTCTCCATCCCACTCTTCTTTTTTTTTTAATTTAAATTCTTTATTGTTTAAAGTATTACATAAGTCTCCTTTTTCCCCATTGACCTCTCTCTGACTGCCCCTACTCCCCAGTATATACCCTTCCCCCTCCCCCAACTGTCTGTGTCCATTGGTTATACTCATATGCATGCATACAAGACCTTTGGTTGATCTCTTACAGCCCCCCCCCCCATTTCCCTCATAGGTTGAACAGTCTGTTCGAGGCATCCCACTCCCTCTTCGAGGCCTCCTATCCTTCCAGAGCAGACAGTGAAACACTACCCTACTACCCTTCCCATTTCTTTATAGTTGGGGTCTGGGATGCAAACTAGGTTGCATCAGTAAGATTCAGTCTTATTTTTGAAAAGCAAAGAAGGCAGACTCTGTCTTCTGAACTCCCATCCAGGGCCCACCTGTGAGGAAGTCTGAACACAGGCCTAATAGACACCTTTGAGCCTGCGGTCTCTTCTGGCTCTCACACTTGTTAGACAGCAGAGTAACAGCTGCTGGGGTGGACAGCCTCGGGGGCCTGACTTAAAGGGAGAGACAGCCAAATGGCCACCAATACTCCCCGGGGCTTTCTCTTCAAAGGACTCCCCTCTCATCCTCCCCCTTCACTCCCGAGGGACCTGCTCAGCAAAGAATACAAGACTCTGGCATTATCATCTGGATGCAATTCTCCAGCATTCTCCCACTAACAGGATTAAGGACACACTCCTCTGTTTTCCAAAGGAGAGCAGAGCATGCTGTTCTTCAGGCGGGGTCCTGCCAGGACGATTGCATCCGACCCTGCTGCTTCCCTCCATCTCTCTCAGCGTGTTCCAAAATGAGCAGCTGGGGGCTTCTGAACAAGGGCTCGGGCTTCCAGCTCTGTTCCTTTAGAGCTGGCCAAGCTAGATCGTATCTGCCTGAGTGGTATGTGGGTGGGGAGGATTTAGGGACATTTAAGGGAACCACCCATTACACACATAATAATAGCTGTAATTTACCATTGACTTACTTACTGGTCATCATTTCTAATCCTCACAACAACCCAGAGGGGAAGATATCCCTGCCCCCATTTTACAGATGAGCTAACTGAGGGTCGCAAAGGTGAGTAGTGACTTCCCCAGGGTCCCATGGATAGGAAGCAGCAGCGCCAGAATTTCAAAGCAATTTCGTTTATTCTCAATGAACCAGGGTGGTGGGTTACCCTTGGACACAGAGCAGATTCTTTTCTCAAGTTGCCCTGACATCTGGGCCAGCCTGCCGGTGGGTTAGATAATGTGCTCCTGCCTCCTGGTGGTCAGGTCTATGGCGCAGCTCCTCACTGGGCTTCTCCCTCTCCTGCTGCTCCAAAAGCCTTGGCAGCTGATTATTTCAAAAGGGGCTTGGCCACCCTGGGACCTTGAGGCTTGGGAGCAAGTGAAAGCAGCTGGCTCCTGTTCTCAGGCCCTCTCACCTCTCGAGGGGGAGTGGCCGGAGAGCCTGGGGCCTCAGCCCTCACCAACGCGCTGGTCAGACAGAACAGAGCGCGCATTGACTCCCCTTCCATGTGCAGGGCGCCTGCTAAATGTTTTACATCTGTTGCCTCTGTGCCCACTCTGTTCCCAGGTGGTGATTACCCACTATCCCTTATGATTCAGCCCTCCGGAATTTGACATGAGAAATTGTTCCAGATATACTTTGGAAGGTGGTGCTGAGGATTCCATGGTTATCCTGAACATCTTGAGACCTTTCCTTTAATAATTCTATATATGTGTTACACATATATAATTTAACTTCCTTTAATTATATATATATATATGTGTGTGTGTGTGTGTGTGTGTGTACTTCTCAGGAGTAGGCAAAAGCAGGTTTATAGTTATGAGATTATTCTTGTATTATTACTTATTGTTGTATTATTTATTTGTATGACAACTGCAAACCTACTTTAGCCCATCCCTATATATGTTATATATAGTCTCTTTTAAAGCTTCTGGCAATTATTTTTTCAATTCAGTGCAATTTCAATTATTTGTTTAAATGCAAAAAGAAATAGTAACAGTGTCCCCAATAGCTGCCACTTAGGCCGTCCTGTGATCACCTGTGTTCACAACGTTGCGCCCCAGACACCTGACACCTTTCTTCCAGAAGCACATGGATCCCACACTCTGTCATGCCAATTAGCTAAACAAAAAGTTTGTCTCTCCCTCTCCTGAAAATGCACGTTTCCCTGTTCTGAGCATGTGTGTTATTGGATGAGGCGGGTCTCAGTGGGAGCCCTGCCAGCCCCTGGTGACTTTGAGTGGCAGCAACATTCTCTGCTGAGAGTGACGAGTTCCCCCATGGCCAGGCCACCTGCTACTCTTGCTTCTGCAATGATCTCAGCAGCACAAAAGTCCCGATTTTTAAAAAATATGTTAATTATAGTGTCTCCATAGTAAAGTATTAGTTTGCATATTCCTTCCCACTTCAAAATCTATATAGCTTAAACCTAAAAAATAAGTTACTTCTTGACTGTTTTGTTTGTTTTTTAACCATTTTTTTTAAAAGAGTAAACCCTATCTTATTCACTTACAATGCATTTTTCTCTTTCAAGCCTAGCTAACTCCTACCCAGGCTTTGGGATCCCGCTAAGGTATTGCCTCTTCTAGGAAGCTCTCCCTGTCTGCTGAGATGGGTTATGTCCCTTCCGATCTTGTGTTGTGATTGGGCACCACAGGCACTTACTGAGAAAAGCCAAACAATGTAATTAAGATGGAAGTACCTCCATGTACCTACATATAAAATTCAAAAAGAATCAATAAAACTTTAAATAAGTACCTTCTGATGTTAGGAGAAGCTATAGTTCATACAGATGAGCATCAGAAACTTAAAGTCATTTAAATTTGTTGTATGGTACATAATTAATAGTTACAGTTTCCTTTCTAAACATTGGCACTCTGATAACACTATCAAGAATCATATTGAAAAATTGTACTTGCTCAAGGGACCACAAATAAATATGTGCTTAAATGAAACTAAAGAAATTTAATTAAGTGTACAAGCAGTTATACTAAATGATTTCTCCGGGAAGCCAATGGGAAATTATACCTAACAAATAGCTACAGAATAGGGTCTGTTGTTGAGAGGTTATTAACCTAATCAGATAATCAAATTTTGCCACCAACCGTAGCCATCTGATTTGCCCATGTCAAAATAAAACCATTGTTAACCCTTCTTAATGAAATCAGAATGGAGAGAGAGGGGGGTGGCTGGTTCAGAACAATTTCTTTCTTTAAAAACAAGGCTTATAGACATGTCTTTTCCTAATTCCGAAAACAAGAGTTTACCAGTATTCAGTAAAGCTCTGAAACTATCCAGCTTAAAAACAAACAACAACAAAATGAAATTCATGGATGTTTTTAATTCACAGAAGTCATCGGAAAAGGAGAAAATAAACAAACTGGTTTTGCTCTCAAAATTTGGTGAAGCAAATTTGTTCCAAGGCTGAGGTGTTCCTTGCCAGTTTTAAACCCCAAGTACATTTTTATAGCCAAGAACTGAAGCCCTGAAACACAGCGATTCACCGAGTAATGGAAATGCTGACACAACCTTCACTTCGGCAGCAGGAATGGTGCCACTATAATTTATGGAGAACACATTTTGGTTTTGTCAGGTTTTTCAACATAGACTGTTATAAATTTGAAGGAGGACTGTCTTGTTAAAGCTTCAAATGGCATGTGTTAGTATTGGTTATGCATCATGTCCTATATTTGAAATGGCATTTGTAGAGCACAGTTTATCCCAATAGGAAAAGAGGACACTGAATCCTGTTTTGTTTTGTTTTTCCAAAACGATATTCACTGATTAAAAGCATCTTGGTGAGCCCTGGCTGGTGTGGCTCAGTAGGTTGAGTGTTTTCCCGAGCATCAAAGGGTCACTGGTTCAATTTTCAGTCAGGGCACATACCCAGGTTGTGGGTTCCATCCCCAGTTGGCTAGTACAGGAGGCAACCAGTCAATGTTTTTCTCTCTCATATCAATGTTTTTCTCTCTCTCCCTTTCCCTTTTCCTTCCTCTGTACCTAAAATCAATTTTTAAATAAGCATCATGGTTATCAACATGATCATAACCAGTGTTGAGATTCTAGTAAATGTATTCATCCTCAGACAAAGTTCCTTTCTTTCCTCATCATTTCACAAACATTTATTGAGGATATTTTGTGTCATCTCTTGTCTTAAGCAATGGAGGTAAAATGATTATGATGTCATCTCTGTCCTCTAAGATCTTATATTTTGTAGAAGATGTTTTGAAAAGATTGTGTGTATAGATATTAGATCTCTATGTATAGATATCGGTGTGTGTGTGTGTGTGTGTGTGTGTGTGTGTGTGTGTGTGTGTATGTATATGTAGTTTTCAAACCACATATCCTTAACCAAAGTGGAAAGAAATCTCACTGGCAACTCCCATTGGGAGAAGGGGTCCAGCAACAGGTGATGGGTGGTGAACATAGATTCCAATCTCTGGAGCTCTGGGATTGAATTCTTTAGGGGACAAAGTAGAATAGTGGTAACCCTCAGTACCAACTGCCTTTCACCCTATTATGTTTTTCCCTTACTTATGACAGCCTTTGTCACTTTTGCTCTGAAAGAATTTGTTCATGACGATCCTCCTTGTTGTGAGATTCTCTATGAGTCAATTGCCATTGTTCTAAAACTCTTAATAGGTAGAAATTGTAATAAGCATAGGAATAAAGAGAGAAGGCTCACCAGTCTCTTCCATGGCTTTCTAAAGGCATGATCTTGAAGCCCCAGAACCTGTGAAATGGGGACAAACCAAGGCTATCCCTACTGTGAGCAGGATGGTCACAACAGTCTCAGTGGGGACGGATGGGGAGCAAGGTCCCTGGCTCCATCTATCAGTTAGGGGAGTGTGGGAAAGTGGAGGGAGAAGTAAAGAGAAAAGAACCAGAACTCTTTTAAAAGATGCTCTAGGTGTTATGCAGTTAGAAAAAGACAAATGCCATAAGATTCCACTTATATGAGGACTCTAAAAAAAATAAAAATAAATGAGTAAACAAATGGAAACAGACTCCGTGATACAGAGAATAGACTAATGGTTGACAGAGGAGAGACTGGGTGCAAAAGTAAAGGGATTAAGAAGTACAGATTGATATTTACAAAATAGTCACAGGGATGTAAAGTGCAGGATAGGAAATATAAGCAATAATGTCATCATGACTACGTATATAGTGCCAGGAACCCCTTATTTTATTTTCACAGAGTGGCACCATAATGGTCATTTTTGGCACAGAAAAAATCAGTTCTGGTCTCACTGCATCATTTGTCTCATGACACACCAGTGGCTCAGCCTTTATCTAATTAAGACCTGACACGACACCTATGTTTTATTCATCTTTGTATACTAATTTCCTATAAGAACCCCAGAATATGAAAGCTACTCAGTTAATGCTTGTTGTAGAAAGGAGGGAAGAGAAAGAAGAAGGAAGTGATGGAGGAAGAGAGGAAGGGCGAGAGGGAAGAAAAAGAAAAGAGATTCACTTAAACTCAAAGAATTTATCAAGCTTCTACCGTGTACGTAAGATGTCTTAACTATTATGGGAAATGCCAAAAAGGCCTAAGTGACAAATCTCTGTCTGAAAATACTTTTAAGCTAATGTCAGCAAAATATTTTAAAAACAATAAATAAAACTTACTTTTAAGTAAGAAGAAAATCCAAAGAAAGGTGTACTTTATGACAAATTAAAGTTGTAATTACAAGGAAATATGATTTATTTGCAATTTAATTTATTGCAAGTTCATGAGCGTGATTTCTCTTTTGATCTGTAACATTGCCAAGTTAAACTAAGGTTCAGTTGGCAAACTTTGCCCCAAATAAAAATTCCAATGAAAAATCTCAGTGAACTGAAAATCCCCCTTTAACAGGAGCTCCAATGTCAGCATTACAATTTCTCTTACATATTCAACAGCTGTCTCTCTTCATTACAAGTAATAAGCTAGCATCTCTTTTAAATATACAGCTGTTGAGTTATATATGCATAAATTAACCACGACTCAAAGAAGAAAAATCTACTTAAATCTGCATTAATTTTTATTGGCTTGTCCACTTGTCATAAACAGTTTGTAACCAGATCTATATCATCATACTAAACATCATGTAAAACCTCTCACTCAATAATCCAAATGATATCCAGGTGATATACCCAGTGGCAACAGTTCTCAAATGGGCCATTTTAAACCTAGGCAAAGGGTAATCATCCTTAGCTTCCTAAGCGTGATCGTAACCGAACTCATGCTGCTACTAGTGACTTTCAAACAACATCCTGTTTTATGGTTACTTAATTATTCTTTACTAACATTAGCACATTCCAGAACTGGGACCATCAAACAATATGCTGACAGAGATGTCTATCATTTTTTCTCTTGTTGGACTTTCTCCCCTTAACTCCCCACTTAAAAAAAAAAATTGTTAATTCTGCCGAATATTTTATCTTTCTTTACTGAGTGTTTATTTATCTATGCCTTTCCTTTCATTTCCAAATGGATTAGCATGGGCCTCTAAAATATGTCAGCAAATTTACCAAAAAAAAAAATAGAAAATTTAGAAATTAGAGCCTAGAGTGAACCCATTACCCTCGGTGCCCTCCAGGAACTCCTAATGTTGATTGAAATTTGACTCTGAACTTCCTAGCAACCAGTACAACCATGAAACTATAATTCATTCATTCACTTATTGACAAATATTTGTTTCACATATGAAATGAAAGGCATTTTGTTGAACTCTGACTCATATTTTCCTCTTAGAGAATTTACCATCCAGCCATGTAGACTAATCTTAACTGTTGTATGAAAATTCCATGAAGAGAAAATAGCATCCTAAGACAGAAAATTTTAGGGAAGATAAAACTTTAGACTGCTTTAGCCTATAGCCTCAGCATGAGAAGCAGCCTTGTGCAGTCCACCCTTTCTCCTATTAATGGCCTATGATGGCTTAAGTTCCAGTAGGTACTTCATCTTGAAGATGAAAAGTGTGTGCAGAGGATGGAAGAGAAGAAACATGAAAACCCAGATGACATTCTGGAGATGCCAGATGAGCCCTGGACTCCCTATACTGTGTGTCTCTTGTTTAATCCACTCTTCTTTGAGTTCCACTATTGATGTAGCTGAACATAAACCCAACTGATCCCATAGCAAAGGGACAGTCAAGCAAAGGGAGGGAAAGAAGGATTCCCATCAGCAGTCAGAAAGGTGAAAAGATTCTGGGCTACTTGAGGACTGAAAGAAGGTCAGTGCAAGGAAGCCTCTCCATGACTGAGTCCATGATTCAGAATGAGATGGCAGAGGTAGGCATGGGCAGATCATACCGGCTCTAGGCCAGAGCTTATTCCTAAGGTTGCAAGAAGTCATTGGTTGTGAGATCGGTGTTTCCAAACCTTTTTGTCGGTCACTGAACCTTTCTTCAAATAAAACCTTATACAGACACCAACTGCAGAAAACAAAAGCAGAGCTGCTCTGGGTAGAAGCTGGAATCTCTTAGCCCACCACCTCTTTTCCCTTTGCTCTCATTCCCAACCTGGTAACAGCTCCTGAAGCAGCCCAGAAGACCCCTAAGGCGGCATGAAACACATGGGATTATATGATCAGTCTTTTTAAAAAAACAAACATATTTTTATTGATTTCAGAGAGGAAAGGGGAGGAAAGAAAGATAGAAACATCAATGATAGAGAATCATGGATCAATCAACTGCCTCCTGCACTGTCCTCTCCAACACACACACACACACACACACACACACACACACACACACACACACACGGGATCGAGCCTGCAACCCGGACATGAGCCCTCAGCTGGAATCAAACCCAGGACCCTTCAGTCAGCAGGCCAACACTCTATCCACTGAGCCAAACCAGCCAGGTCTGATTCAGAGTCTTTAAAATAAACCAGACTCTCAGGAGAAACAAGTCTTCCTAGCACTGAGACCCCAGAGAATTTGTAATGGCTTGTCACGCAAAGCTTCAGGCCAAAGCACAATTCACAGAAAGCAATTTTAAGTGGGGCAGTGTTGGGGGTGGGAAGGGAAGAGACAGGATATTAGGGGTTGGAACAATGTAAAATAGTACAGCCCAGATACTTCACCCTCCTGTGCCCTGGCTTACTCCAAGATAGCCTTGGCTGGGCCCGAGGATGTTTTCTTCCTTCTGCCCCAGTCGGCCTCCATCCCCCTCAGTCTCAGAGGCTGTCAGGACAGCTAGCTTCCTGGAGACCCCTTTGGTGCTGTCAATGGGGACTTCTCACCACGGTGGATACCTCCCTCCCCCAACAAAAGATTTCCATCACACACTTGTTTGGCCTGCAAATAAATTGGCAACGCAGCTGAATTTAATCTTTTGATTCCCCCCTGAGAACCAATTTCTCCAAGCCATTCCCATGTAGACAAAAAGATTTTGTCTCACTAAACCTGTTTATTGACCCAAACTGTCACCTCTGCTCTGACCACTGACCTTATCTGAATATTCAAATCTATTACAGATCGCAAGTTCAAATGATTTTGGTGCCCTATGGAAGCCCTGTTTTCATAGTGAGCTGATTACCAATGACAATATTATAAGGGCTTTAATTGAGATTCTACAAACAATTTGCACCCTGGATTTACAGGCCTAATATATTCAGAAGCATGAATGCTGCTGACACTATTTTTTTTAAAGAAAAAGTTGGCCACCTGTATGTAATACAAGACCAGGTCTCTAAACCCTGAGTAATGGAGCCAACTGTCTTTGTCTATAAATGCCACCGCTTCCCCTAGCCATGTATTTCCACCCTCACCACAATTCTAATAATTCCTTAACTGCACCTGCAAACACTTCTACCCTTCAGAGAAAATCTTTTGCATTCTGCTTCACCCACTCCCATTCACCATTCATGTTACAGAGTGAGTCAAGAACATAGGTTCTAGTACCTGTATTAGCACCAGCTTAGGCAAGCCATTTAATTCCTCTTTATCATACCCTTCTGGATAATCAAGGAAAGATAAAATAATTCTACACCCAACATACAAAATTGATATTTAGATAGAATGAATTAATTAATGTTAAAGGTTTAAAAGTCAAAAGGAGCACTTACAAATGAAAGCTGTTTTTATTAAAAAGGCCTGTCATTTTAAATAGTAGAAATCTGAGTAAAATGTTCACAGTAAAATTAAGACCTAACATTTATTGAGTATTACATTTGCTGGGCCTTACATACACTCTCTGAATGAATCCACAGAAAACCCCAAATGAATGGAGCACTGTTATTAACCCTATTTCACAGATAAGGAAAACTGAGATTTGGGGAACTACTATATTATTTGCCTGAGGTCATAATGCAGGAAACTAAAACTCATCATCACTAAAATCTATAGAATTTAAAACATAGAGACTATTTTTATTGGATTTTCAGCCTTACTCTTTGAAATATCATGAAAGAAGCAGTGATTGGAGCTCCTAGTGCCAACTATCTCCTCAGATCAGTTTAACTCCTGGGTTTACTGACCATGGCTAAAACAGTCATGGTTTTCCCACTTGCTTAATAGAAAGAGCCTGCTTATTCGTAAAATAATAATAATAATAATAATAATAATAATAGTAATAATAATAATTGTCCTTTTCTCCGAACAGGGAGAATCTGTTCATTTCATCATTCTTTTTCTAACCGTAGGCAACTAACATGGCCTAAAAACTAGCTAACAATGCTAAAAGTACTTGGTCAAAGGGAACCTCTCATCTCATGTGTGTGAATGCCGTTGGCAGGAGAGAAGAACATCTTTTCCCATGTATGCTGCAAATGACCCATTTCACCCAGTGTAGAAGAAAGTCGTAGTCTCTGTTCTTTGCTCTGACAAAGTGAAGTCCAACCATTCCAAGTCAGCTGGTAAAGGACAGCCCTTCTGAAAAAAATGGCCTGTCCAGGCACTAATATTTCAGAATCTCAAAGGTGAAAACCCACTGCAGATCATTTATAGCCTAAATTTACTGAAGGCCCTTCTAAAACAGCCAATTTAATCAAAGTTAACTGGTGAACATTATGAAGGTTCTTAATTGAGCTCTCCTGCGGTGGGCTTTCCAAACAGCCGTGCAAGCACCACAGAAAATAACAAAATGAATAAACTACGTTTTTCTCTAGTTCCATTTTCAAATACAACGTCTGGAATAAAGAATTTAGATCTCTAGGTGGTGATCTTCATGCATAGTATAGTGTTTGTCCTGAATTTCATTGCTTCGAAAAAAAGATATGAAAAGTCTTGATTTAGTTGGCATTTAATGTGATTTTTATATAACTTCTGTGATATAATCAGTCGCATTGGGAATCAGTGGGGAAACTTAAAGAGCAGTAAAACCTTCAGCTATTGTTCTTGCTGTGTTCTGATTGGCTTGCTGGGTATACAAAGCTGAAAAATCCCAGTTCACATACACCTACTCTATTTGTAGGCACCCATAATGATTGAGTGCGGTCCAGCGCCATCCCCTCTCCCAGCCAGCCAGCCAGTCAGAATGCAGGGAAGACTATAGATATGTTGGAACAGCAACAAAGAATGTGTTGCTGTAAATCACTTTCCATTTCTGCATAGCTGGGAATAGTAATGCACAAGCCATAGGCAAGTATATTAATGTCTCCCACTTTCCATAAATGAAAAACCATGCACAACAATGTGCACTTGATTGTTATTCCAAAATAGCTTTTCTAGTATGAAAGTCTTTGCTTTATTTTTTAAAAAGCAAAAACGCATATTTTACTATTACTTAAAAGCATTGTTTCCCCTTTCGGTTGGGTCCATAAACATTTCTTTCCAGTAGATAAACACATTGTCTTTCTTGTACACTGATTGACTAGTGATGTGTTTAGAACTCAGAGGTATTAAATTTCCAGAGTCCTTAATGATATCAGAAAGAAAGTATCATATAAATGACCAAGGATTTCCCTACACCTAATCAATTTGAATTTGGAAAATTATTAGAGCTGTGTGGAAACATAAAATGAAATACAATGGCAACACATTACATTTACATGTTTTAAATATGCTTAACCATGCATTTAATTTAGACTTAATGAAATAGTTATTATATGCAACCAAAACATCAGTGTTATTAAAAATAAATTTATGAACCCTAACTGGTTTGGCTCAGTGGATAGAGCATTGGCCTATGGACTCAAGGGTCCCAGGTTGATTCTGGTCAAGGGCATGTACCTTGGTTGCGGGCACACCCCCAGTAGAAGGTATGCAGGAGGGGGCTGATAGGTGTTTCTAACTCTCTATCCTTCTCCTTTCCTCTCTGTAAAAAATCAATAAAATATATTTTAAAAAAATAAAATAAATTTTGCCGAAACAGGTTTGGCTCAGTGGCTAGAGCATTGGCCTGCGGACTGAAAGGTCCCAGGTTCGATTCCAGTCAGGGGCATGTACCTTGATTGCCGGCACATCCCTAGTGGGGGGTGTACAGGAGGCAGCTGATCGATGTTTCTCTCTCATCGATGTTCCTAGCTCTCTGTCCCTCTCCCTTCCTCTCTGTAAAAAATCAATAAAATCTATTAAAAATAAATAAATAAATAAATTTATGGAGGATTAACAGCTGGGTTATATGTCTATACCTACCAATGCCAGAGTCCTTCATTCTTAATAATAAGTTTTTAATGATTAACTTCTACTTATTAAAATGCATAATTGTTTGAGAAATTCTACTAAGATTAATTAAGACACTCCTTGGAATTTGGGTAAATACCAATTGATAATTTAAACTATATGAAATTGGCTCTGGAATCTATGCTGTATCAACTATTTGCATATTTATTCCATTTTTTAAGATTCATTATCAGTTGACATTAGGCCAATAGAACAACAATGTGTATCTATAGGAGGCACTTGACATTAGTATCTATGGTCAGACAAGATATCAACATTTAGCAAAGATTACGATATTTTTTATTGAGTTTTCTTTTTCTTTCTCTTAATTTTTCAGCAATAAGAGTAATTGGAAATGGTTTGAGTAGGGAATGTAAAGCAATGAAGAACAAATTGTTGTACATGAAGTTTCATTTTTGAATAGCTGGGGAGATTAATTCACTTGACTGCAACTGCTTCATTACTACCCCAGATACCCCAAAAATGAAATATCACATATGGTACCATCTTTGCCCCCTAGGTCATAATACTATAGTGATCAGAGCAGGGCTGGGCTTGATTATGGAAAATGAAACCCCAGCTAATGCTCTCAAACACCCCCTGCCTGCCAAGGAGCTATCCCGGTGTTGTAATTGTGTTTACCTTTTAACATGCCTTTATTTCATTACTTTGGACTTGAGGGATGCTATAAAAAGGAGACAGAATTTTGGAAACTCTTATCAGTGAATGCTGTGTTTAGGGAGACCTTCCTGCTGCGTTCTTGGAGTAAATCATTTATGCTTGCCTTCCTTCACCTGCATTTTATAGCACAATCTCAAAGCCCTCACCAATAGAAAGCAAATAGAATATGAATAGTCTTCTACCTGAAACTGGAAGCACTGTTCTGCCAAGCACCATGGGCATTGGTTGCTTTACCTGTCTTAGGATGGGTGAAGAATACATCAGGGCTAGGGATCTCTGCCCAGTCATTTTGTTCTGTCTGGCTTCCTAACAACTTCTTTTTAAGACACTGCACTCATCCTACCTTCAGCTTATCACTTATACTAATAACTAGAGGCCTGGTGCATGAAATTCAGGCACTGGAGGGGTGTTCCCTCAGCCCAGCCTGCCCCCTCTCACAGTCCAGAAGCCTTCAGGGGCAGGAGGCGACTCTGCAATCAGGAGAAGGTGATGCCCCCATCACACCTCTGCTGCTGCCACTGCTGGTAGTGCAAGCCTCCGCTGGCCCTGGTTACCTGAGCCTTGGGTGGCCCTGGGCGGCTGGGCAGCTGCCATCCGAGGCTTGCCTGCACCTTGGGCCAGCCCTGGGAAGTTAGGTGGCTGGGCAGCCACCATCTCAGTGTTGTCTGCATCTTGGACCAGCCCTGGGTGACTGGGGGGCTGAGGGGACTGGAGGACTCCATGTTGTGCAACTGGGGGACTTGCAACTGTGGGTGCCGCCATTTTGTGAGGGTGTCACGGTTAATTAGCATATCCCCTCTTATTACTATGGTTAAATACTTAATGTTTGCCAGGCACAGATGTTATCTCTTTTAATGCCCATATCAAACTATGAGGTAGGTAGTGATAAAACCTAACACTTATTGAGGAATTTTTATGGCCAGAGAACTTTTATTCTCTCATTCATATATACCTACCAACAGTATTTGATACTATTTTCAACCTTATTTTGTGCTGCGCCAGCATGGCCATGGGTGAACCTAAGGGAGGTGCGGTGGGGGGGGGGGGGTGAAGAATTAAAGAAGACAGTCAAGAGAAAAAAGCTGGGGCTAGGTGGGACACTGCCTTCTGATTAGAGAGACAGTGTCATGGCCTGCAAGCCACGTCTTTATTTTATAGCCAGATTCCAGGAGATAACGTAAGGTCATGGTCAAGATGTTCACAATGTTCTCATGGGTTTCAAATCTACTCAATTACATGCACCTGATCAAGCTTTGTTTACTTGCTGAACCTCTCACAACTCATATCACTCAGCCTTATGGGACCATAAGGTCAAGCTTACAACTATAGCCTTTGGCTATAATTGTATTGGGACTTGCATGTGGCTTTGCCACAGGAGGATTGTGCCCTCTCGTTAATTTTGAGGCTTGAACCTGTCCAAATGCTGCAACCACTCTCCACAATTTTATTTTTTAAACTTGAAAACATATTTATTAAATTTATTGGGGTGACATTGGTTAATAACATATAAGTTTCAAGGATATAATTCTATAGCATATCTTCTGTATATTGCATTGTATGCTCACCACCTAAAGTCTAACCTCCCTCCATCACCCACTAGATGAGGAAGGAGTTCTTTTAGAGCAGGAAAAGTGACTTATTCATCTTAGGATCCTTACTGACTAGCACTGGGCCTAGCATATACTAGACATTTGTGGGAGAGACTGCCATTTGTTTTTCCCAATCTCCTTCCTCTTCTTCCTGGACAAAGACATCCCACTTGCAATTAGGTACAGCCACCTGACTGAGTTGTAGCCAGTGGAGTGTGAGGAGAAGGGCTATGGACCAAGGTTTTTAAGAAATGGGTTATGAAAAAAAAAAAAAGAAATGGGTTATGTTCCCCTCTTTACACTCTTTTCCTTTCTACTAAATCAGCATTGTTCTAGAGGAGCATGAGCAACAACATGGAAGAAGTCTGGGCCCCTGAAAGACTACATGAAAGAGAGCCACCAGCTGACTAGGAATACTATAGACCAGTGGTC
>JAAGEH010000030.1:28552771-28586951 GCA_011751065.1 Lasiurus cinereus | reverse complement strand
CTAAACCATTAGAAGAGTTTGCTTCCAACAGGCAGCTGTTGCTTCTTCGGCCTGGGTCACAAAATGAGATATGCATGTAGCTTAAGGTAGAGCTCCCCTAGGGACCCACAACCTATAGGCAAGAAATGAGTGTTTGCTATTATAAGCCACTGATATTTGAGACCTGTTTGTTATACCGCATTATCATAGCCATAGCTGACTAATCCAGAACAATACAACATAAAGCACTCAGTTGTGAAGCATTCACTTAACTGAAATGTCATGTCCTCCAAGAAGGGCTTCAAGACGTTCGCTCATCATCTTTATGCCTTACCAGTCAGAATCAATCTCTTCTTTGGTTCCTTAGTATTTTGCTTATGCCTCTGTGATAGCTGACATTTACCACAGCCTGCCTTTTATAAGCATTTAGCTATATATGTCTAGAATATAAGCCTTTTGTTGTTATTATTGTGGGGTTTTTTTGTTTGTTTATTTTTTGTTTTTTGAGGGCAGGGGGGCAGGGCTCTTCACGGTTTCTCTAAACTATCTGCCTCGTGGCATGCAGTAGATGCTGAAGAATATTTCATTGAATGAATGAGTTCAGGAGTGGTGGTGGGGTGGAGCTATCCTGTCCCTTGCGATGCATCTTGCTGTACAAACGCAAGTACAAAAATTGGATCCTACTTTTGGTAGGTTCAGGAAAGAATAAACAGACATTTAAACCAGGACAAGTCATATAGGAGACAGCATTCTATCCTAGAAAGAGACTGCACCAATTTTAAAGAGACCTGGATTCCAGATCTGATTTGGATACGAGACAGCTGTGCTTACCTTGAGCCTTATTTTTCCACATCACAGGAAAAACAATGACAATGTTACTTACAACGTTATTACAAAGAGCCAGGAAGATGTACATACATGACAGGAAAATATCAAACCTCACCCAAGTCCATATTCAGCCTACCAAATCAGCCTATCTTTTTACAGAAAAAAAAAAAGAGCCCACATTCTTTTTTCTCCAAGAAGCCAAAAGAGCTAACATTAAACTGTTGTAGGAGTCATTCACTTAATAGTACACTGATTACTGTTTTGCGGTGACATGGGCATATGCCAGTGTTTCATATGGAAAACAAACACTGACATTTTAAATGCTTTATGGCCATGCACTATATTAAAGTTGGGATTTGTTTATTTATTTTTACCCGCCAAGCAAAGTTATTCCTCCTCTCAGTTCCCACAAGACTTGGCTACCCCTTTTCACAACTAAGTTTACAGGTCAGTACCCCCACCAATCTGTGAGTTCGAGGGCTGAGCCCTGTGTGAGGTTTCCACACTCTGCTAGAACAGGGAGTATGCAATATATTTTAAAAGGACTGTAACAAAGAATTTTGCATTTTTAAGTGTTAGAACTTAAAGAAAAGCTCAAATTTTCTAAAAAGTTGTATGTGTTCAATAGTACCTCCTTTATCAATGATCCCAATTAATTGAGATATGATTGTGCCTTTCACATATTCTGTACAAGAAACATGTAACTGGCATATTCTAAAATGAATTCCATTCTCAATATTTACTTTTATAGAGAAAAGTCATGAATGATGTTTCATTTTCTTTCTCACTCTGGGTCTTGATGATGAATTGAGTCACAGAACCCATAGGAAAGAACACAGATTTTCTGACCTCTCATGTTCAAGTCTTCACTTTCCCTTTTATGGGTCTTGTGATCCTGAGCATGATACTTGACTTTTATTGAATTTCAGTTTTCTTATCAATCAAATGGAAATTGTATTACTTCCTTTGTAGAGCTGTAAAATTCAGAGATAATTTATGAAAACACCTAACATCATTTTCACACAAGGTAGGTGCTCAACAAAACAAAATTATCATTGTTTGTTATTATTGTTGCTCTGATACAGGACCATGGGACCCTCAGAAGATACTTTTGTAGAGCTTTTTGCCCCTGACTGAAATGGCCCCACATACTGTACATTGAGTCCTTATTTCTGGTCTTGTAGTTTCTCTATCTGCTCCCTCACTGTTAGGCTACCAGTTGTCAATTCCAATGTCCATCAATAAGAAATGACAGCTGTCTCCTCTTGCTGTCAGTCTGCTACCAACTAACTTTCTCCTTTATATCTGCTTGGAATTATATATCCAATGGAATAAATAATGCCAAGTAGAGCCTGAAGCCACCTTCCATGGGGCTTTGTGAGTGACATCTAGTGCCTGGGCTTTGTTACAGCTACTCTGGGGGCTCAGTCTTTTTTCCAATCTATCACAGTCTGTGTCTGTGTTTCTGAGCAAGATTGTTTGCTGAATACCATTCTGACAAGCGAGGCTCTGCCCTTTTCTTCCCTGGAAAAGGGAAACAGTCTGGGAGACACATCTCTAGATAATATGGCACAGGTTCAGCACCTTTAAAAAAGTTGTCACTATTATTACTATTACTAGAGACCTGATGCATGAAATTCATGAATGGGTAGGGTTCCTAACCCTAGCTGGCAATTAAGGCTGATCTGTGGGGTGACCAGCGGGGTGATTGGGGGGCCCCTGCTGACACCCACCTTAACTGGCCTAGTTCTGCCCACTTGCCAGCCCTGCTCCCCACTGCCGCTGCCAATCACCTCCCTCTGACTGGCAGGGCAATCAGGGAGCCTCCACAGGCACCCACCTTGGCTGGCCTAGGGCCTGCAAGCTGGGGGCAGCTCCTGCATTAAGCAAATGCCCCCTGATGGTCAGTGTGTGTCATAGCAACTGGTTGTTCCATTGGTATTTGGGCGGCTGTTTGGTTGATTTACATGTTAGGCTTTTATTATATGGGGCTAGAGGCCCAGTGCACAAAATTTGTGCACGGGAGGGTTGTTCCTCAGCCCAACCTGTGCCCTCTCACAATTCAGGACCCTCGGTTAGGGTCTCTAGGCCTGGCTGGCAATCAGAGCCTATTGGGGCTTTCCTTCCCCTGGCTGCTGGCAACTGGCCTACCCCAGCCACTGCCACTGCTTTCCATCTGTGTGGCACTGCCTCCCCCTCCCCCACCACTGGTCACCTCCTTCTGTGAGTGACAGGTATGTGATGGGATTACTTGGCTGGCCTGGGCCTCCCTCTGTGGGGTGATTGATCACGGGGCACCTGGATCAATCGTTCTGCAGAAGGAGGCCCTTCCACCTGCTGCAGTGCTGCCAGTCCAGGTAGCCTGGGCCTCCCTCTTTGAGGCGATTGATCATGGTGCTCTAAGATCAATTGCCTGCACACCGGGCCAGAGATCTGCAATCAATTGCCAAGCAGAGGGTGGTCTGGGCCTCCCTCTGTGGGGCTATGGTGGGTGATGGCAGGCTCCCTGACCCCTGACCAATCGCATTGCACCCACCTTGGCTGGCCTGGTGCCAGTGCATGTCATTGCATGGTCATCCAGTAGTTCATCCAGACAGCCGTTCTGCTGTTCAGTTGTGTGGTCGATTTGCATATTGTACTTTTATTATTATAGATTATTTTGAAATCATTTGGCTCAGTGGTATAAACAAGGGAAAGAGCACTGAATTGTGAGCCTACAGTTTAGGTTCTAGCCCCAACTCTATTAAATGAATTACCCTTTCTGGGTCTTGGTCCTTCCATATAAAAAAGTGAAAAGATTGAACAGGATGATCTATGAGTTTCTACATTCTATGAATCTACATCAAGGTACCCAGACGACTGCTTGGCAATAACTGCGGAGTGTCTGAAAGTAGACTTCACTTTATGGCTTTGGCCTTCGTGGCTTGTTCGAACTTGTGTATGTTAGTCGATAGCCAAATTCTTAACACCATTTTCTGGTCTCTTTACTATTTCTTATAATCATGATTTTGTCCTTAATTTGGACTTATTTCAAGGAGAAAGATGTTAACTACTTAAAAATGATGGGATGTTTTAATCTGGGCTGGAAAGCCTGTTCCTTGAGAATGGCTTAATTAACATTTCCAGGTTCATAACATTTTCATTTATTCATCTTTTTGTTTTTAAATGGTTTTTTAAGTTTTCCAGAGACGGTGATCTCACATTCCTAATGGATTATAAGAGGGAGTGTGAGTCTGCTGGGAGCTGCATTCTTATCAGCCTTAGGACTCACATCAGGAACAAAAAGGGAGCTGAAGCAGAATAGGTCCACTGCGCTAATAAAGAAACAGGATTTCAGTTCAACACAAGATAATGTGGCAAGATTGTCAAGCAAAAGGCAGAGCGAAGGAAGGGCCTCCCAGTGACCTTGGAACCAGACAAATGTTTTTCTTCCCAGAGCTCATTCTCCGCCAGGGGAAGACTTGTTTTATATGTCGGTAATGAGTATGCTGGGGGGAACTTATCACCGTGCCACAGCGATGCGGACACTGGGTCTGTGAGGTGGGACAGTGAGCTATCGAGTCAGAGGGACAAAACCTAAAAGGCACATCTGGGTGGTCCTAGATGAGTGGAGAGGTGGTTGGGGTAAGAGAAGCACATCTGGCACCACTGTGTTCTGCATGTGGCGGGTGCCCCAAATTCAAATTCAATTCAGTCCGTTGGAAAATGACTGGACCAGGAGTCCGGAGGCCTGGCCTCCAACCCTAAGCTATCTGTAGCCAGTGGTATGTTCTTGGACAGAGTGTTTCCTATTTTTGGCTCTGTTTCCGTGTGTGAAAAATGGGGCATCCATTCCAGCTGAGCATACTTTATGAGGTGGTTGTAAGGATGAACATAAAAGGCCTCCGTTTTCATATGATCAGCTGACAATAGTCCCCTGTTTCCTGCTTCCCCTTAATCTCTGGTTGTGACAGCTGCCAGGCTCCGAAAAGCGTATCTATTAATAACAAAACACTACATCTTGCTCTGTCCATTTGGGGAAAATAGCTTAAATCTGGCTTTGCCCTGGCCTTCAGCATCTTTGCCAGGAATGAGAGGGGGGTGAGGCTATTATACCAAGTATCCCGTGGGCCTGAGAGTTGGCATCCGTGAAGTCCTTTCCGAGTGCCGCTCTCTGATAGTGACAGTCGGAGCAGGGGCACTCTCCACAGATGCTCCTCAGGCTTCTGGAGGAAGAACGCACGGTGCCGCGTATCAGTCCTGAGTAGAAATTTACTACATGTCTTTCCTCTCCGGAAACTAAGGCAATTTTATTGGATAGAGGCAGGGAATGCATTCAAGGAACGGGAGAATATATCTCAAGTCCCAAGCCAAGCATGTTAGAGCTCCAATTATCTACGGGCCCTGGATAATTTTAAATGCCTTCTTGTCTCTGAGCCTTAGAGCCTCGTGGGCTTTCTTGGCAGGGGAAACCAAGGGTTAAGCCATCCCACCATGCCTCACTCCCAATTTATAAAATGGGAAAATCTTCCATAAATCAAAAGTTACAAACAGACTTTGCAATGTCATAACTCTCGCGACGGCTCTCACCTTGATTGATTCCTATACATACATTCCGCCTGATTACCATAATGTGCTCTTGTGGGACGATTGGCGCTGGATGGGGAGAAAGAAGCAGGCAGGGAGTCAATAACAAATGGACCCGGCTCCTCCTCACCCGGAGTGATTTCGCTCCACTGTTCCATCATATCAACTGGGAAAGAGAGTCGTAGGGTTTAGGCAATCAATTACAGATATGTGTAGAGGCAGACACAATCATTTCCCTGATTGTCACCGGTCTCGAGCGGTGACACCGGGAAGTGATCCGTCACTCGATTTCCTCTGACACCCTGAGAAAGATGGCAGACACTTGTGGACTCACAGGCCCCTGGATTGGTTGGCTCCGGGGGTTGAAAAATCGCTGTGTTCCAGACTTATCCAAACCCGCGAATACCCCCGATGCCGAGACCTCGTGTCTGCGTGGCAAACATCCAGGAAGATTGCCCAGGGGCTGAGGACGGCATGCCAGAGGGGACCGTGCGGTCCCTGTGGCTGCGAAGGATGTCTGTCGTCACGGGGTGCACTGGGAGGAAACCGTACCTTCCTCCCGCCTGGGGAACGTGGCAGCGCCGCCTTCAGTGCCTCCCAGCCCCTGCCCTGCGACAGCGGGTGCAGCTGAGCCCCTGCTCCTCGGCCCCCCCACCTGCCCAGGGCCTGCAGTCCACCAGGCTTGCTGCTGTGCCTGGCCTGAGTCCCCTCCCATTCCGGGCGAGTGTTCTGAGTCGCCTGCCTCTACCAGCTGGGATTCCACTTTGTCCGCACGCAATGACGGGCAATCCTTCATAAGAGTCAGTTCATGAAAAATTTAACTGTGTACAGCCTACCTCCTTTTCTCCCCCAGCACCCCCCTTTCTGCTCCCCTGCACAAAATACAAAGAGCTTCATTAAGCTCCATGGGTTAAAAAGAAAAAAAGTATATTCTTACACATGAAGGACCTGTTTAGTTAAATAACAGAATGTTGCCTGGCCACATTTGGTTGAGCGTGGACCTAGGAACCAGGAGGCCATGGCTGGATTCCTGGTCAGGGCACCTACCCGGGTTGTGGGCTCCATCCCCAGCTTGGGGTGTGCAGGAAGCAGCCGATGGATGATTCTCTCTCATCCTTGATGTTTCTATCTCTCTCTCCCACTCCCTTCCCCTCTGAAATCAATCAAAGTATATTTAAAAATAAATAGAATGTCACTGAGAACATTGACACTGCCTTTGAACGCTTAAAATATTAATTTGTGGGTATATTTGAGATGTACCATCCCAACGTCCGCTTTTAAATTTTCTTTCCCTGTAATTAACCCACAGAGCACTTCTGGAAACCCAGCAGGCAGCAGGTGGGCCTCCAGGGATAGGGATGCGACACAGAACTTCTTCTTAAGGGAAGCCCTGTCCCATCTCCCAGCTGCAGCCTGAGCCAACAGTGCTGAGCGGGCTTGGCTGGCTGCATGAGGTAAAAGTCAGTGATGCAATCTTGCGCACAGAATCCCAAACTGCAAAGTCTCCCAGAAAGGAATGGAGGAGGCCTGCAGATTTCATCAGCATCTTCTGACTTTCTCCCAGCCATCCAGGCACTATCCCTTCCATCAGCATATTTTCTCTTGGCACTGGCGGATCTAAAACGAACCTAGCATAGTCTCAGACTTCTCCGTGTAAATCATCAAGAAATATGACGACCTTCCGCAGAAATGATGTTCTGCATTTCAAAGTTCATCCCCTGATCAACTAAATCAGCGGCAGCAGTCTGGTGCTCTGCTGGGTGCGTCAAACTACTTGACCCCAAGTCCCCTTAAATCCTCTCGCTCACACTGGCAACCCTCTGGTTAAACTGCCCTCAGGGGTTAAAGAAGGTCCCCCACACTTATTGACTGTTCACAGTGGTCCACTCTCCAGAGAGCAGGTACCTGATAATAGTAAGAAAGAATTACCCTTACTTCCCTTGAACCCTGAGAGAACAGCCCCTGGAAGTAGCTGGGCATCCTGAGGAGAGAGGAGCAGAGATAGTAAGGGATTTTCTCAAGGTCATATAGCATGTTAACCACCGTCTACACTAAATGATTGGGTTTGCACTGTGCTTAGCTTGCCCCCCTGGAAACAAGAGGTATAGCAAAAATAATATTCATACTGACAATAATTACCGTGATCTCTGAGCACTTACTGAGTGCCAGGCTGCAGGCTGAGCCCCTCGGCCACATCACCCTAGTCTACTCCCACTCCTCTTGGAGTCTCCCCGCCCCCTCCACCCCCGACTAAACTGATAAAATCCTTACTGCCTCTCCATAAGCTGTCCAACGCCAGCATGGAGACCTCAGGAAAGGTTCTGGTACTGCCAGTAGGTCACCCTCAGAATGGAAAACTTAGGTCAAAACCTGGGCATCACCAAAGAATTCAGAGTAGCTGCAGAAAGCCCTGGAAGAAAATCTTTAACTGAATACAGAACTCTCATAAAATGCTATGGGCCTGGAAAATGATTTCATAAGTTATTTTGATGGCAAAAATGTATGAAACAGAATTGACTAATTCATAAATAACTCCAGAACCTCATCTATTATTTCTCACATCATAACTTACAATGGAATAATTGTTTCTAATTCTGCTGAGTATTTTCTCATGCTCTTTGGTTCCCTTGGTAAATCTTATTAGTTGGGTAACTCCTAAGACATTTCTAGCTTGCCTCTATTATGACGAGAACAAGTAAATATTAATAGCAATTTGTTTTTAGTACAACATGGCATTAATTTCACCACTGAGACCTGTTTTTTTCTTTTCTTTTCTTTTTAATTTCTCATCTCAGGGAAAATTGGCCCAGATGCCCCAAAGAAGGGCTTATAAAAACAGCAACAACAAAAAGAAAACCCAGTGTCCTGTGATCTTATACAAATCTCGACTTACATTTTATTTACTATGTACATTACTGCAAACCAATATGAACCACAACTCCATTTAGATAATAATAATCAAATTATCCAACCTGGGATAGCATGTTTTATAGATTTGGGTCTAAATTTAATATAAAAATGCAGTAGTCCTTGTTTGGAAGAGTTTATTAAGGGTTAGCAAAGAAAAAGCTTTTTCAATAGTCTATAACTCTCTAATGGCCTTTTTCAAATAAAATGGGAAAGAATTTGAAAAGAAACCTATATCAGTGAGCTGCAATTGTAACATTACAGTACAGGTCTATAAATCTTGACATGCTCAGAAGATTGCCTAAACCAGCAATACAATCTGTCCAAACCTCATTGTCTCCACGACCAGCCAGCCTCATTTTAAGAAATGTATGTGGTCTTCAACCTAATTTTATCACCTTCATTTGTAAACTAGTCAATCAATCAAAGCATCCTGGGAGTCTAAATAGAAAAAGGAGTGCATTTTCATGCATTCTGGGAGACACAGTCAAAAATTAATCTCCACTTGATCAGACATTTCTTGCCCTCATCTCAATAGACCATCATTAGGGTCAGCAATGTATATTAAAAATAGAGTTACCGCAAACAGTTCAGCAGCTGGAGTTTGCAGGCTGCCTGCCCTTTCCCCAGAAAGCTTCCTCCTCCCTGTGTGCCTGAATATGTTGGAGAGATTCATCTGAGAGGAAGCAGGCTGGAAATGAAGTTAGGAAAGACAATGCCGGCAGCCCCCCAGGAAATGGGTATTGCTTCCAAGTGCCTGTACCATTGAAATACTCCAAGAGAGACTGTCACAGAGAAAATATTTGCTAAATATACATTCATAAGGATCAGCCCCTGGGAGAAGGGTGTTCCCTACACACTGGGGGTTGAGGGTGGGAACCTCCCCCAGGGCAGGACTGATAAATATGGAAAGGCAAGACAGTAGCCAAAACTCCAGGGGGAAAAATTGATTTAGAGCTGTTTTGTTTCTCCTCCCTTGTCTCTCCATCCTTCCCCCATTCTGCTCTTCAGACACATGCCTCTAATGGAGGTTTTTTTCCAGGCAGTAACTCTACCAGGTGCCTTCTTGCACCATTGGGTGCTTAGGAAAGAATAGCTGTGTCTCTCCCTCAACACATATATGTGTTGGAAGGAAGGAAGGAAGGAAGGAAGGAAGGAAGGAAGGAAGGAAGGAAGGAAGGAAGGGAGGGAGGGAGGGAGGGAGGGAAGAAGTTGATGGTAACTTCATGTTCAGGCTGTTAAGCTTGGAGCCATCTTGACATCTCTCTTTCTCTCATACCCACCTTACATGCATCAGGAAATCCATCTGACTTTACCTTCAAAATACAGCCAGAACCTGACCACCACCCTTTGCTACTATGCTGTTTCAGCCACCATCACCTCTTGCTTGTCTTGTAATAAATGGCACCTACTAGGTCTTCCTGAGTCTTTCAAACGATTCCACTGTTCTGCTCAAACCCTCCAGTAGCACCATGGCTTGGAGAATAAGAACTTAAAATGGGCAACTTAATTTAATACCCTTAAAATGGGCTACTTAATTTAAGGCTACAAAATGGTACTTATTACTTAAGTAGCTGAGCCCAAGATTTCTCTGTAATTGCCTCAGCTTGTGAGCCTGACAAATCCCATTCCCATGCCATTAGTAGCATAGCTGAGATTATTAATAATCATACCACTCATTGATCTCTTTCTTAGTGCCAGGCTTTGGGTTATTTTACCTTCTTATCTCATTATAATGGGAAGCCTTTAGGACTTAAGGGAAGTCAGATCTTTCTGCAAGCATAGGTGTGGCGAGTGTAAGTTTCTATTCCCATTGGCTTTAAAGGAACTGGTGGAATGTGTGATAGAAAGAACACAAGCCTTATGTTCAAATCCTAGCTTCGCCAACTTGGAAGACAACCCTTTGACTCCACAGAGGCCCCAGAAGGGAATCTGGGTGCAGGATGGCTCGGAAATATAAGAGGAAGGTTTGTCCCTCACTGTGGTCTATAAGAAACACTTTTTCATTAAATAATAGAGGCAACAGAAGATGCATGCACACGTCTGAGAGAGAAGCCAAGAATGCTGTGCTTAAAGTATTGGAAAAACCATTCAAGGGTGAGCTGCCCTTGTGTGAAGATTACACCTGCCATTATGCCAAGGCCAGCAACGCCTTGTGATGAAGCCTTTCCTGCACAGGTAGAGATAGCCCCCTTGGAATGGGTGGTTCCAAGGATTTAAGGGAGTGAATTAGAGTAAACCCCAAACCCCCCTTTTTGAAGACCCCAGCAGGATTGGATTATCATGCATAATCCCATAGCCAAGACTACGCATATGGACATCTTGCTAGGGACTCCATTTGTTGGAACACATTGGCACCCTCTCTAGTTCTCTGTACCTCACCAGGTACTCATTGCTACTTTCATCTCTCTTTTTTCACTTTTTTCGTTTTAAATAATACATACAGTGGAGATGCATATCTTAATTGCATTGTTTGGTCAGTTCTGACAATTGTATATACTTATGTAATCCATACCCCTATGAAAATAAGAACATTTTCATCATCCTAGAAAGTTCCTTGTGCCTGTCCTGATTAATCCTTCTACTCAGGAAACAACCATGATTCTCTCAATATATTTTAGGTTTGCCTTCTCAACTTTGTATGCTCATTCCTTCTTCAAAATCCAGCCAGAAATTACCACCAGAATTTATTACTTCCCTCTCTGAGTTCCCTCAACTATTTGAATATTTTTCTTATGTTTCTTTCTCTCCTATTAGATAACGTACTTATAAGGAATCATATAATATCTTATTCATCTTTTACAACCGGTGCCCATAATATAGTTGATATCCAAAAATGTTATTTGAATAAATGATAAATTATACTTGCCAGAAGAACATCTTTCTTTGTCTTCATCTTGATTAAACCCTTAATTCCCACATTGTTTGTTGGTTTTTTTGTTTTTGCATTTTTATTAGTATAAAACCAATATAAGTTCACACAGAAGGGTATAAAGTTCATAGAAGTTTCACTTCTTAAATTAACCACTATCTGTAATTCCTTGTGTATCCTTCAAAAGATGTTTACCTATTTAAGTTCTTTACACGAGTGCTTTTGTATTCTACATTCCTTTTTGAAACTTGCTTTTTTCACATAAAAATAAGTAACAACAATAATAATATTCAGAACTAGCACTTGTATACTAAGTGGCCAGATTATTATGATCTCTGAATGCATTATAATCTGGCCACTCAGTGTATATCCTATATAATAAAAGGCTAATATACAAATTGTCCCCTCAACCAGGAATTTGACCAGCAGGCAGGCCAGCCAATATCCCATGTCCCTTTCCCCTAGCCAGGCTGGTAGGACCCCACCCATGCACAAATTCATGCACCGGACCTCTAATATGTATATTAGAGTAATATGTATATTAGAGTATGTATTTTAGAGGCTACCTTACCCATGGTCCGCATAGGGTATTGAACCCACAACTTGGGCATGTGCCCTGGTTGGGGAATCGAACTGCCAGCCTCTTGGTTCTTGGATCAGTGCTCAATTACTGAACTATACTGGCCTGGCTACCTTATTTATACACACACACACACATACACACACACACACACATACACTGAGTGGCCAGATTATTATGATCTGACACATAATAATCTGGCCACTCAGTGTATAGTATCTATAATATGCCAGCTAGTCTAAACACTACATATGTATATGTTAACTTATTTATTCCTCACAATAAATAGTCCTTGAAGGTAGATACCATCAATTTAGGTTTTTTTTTTTATTTTTGATTATTCAGCATTATATTTAATTATCATTCAACATTAAAGTTTGTTATTTTACAGATGCAGAAACTGAAACAGATTAAGTAACTTGCTCAAGGTCACATATTCGGAAAATTACTTCGTGTGTCTACATATTTATCTACCTTATCCTTTTTGTAAAAGATGTTTTTATTAATTTTTTAGAGAAAGAAGAAGGGAGAAGGATAAGAAATAGAAATATCAATGACTGAGAAACATCATTGATAGGCTACCTCCCGCATGCCCAGCATAGGGTATTGAGCCCACAACCTGGAACTGTGCCCTGGCAGCCTCTTGGTTCTTGGGTCAGTGCTCAATCACTGAACTATACTGGCCTGCATACCTTATTTTTTTTTAATAGCAATATAGTATTCCATTGCATGGTCATGCCATGATTTATTCAACCATCTCCTTCTTCTGATCATTTAAGTATTCTATTTTTTTTTATTGTCTTACATGTATACATATCTTCCCATTGCCCCCTCCACTCCCAGGCATATCCCAACCCCCCAGTGTCTTGTGTTCATTGGTTATGCTTATATGCATGCATATAAGTCCTTTGGTTGATACAATCTAGACTGCATTAAATTCCTTTGTACATATTTTGTTGCTTTCTTATGGAAATATATCCATCCTGGCATAAAACTAGGTCAAACTATGTGCATTTTACCTTTTGATGGTTATTACTAAACTAGAGGCTCGATGCATGAAGATTTGTGCAAGAATGGGCCTTCCTTCCCCAGGCTGCCAGCACTGCCTTTGCTCCGGCCAGAGCCGCCTTTTCGCCTTTGCTCTGGCCCAAAACTGCCTTTCCGCTTTCCCACGCTGCCCAGGCCTCTCAGTGCCTGTGTATGCAAATTAACCTGCTTACTCACTCCTGATTGGCTGGTGAGCATCGCAAAGGTACGGCCAATTTGCATCTTTCTCTTTTATTAGCATAGATACCTACTAAAGAGATAACAAGTCACATAACATACATATTACATGGAAATGCCGATTTTCCCACACTCTAAGTCCAATACCATTAAACTTTAAAAGTGTTACCTCTCAAATTAGTATATCCTTGTTGTTTTGATCTGCATTTTACAAAATAGGAGTGAGCTGATTATCTTTTCTATGTTTTTGTTGACAATTTAGATTTTTTTCTACATTGTTTGTGGTATTTATTTCCCTCTTTTTTCTGTTGATATATTATCTTTCTTGTTGATTTGTAAAAGCTCTTTGTATACTAAACCATTAGCCCTCTGTCATACATGATGCAAATATATTTTCCCATGTTACTATTGTTCGTTGTATCCTTTTTAAAAATATAAATTCTTTATTGTTTAAAGTATTACATACCTTTTCCCCCCATTGACTTCTTCTGGCCTGTTTTGGTATTCTTAATGATGCAAATTTTTTATTTAATTTGTCAATCTTCTCTTTTAAGAGGTTTTAACTTTGCTCCATTTGAAAATTCCATCGTGAAATTCTAGCTGCCTTTCATCATCCTTTTCTCTTCAGTAGAGAACTTCTGACACTGACACCACATAACTTTACACAGCGAGTCTATGTTGTAACTAAAACCAGCCACCAAGGGGGATTAATCATTTGGAAACAAGGCCATAGGGCCTCACTGGATGCTTCATAAGGTGATAACCATTGCCTGGATTTGATACCGGTTCAGTGGATGTTTCATATTGATAGATAAATCCCTCTCCCTAGTGGATGGTGTCAGGGTGGGCATTTTTGTAGTATGGGACAAGCTAAGGAAGTACATAAATAACACTGCTTTTGATTCCCAACTTCTCCTGAGTTACAACATGTGGACAGTTTAAGCAGGTGCAGCCATGTTAACACACCCGCAGGGAGTGATTGATGTTGCCCGTGTCAACTCCAGGCAGCAAGCACGATGAATAAACACATTTCATCAGGGCACTGAGGGACGATCAGGATCCTCAGGTCCTCCAAAAGGTTTTCACAGAGCCACACTCCACAAAGTTTTATGTAGAAGACAAAGCCTCATGCTTTGTGGAGAGGGCAAGGTGCACCCGGGAATTTAAATATGGATGAGCCTCTGTTTTCAACTCTCATGAAAATAATCCCTGCACAGTTTTACGCAGTATTTTGTTCCACCTAAAGGATAAAGGTGAAGGTCGTAGACAACTTCCTGGGGACATGTACCTGTGTTTTGAAAATGCTCCTTTGGGATTTATTTTCTTACCTGTTCAAGATGGGTCCTTACTTCTATTCAACTGCTCAGGATTTTTGAAATGCTTCCCTCCCCCTCTCAGGAGACAAATGGTTTCAAAGTGAGAAGACAATAAAACGTTATCCATATCCCACTTGTCATGCCTCTGTATATTAAAATTGTCTCCTTCCTTTTTAATTCCCTCCAGAAGGGGTCATTCTAGAGAGAAAAGAATGATTTTTTAAAGAAATGCGATTATAATGTTCATCAGCAAGAATCATTAGTAAAGATTACGAAGCAGGTTTCCTGCTCCTGTTAATGAAAGCACGGCAATAAAAGTATCCAAAGGCTTTGGAAGAGTGGTGGTGGAAAAACCTAAAATGGGATGCTAATTGACCTCCTCCAATCAACAGAAATATCAACTATTTAAACTATTTTGAGTCTTTTTAACATGTAAGTCTGATGTAACACATTCCACCACCTTCTAAGCAGAAAACGGCTTTGTCTTTATTGATTTTTACAGAGAAAGGAAGAGTTCCCTCCCATACGTGCCCCAAATGGGGATTTAACCCAAAACCTAGGTATGTGCCCTGACCAGGAATTGAACCTGCAACCTTTTGGTATATGGGATAACACTTCAATCAACTGAGCCACCTAAGCAGGGTGAAAAGGGCACTTTAAAGGACACAGATTGATAATGAAATGACTCAAATTAAATGAAACTGGGCATTTTTTGTAAGGCAAGGGTCTAAAATGTTTTGTGAATAATGCTGCTTATGCTGAAAAGAGAATATATGAGTTTGATTTATTAAAAAAATCCAGTTTCATAAAAATAACCTTTTTTATAAACACCAGGCCCTTTTGACAGATATTCCTAATTGACAATATTACGCTTAAAAATAAAAACATATTCTATCATATTAACTTAAAGAGTAATCATATAATTAATAGGTGGAAAACAGAGAGAAAGATTGCTGAAGATTAAGATTAAGCCCTGCAGAAGCAAATGTTCTAACTAGAAATTGGTTTAATTAATAGCACATTTTACATAATGATTACAGTGTAATTGCGCTGACTAGCAGAGTGTCATTAAATATATCCATGCTCCTTTACAACACCCTAAGGCTAAAAATAATGAGTTACATTGAAAATCACTGTGCAACAGGTTCATAAATAACATTTAAGCCTATACAAGGCGAATACTTATAAATAATAAATATTTGCCTTTTGTAATTGAAGAAAAAATGACAGCCTTCTTTTTCTACTACCTTGTAGATTGCCATGTTATAATGCTGCAAAGATTTTTCCCCTTGCTTTCTCTAGAAGGTGCTGAATAATTTATTCAAATGCTAATATTCCACGTAGCCTGACTTTGAGGAACAAATATTCCTACATAAAGAATAAATGCCAAGATGCTTATTACCTCTCTTGCTTTGCTTTACACCATGTATCCCCCCAAAACTACCACCGTCTATTACACCTGTCAGATGAAGTCAGTGGCCAAATTTTCTCGCAGAGAAGAGCATTTTTCTTGATTTAAAAATTACCCCTTCTCCCCAAGTGTTCATCATGCTCAGGGTTGCTACGGAGCCACAGCTGCTCGGTGACTTCAGAAAGGAAGTCCGAGATGCTTGATAACTTCTTAATCTCTCACTCCTCTCCTGAGAACCAACAACACCTGATAGCAATGGATGCGGTTCCTGATCAGTGGAGTTCACCCTCCGCGGGCTCAGGTCTGCAAAAGGTCAATCTTCGTCGAGCCTCATCTTCTTCATCTCAGTTCCCAAATGGAGCCTTGTTCCTCCAGTGCCAAGAGAAAGCAGAAAGGGGGCCGCCCCGGCCAGGTAGCCTCCGGAATATCTCTGAAAGCTCTCCAGAGCTGGACTCCCAGCCGGCCGCTTCTCTCCAAAGCTGGTGGGAAAGAGAGTGCCTCCACCCTATAAGGAAATAAGGTTTTGTGGGGGAAGATTCCAGCCAGGAAGGAAGACAGAAGTACCTCTAGGTTTCTGGGAAAGGACATGAGGAGAAAATGCCCCTTTCTCCAGAGTTCAGTCTCCCAGTGAGTGTGAAGCAGGTCCATCATTGTGTCTCCTGAAAACTCAAGGATCCCCAATGCAGGCAAACCCTTCACAGAAGTACCATCCAGCTTCTCCTTTCACACTTAAGGCGGCAGCTCCTTCTGTGGGCGAGGCAGCGTCGCTTCGTGATGAAGAAAGGGCTTTCGCTTTAGGCAGAATGCGGTTCAAGTAGTGGGTACACTGTATATTAGCTGTGTGATACCGGGTAAGTCACCCCGCCTCTCTGAGCCTCAATTCCCTAATCTGCCCAGTGAGACAATAGTCTCTGCCCCCTAAGATGGTTGTGAAGAAAAAGTGAAAACATTTCTTTAACTTTGCAGACTATTAGCATAGTGCCTCCCAGTTATAATAGCTGAATATGTAGTAATTATCTCATGAGCTCATGACTGCGAAGTTTTTTTTTTCTTTCTCATATTTAGCTAAAATCCATCTCCTTCTCACTTCCCTCCATGGACTTGAATTCTAACTCGCAGTTTCGGAGCAGCCAGAGGGACCCTTTCACAACACAAATCAAGTCACTCCCCTGGTTAGAGCTGCCATGATGTTTCATGGGCCTTGGGCAACCTTAAAGGCCAGAATCCTTTTCCAGCATGGTCCAGCAGAGCCTCTGCTGCCTCTCCAGTCTCATCTCACCCCATGCGGGCCCTCACGCCTTGTGTCACAAGGCTCCCAGCCTCCTTCATTCTTCAGACAGACCACGTTCCCTCTGGCCCCAGGGCCTTTCTAATTGCCTTTGCCTGGACCACTCTTGTTATTTACATTTTCTGGTTAGCTCTTCAGACCTCAGCTCAAACAAGGCTTCCTCATGAAAGTCTATTACTAACTCTCCAAACTTGATCAGATTTCCATCTCTCATAGCTCCCTTTATTGTCTCTTTGCAGGTTTTATTGTCACTTGATGTGTTGTGTGATTTTTTTTACAAATGACTATTTCTAAACTGTACATTCTATGAAGGCAGGGATCCTGGATGTTTGAGGTTCGCAGTGGGCTTCAGTACCCGGCATAGGGCCTTCAGCAAATATTTGGAGTGAATGAAGGAGGGAATGAACTCACTTCCAAACAGGAATCCTTCACATGTTTGAAGATAGTACTTATGCTTCTCTTCTTTGTGATTTAAATGTCACATGATTAATGATCGGAATGCCCATGGTGAGCTTTAGCTCCCTCACCAGGCCTGTGCTCACCCCCTGGAACTGTGTATAGGAAGATGATTGCTCCCTATGATGGGAGACACTACAGTCTGCATTAGCTTTAAATATGCGGGCAATGCACACATACACACACACACACACACACACACACACACACACATACACACACATTTTTCTTTTGTTTCAAATCAATGCAGATTTATTAAAGGACTTTTGGAAAATATAAAATACCAAGTATAAAAAAATTCTTACACATGGCATCCAAAAAAATATACTCATTAATTTGCATTCTTGTGAGGCTTTTTTCTATGAATAAGTTCTTATAGCATATGAGAAAGGATTATATAGTAGAAATATACCTACACACACCTTGCTTGTTTACCAATATTAAATCCTAAAAATATGTCTACATTATTATATTACCTTTATATACATCATTTGAAATGATGACCCGTATCCATTAGAAATGCTTTCTGCTGCTATTGACAGGAAAGCTTAGGAGGTTTAAACAAATAAGAGGTTATTTTTCTCTCTTAATTAGTCTAAACATAGGCAGCTGCTGACATTGCTTCAAATCGCATTTTCCTCATGAAGTTAGAGGACTGCTGTAGCTCCTGCCATCACATTTATATGCACAGCAGACAGGATGTGCCACTTCTAACCTTCCCATTTGCCAGGAAAAGCCAGGATGTGCCACTTCTAACCTTCCCATGCACCAGGAAAAGCCAGAATGTGCCACCTCTATCTTTCCCATTCACCAGGAAAAGCCAAAGCCTTCCCAAGGCCCTCAGCAGACTTCCACTTATGAATCCTGACCAGACTCTCTGATCAACGCTACACACCAAAACCTCTAGAAAAGTGAGAATTTGTTTTTTCTGGCCTGTAAGATTGAGGCAGGGAAGGGAAGCTGGATGCCACTCCCACATCCTATCTGGTTAGTCC
This sequence comes from Lasiurus cinereus, assembly GCA_011751065.1. Lineage (NCBI taxonomy): Eukaryota > Metazoa > Chordata > Mammalia > Chiroptera > Vespertilionidae > Lasiurus > Lasiurus cinereus. The sequence goes on along the minus strand of JAAGEH010000030.1, from coordinate 28,568,529 downwards.
CATCCATCTGATTCTTGGGTCTTTAAATAAAACCCCTGGGGACTTTCAAAAGGAATCTTTCCTCCTCTTGCTTTCTAGTTTATGGAAATCAACCCGATAAACAAGCAGCGGTTCTCAACCAGTTTATGGAGGTGATTTGGGCTGTCCCAATGATTGTGGGGGTGCTACTACCTTTGGTGGGCAGGGGCCCAGGCTAATGAACACTCCAAAATGCACAGAAAGCTGCACAATGGGAACCTGCCCAGCCCCAAATGCCAATGGCATTCTTATTGACTCCCATGTGGGGCAATCATGGGAATTACTTCATCAGAAACAAGCAAGAAAGACGGAGGGCAGAGATGGAACATAGAGGGGGAAGGAGGAAAAGGAACACTGTGTCATTAAACATACAAATGACAGAATAATTCTCAACCATGGGGTACATACAGCCCTGTGCATACTACTTGCTTCTTCCTGACCCACAGTTTGTATCATGCCAGTACATAACTGATAAGATTTTTTTAAAGTTCCCTCCTAGACAAGTACTTAAGAAAAAGAATGGCAGTAGATCTTTACTCTTTCTGGCTTTCAAAGGGTTCCTCCTGAGGCGTTGGGACCTGATATTGTTTGCAATTCGTTCTTCCCCCGAGGAGGTTAGGAAAAATAGAAAGGCCCAAGACAGGTACAGCCCAGTGTTTAATGGTGATAGGCAGAGGTGGGAAAGCACAGATCAGCTTTTTCCTCTCGGCAGAGCCCGGGCTATTAGGAGAAGGAAATTTAGTGTTTGATTTGCCCATTCTCCATTCCTCATCGAGGCTTCGGTCCCAAATTGCTAAACCTCCATTCAACAGTTAAATTAAACATAACTAACTTTGTTGATATTATTTCACAGCCGAATAACTTGATATTCATACTCTTTGTGTGTTCAATAAGTACAGAGCTCAGATACATTTTTAAGTCTCAGCTGGTGATGAATTCTGCTGAGCTAAACTTGTGTTTCACAGGATTCTGCTCAGCTGAGACGGGGTACGCTATTGCACTGTAAAAATAAGCTTCAAGCCATAATTTTGATGGGCCCCTCACAGCAAGGAAGCATCCCTCTTCTCCTCCCTCTCCTTAGTAGCAACTCTCATTTGCCACTTGCACATCCTAACCTACAGGCATCCCGTGCAGACAATAGCCCTTCACACCGACTCCTCCAAGGTGCGAAGATCACTGAACTTGGACTCCCAGGCCTCTGAATTTGACCCCTCTCTGTCACTTCATGGACTAGTGACTATAAGCAGCTCACTTAATCTCTGGTAGTCAGAGTCCATGTTTGGCAGATACGGAGGTAAAAACCCTGCCTTGGACCTCATATATGTGCTGCAAGCTCAAGTTGCATCAAGTACTGAAAACAGGCGGCAAACTGGCAGGTGCATTCGCTATTATTTACATGTTCACCTAAATTGCAGTCCTGTCCTCTAAACATGACAGAAACTACCCAATAAATATTTGAGCTGAAGAATACATTCATGTGTTGGGCATCTTTTTTGTACCCAGCCCTGTGCTAAATTCTATGGGTGTAAAGAATGAAATTGGGCTGTAGTTTGAGAGATAAACACATAAACAATGGTAATACAGAGAAGCCCTTCCTATATAATGAAGACATACACAAGATTTTTCAAAGTATGACATTCTGCCCAGGTGAGCAAGGACCACTTCACAGAGGGACAACTTGGGAGGGAGAGGCAGCATTACAAATGCTGATGAGAATGACTCAACAATCACTCTACTAAGAACTTTATACACTTCCTGTAATGGTCACAACAGCCCCGTGGAGTAGGTAGTATTATATCGATGTTATAAGTAACAAGGTCAAGGCCTAAATAACTCACCTAAGGTCCCAAAGGTGGTAAGCGAAGCCTGGATTCTAAAGCCAGGCCCCCCATCAGGAGACTGGGACCTCTCCCTCCTCATGGCCTCCGCACTCCCGTCTCACAGGTTGAGAAAAAGCACGTTGGGCTTTCTGTACGAGGGTAGTTTAAAAATTAGCCAAAAACATTTTATGTAACATTAATTAAGAGTTAGCAAAAACTATAGAAAGTATCTTTTTTTAAGAGCAGGATGTGGAGATTATGGTGAGCATGTGTACATACCTCCCAGAACCCAAAAGCAGGAAGTGCAGTTGCCTAAGGGACTGGATCTAAGGACTGGAAACTCCATAGACTAGGCACATACTTACTCCCCTCCCTCTCTCTGTCTTTGTTCCATTGATTTCATTCTCTCTGTCATATTCACTATTTTCTCTCTTCAGACCAGCTTTCCTTGCTTCTCAGCTACCCATCCCTTCTTTTCATCACAGAAGAGTGACCTGCAGCTCTAAATCCCAATCCCTAATTCCTGGAAGAGGGAACCTGATTGGCCCAATGTGGGTGAACTGTCTGTGTACTGATGTGTGGGCTGTACATGGTGACTTCCTTCTAAAGAGAACAGCACAGAAACAGATGGGGGAGAGGTAGAGCAACTCGACAAATGCTACCTCAGCCAAGTGCTCAAGGTCAACATTGACAATGGTACGTCATGTTGATAGTATGTATCCTTCGTATGGTGTGATGAAAATGGCCCCTCACCTCTCTTTCTTCCTCCCCAAAACCCATAACCTCAGTCTAATCCTGAGAAAAACTAAGTTCCAACTGAAGGATATTCTACAAAATACCTAAGCAATACTACTTCTCAAAACTGTCAAGTTCATCAAAATTGGGAAAGACTAAGAAAATGACGGCCAAGAAAAAACTAAGGAGAAGTGACCACTAAATGGAAGGTGGGTATCCTCCATGGGACCCTGGGCCCATAAGACCACTGCCCTTGGACATGATGGTTTGAGTTTTCTCACTCCCCTCTTCTTAGCGAGAAAGGCCCTCCTGGGCCACCACCACCAATCACTAAGAGATCATCAAAGGAGTCATGGCCAGCTGCTGAAGGATTTTCATTCCAGTAATCTTTTAGCCCTGGCCTGGCAGCTCTGCATAGGAACAAGACCTCATCAGTGTTTTACGCTCTTTAGGGGACCTATCCTTGCTTCTCTCTGGATGGTCTTATAAAACCTTTCAAAGGACAAGAGCATCTTCTCATGATTAACCTTTGGAATGGGCACTAAAAATAATTTTCACTTTAATAGTTCAGATTTTCAGGGGAAAGACAGGTGGGTGTGGCCTATTTAAGCCTTTTCTTTGCCAAAGCAGTGGAGGGGGACAGGACATACAGTAGTTTCTGGCCGTTGAGCTGATACCTGGACATTTTAAGCCTTTTCCATCCTCCTTGTTTTCCCTCCTACTGTCTCCATTCAAAGTCATTTTAATCTTATAAACTTGAGTATTAGCTGATGAACTGATTTTTCCAGGAAGATGCCATTAATTCATCAGGTCTCTTCATTCCATTCTTTAAAAACTGCCCTGGAACATCTTTTGTTTTAATAAATGACTGGATTCTGTGCAGGTGGCTTGTCATCTTAATGAACTTAGGATCTTCACATCCTCCCTGTGGTTGATGTTCAGCCCTATCACTTGGAAAAGCACTCTGTTCCTCACCATCATGCCAACGTTTTCTCATAAAGAGGGTCCAAGCTAAGTCCGATTGACACTGGATGTTCACATCACTATCTCTTTTAGGACCTTTTGTACCTGAAACCTAAACCTGCGCCATGGACACACCTGGGGGTAGGGTGGTGGGCAGCCCCATTCAGCCAACACCCATGTCATTTGGAACCTTGAGGCTGAACAATTCTATGCTCAGCCTTCTGACACCTTCCCCTGTACCCTTTGCTCTAGTTTTCATTCTTGTTATATAAGCACACATGTCAGTATCTCTGACCATGAGCTTCTATAAGGTAATGATTTATTCATCTCATCTCATCCCCATTGTTAGCACAATGCATGTGCAGAGTGTATACAGCACACTGAGCAGGAGGGCAAAGACACAGAGGCCCTCCATGCACCCCGTTAGCCAAAGTCATGGCTACAGGCATGGGTGGCGCTTGATGCTCAGACAGGTACAGAGCGGGGATTAAAAAAGAATGTCCTCCGTGCATGCTCACTCTGACTGGGCACCGATGTAATTTCCAGTCTCACATCTCTATTTCAGACCACATATGGCAGTAATATTGGCTCTTCCCCACCTCAGCCTAACCATGACTAAACAGGTTGATGAATGTCATGCATCTTATCATCATACATGCATATTTTTAAATATAATTCACTTTTGATCTGCACCCTTGTGCAGTGGCGAATGAAAACAGTTAAGATTTCTTCCACTGTCTGCCTTTAAATGTATTAAACAGCCTGGCTGTCAATAGATTATATTCTTGTACAATGATAATAGCCCCCAAAACTAAGAGGCCTTGTCAGGAATTGCAGTTGTCACAGTTTGATGGGAATGGTTTTACTTGGGGTTCGTCTGCCGCACAATCATCTCATAATCTGGATATACATCACAGCATGACATGTAAATTTCCTGCTACTCTGCTTTCATTTCCAGAGGCAGCAATCAAATGAAAACCACTCAACCTCACCCAAATGTATAAATAATTTTCATTCAAACATATTAACAGTCAAAATATGAGAATTTATCACAGAGTGCTAGGCCTTTTAAGAAGCAATAAAGACTTTACTTTTTAAGCCTATTTCTCCTTAGAAAAGTAATACGAATAGTAACTCACAATTTAAAAATCGCATTTGAAAGTCCACATAGAAAGCGCCTAATCTGCAAACTTAAGGGATGCAAGTGCTTTGCCATAGATCTGCTGCCTGGGGAAGGGATGAGGGAAATATTGTGCAATAGAATTGCATGTGAATTAATAATTACCTTCACAAAATACCAATGTCTAAAAAGCCTGACTTATGTCATCTTTGCTAAACATATCTTTTGTGCTGCACTATCGATAGTAGATCACTTTCTCTAAAATATAAACACCTCACCCAGCAGTGATGTGGGTAATATAACAAACGATACTTTTTTGTTGTTCTTTATAAACATCAGATTTTAATTGAAAGCAATCTCCTTTGGGAAGGAAGGCGGGGAGCCCATTGAATCACAGCCTGACATGGCTGACTCTACCTCACACTTTAGGCTGAGATCCAGCCACACTGGCTGCCAGTACCCAGGGAAGGAAGGGACATATTCATGATTGAACAAGAGAAATATTTTTTACTTCAGGGCTCAGTTCTGAAGTCAGGTGAAAGCAGGGTGCTGGTTCGCCCCTTAGCCTGGTTCAAGGTGAGTGTGGGGATGGCCATGTGAACTGCACTTGACAGAGAGGAAGAAAGCTGCAGAGTTCAACACTAGAGCCCCAGAGATCGCCGCACTTGCCTAGAAAGCTCCCCTGGGAAGTGCTTTGAGTCAGCCTTCAGAGGCGGACTTGGTGACTGGCCAGTTGGAGGTGCTAAGAGAGATTATTATTCGACTAATAAGGTACCACGTTGACGTGTTTTTTAGATATGGAACAAAACCCCCCAAAGAAATATAATACTCTGGCACACTTGATTCAATCATCAATCCACTTGGATTTCCAAAAGGCACGTTCCTTTCATATTTTAGAGAGCACAGCACTTTGTCTCGGGGTAAAAGGCCAATTGAAAGGATTCTCTCATATCCTGGAGGGCACTTGAGAAGCACAAGGTGGTTGGAAAGTGTGGGTCAGAAGATAGAGTTCAGGATGAGGGGAAGTCTACTTTTACCATTGATGCCAGTACCTAGAAATTTTGCTGTCTCACTTTAAATTTTTATACCTTTTTCCTCTCCCCCTGCTTCTCCCCCACCATGTGCAAAAACTGCTAAGATGACAGTTTTTCCCATTTCCCCAGTAAGTGTGTCTGCAGAAGTAGAAGTACCATAACCCGGGGTACAGCAAGCTCAGCCATTTGAAATAAAACTTTGCAGTACTAATGTTTTTGTAACTGCTTTCATATTGTAATGATATTTTTCCAAGCACTGGTTTTATTTGATCTTAAATACCTTTTTGGGAAAGTCCAGTGAGCTGACTCTAATAAAATCATGCTATTGAAAAAAGGTTTAAGTAGAATGTTCAGAATAAATTACAAAACTGCATGCAAGAATACCAGCTAGTGCTGCAATAAAAAGCTGAAAATGAGTATTCTTGCGATATATTTTAAAGAAGTAGTATACTTTTTTGTCCATTTTTTTTTTCATTGAATGTTTCATAACAGAATGCCTCCATGTCGTGAAAGGAGGGGAATGCATATCAAATGAACAAACTGCGGGGAAAAATTGCATGTAAGGGGGGAACCTTGACTTTTGGGGGGAGTATAGAATATATTTCATTTCATTTTCAATAACTGTTGAAAGATAATAGGAAATGTAATTTCTTTCCATTTGCTGTGCCAAAATACTTCAATTACATCCTACTTATCCTGTCATACTTTTTAGGACCCTTTAATGAATTTCGCATTCCTTATCTACGCACTGAGAAATGGGGTCTGCTTTCAAAGAGAAGAGATATCCAGCAGGAAGATCTCAGGAGCTGTTGGATGGCCTGGGTGGAAGACAGAGGCAGTTGTATACCTGACTTCCTTATGGTGATGCAGAAGCAAGCAGCTCCTGAATGATAGAAATGAGTTTATCCTCCTCATTACTCTTGAAATCCTAAGTCCAAAAATAAATGATAGGCCTGTTTCTTAGCCCTTCTACCACACAGGACAGTCTCACAAAAATTGGATGCTGAAAGAGCAAAGGACTGTGGATGGTAAGTTTCCATGATACCTGCCATCGGAGAGTCTACTATGCTCTGGGCATAGAGTCAAGCAAGCCCTTAGCTTCGGGTTCTATAAGGAACTATATTTATGGAAATCAAATTAACTAATCAATCTGAATTCACTTCTCTCACCTCCAAGAGAAACAAAGGCAATCACTCCCATACCATGGAGAGAAATTGGGACCAAAAAAAATGTGGCCTTAAAGAGATGGACAAAATCTAGACAATAATGGGCATTGGTTCTCCATCCATCTTCTTTCCTAAAAGAACCTGAGTTTGTTCTGGAATTCATCCGATCTAATAAAGAGAGAACAATGCTAATTAATGCTCATGCCATCACAAAGACAGTGGCACCCACAGACAATAAGGAGGGAATATGCTAATTGACTGTCCCACCCTCAAAAATGGCAGCACTCACAACCAATAAAGAGGGAATATGCTAATTGACTGCCACCCTCTCAAAGATGGCAGCACCCATAGCCAATAAGGAAGGAATATGCTAATTTAATGCCACACCCTCAAAGATGGCAACACCCACAGCCAATAAGGAGGTAATATGCTAATTGACTGTCCCACCCTCAAGAATGGCAGCACCCACAGCCACAAGATGGTGGTGCCCAGTCCTCTCAGCCCTGCTTGGGTAGCAGGCCTGTGGGAAGGCCAGGCCTGTCACTAGGCAGGCCTGGCTGCTCTACATGCCTGCCTCCAGAGTCCCCCAGTCCCTTCAGCCCCCCAAGCCACCCATGGCTGGCCTGAGGTGCAGGCAAGCCTTGGATGGCAGCTGCCCTGATGCCCAGGGCCAGCCCAAGGTGCAGGCAAGTCTCAGATGGCAGCTTCCCAGCCACCCAGGGCCTTTGAGGCTCAGGTAATCAGGGCCAGCTGAGGCTTGTGCTCCCGGAAGTGGCAGCAGCAGAGATATGATGGGCGTTATCTTCCCCTTATTGCCAGGTCGCCTCCCACCCCTGAGGGCTTCTGGACTGCAAGAGGGTGCAGGCCAGGCTGAGGGACCCCTCCTCTAATGCATGAATTTTCATGCACTGAGCCTCTAGTTCTTCTATACAGAGCAATACACTTCTGTAGAATCTAAGCCAACTGGCTCTAAATGCAGATTGAGTGACCATGGGCAAATAATACTCCCTTTGCCATTGTTGGGTTTGAGAACAGGCATAGCGCCAGTAAAGTGGGAGCTAAAAGAAGTCTGCTGGGCCTCCTTCAGAGAAGTTTTCTCTGAAGTGGCCTCTCTTTTTTCCTCTGATATTTTTTTGTCTGGATGTGACTCCTGAACATTAGCAGCCCGCCTGCTAGGATGAAGACCAGTGATGGCAGAAATTATAGTGGATTTGTTTCCTAGGACTGCTGCTGCAACAAAGTCCAACAAACCAGGGGTCTTAAAACAACAAAACTTTATTGTCTCGGTTTTGGAGGCTAGAAGGCCAAAATCAAGGTGTCAGCAGGGCCATCCTCTCTGTGATGGCCCCAGGGGAGAATTTTTTGTGGTTTCTAGTGTCTGTCAGCCTTGACTGGAGATACATCACAGCAGTCACATGGTCATCTTCTTCCTCTGTGCCTCCACATTGTCTTCCCTCTGTGTGTTTATAGCTATGTCCAAATATCTGCTTTTTATAAGAACACTAGTCATACTGGATTAGAGAAGACTCTAATGATCTCATTTTAACTTAATTATCTCTGTAAATACCTTATTTTTAAACTAGAGGCCCAATGTACTGCCTTCACTCTTGCTGGAGCTGCCTTTCCGCTTCCCACACTGCCCAGTGGCCAGGAGCAGCTGTCGAGCCATAGCAACAATACAAGCATCCTACCTCAACCCCAGCTGCTTGGCACCTGCATATTCAAATTAACCCACCATCTTTGTTGGGTTAATTTGCATACTTGCTCCTGATTGGCTGTTCGATGACGTGAAGGTATTGTCAATTAACATGTTACTCTTTTATTAGGTAGATAAGGTCACATTCTGAAGTACTGGGAATTAGGACTTCAACATATATTTTTGAGGGGAGGGGCAGTTGGGAGACAAAATTCAAGCCATAAATTGCCCAAATGTGGACAGATAACAAAGTAAATAGACCTTAACAACATTACTGAGCCTCTGAATTAACCAACTCTGACCTTGTCCTGCCTTAGGACTTACAATATGTGAGAATACCTTTCTGCATTGTTTAAGTCATTGGGGTTTGTTACTTGCAGTTGAAGCCACCTTCATTGATGCAACAATTATTGGATAAAAACAGACCTGATTCCACCACTTAATAGCTGTGTCTTTGGGGAAAATCCCTTACACTATCTGTGTCACTAATTTTAGTCAAATCTTATCTCAGTTGTCAAGAGTTGGTGAGACAAGGCACCATACAGAAAAGATGCTCAGTAGATCACTGTTATGCTCTTTTTAAAGGATCTAATGAAAACCAATAGTTTTTTATGGTTGTTAAGTTTCTCAATAGACCATTTTCTCCATGTTCTTCACTGAGGTATAATCACCTGTTCACACTGTTGTGTTACAGCCACCATCTATGAAAGGCAGTTGACCAACATGGTTAAAAGCATGGGATCTGCTGGAGTAAGGCCATATAGATTCAAATCTTGGTTCTGCCACTTTCTATGTGGGAACTATGGCAGGTTATTTACCTCTCTGTACCTTGGTTTCTTCTTCTCTAAGAATTATCATCCTCAGAACTATTATCTGAGGATGATAATAGTTTCACACAATATTCATAAGAGAAATCAAAAAAGATAAGGTGATTAGTACAGAATCTGGCATATAGTAGGCAAGTTCAACATACATTCTTTCTTCCTTGCAACCTCTATTACCACCTGCAATCATCTTGGGATGCTACACCCCAAACTTCAAACTTCAATGTGGGTGTGTAAGAAGCAGCTGTGGTGCTCATTATAAATATAGATTCTAAGCCCTATCAGTCCCCAGTTCAGAGATTCAGATCCATCATTATCTCTGTCTCTTTCCCCGCCTTCCCCCCACCACCACCACCACCACATGTCTAATGCAGTCTGTTGCTCACAGTAACTCAAACATGTTTATTGCCCTAGCCGATTTGGCTCAGTGGATAGAACGTCAACCTGTGGACTGAACAGTTCCGGGTTTGATTCTCATCAAGGGCACATGCCCCAGTTGTGGGCTTGATCCCCAGTAGGGGGCATGCAAGAGGCAGCTGATCAATGATTCTCTCTCATCATTGATATTTCTATCTATCTCTCCCTCTCCCTTCTTCTCTGAAATCAATAAAAATATATTTTTTAAAAAATATTTACTAAATCAATTTAATCTTAGATGGTAGAAACAGAAGTGGTCAGGGAAAGATAGGGAAACGAAGAACTAGGCAGAAGGAAAACAGGTTCACCCATCCATTTAGACATGCCAAGAGATTCTGTTGGAGCAGCTGTGTGGAGCCAGCCCCAGCGCCAGGTTTTGGTTCTGTGAGACCCATGAACAGTGTGACCCAAAATAGCAGAGTCACTTGGAAGCTCTAGAACTCCAGGTTGGCTTCACTTTTTAGACTTCCTCCAGCATGGGACACAGCTCCCTTCCTGCCCCTCCCCTCACCCCTAAGCCCAAAGCAAGCCAGGTCCCAAAGGACAAAGGAGAATGCCAAAATAAGAGGCTTAATTTGGATTTATCATTGTTACTGGTTCACTTAACCAACTAAGCTTAGCTCTTTTAGAGGCAACTTCAACAAATAACATTTACAGTGTTGTTTTGTCAACTAATTAATGTTAATACATACAGCAATATGTAGCTATTTACAGAATGAATATATGAGCCAGGTGCTTTCCATGAATTATAGGACTAAATTCTCAAGAATTCAATTCAACTAATATTTATTGAGCATCTACTTTGTGCTGAGTTATAAAATAAAAGTATGATGTACTTATCAATATACATATAACTATATCTATATTTCACTTATAACTAAAAAGAGAGAAATTTCCTAGAAAGACTGGGGGGCTGGTCAGTATAAAGCATTGGTGCAGTGACACATAATAAGCACTTAGTTTATATAAGCCACCATTACTGTTAATTATTATAGAGTACACATACTATTATTAACAGTGGTCTTTCTAGATTATTTCTTTTTAGAAATGTTCTGGGTGGATAGTTCTTCCTTTTGCTTATTGTATATATTAAATATTCTACAATGAGTATGTAATGCTATTGTAATAAAAATGAACTTTGTTTATTTTAAAAGTTAGTAATATATTTCCCATCTGAATCCACAAATGAAAACCACACTGTCTTTGACAGCACCACCTAGTGGCTTCAATAGAGTGTGACTGAAAAAATATGCCTTTTTTCCCCACCAGCCTCCTCTAGACACATTCTCAGAAATAATACTTCATATAGAGATCCATATGAGTGATTGTGATATGTTCCAACTCACATAATATTCTTCACAAAGTTTCACCAATGACTGGCATGCTTAATTTCTTTGCCCTTATTGATCTTTACAACTCACTATTTTCTCATGATAGGATGATTTTATCTCTTATAGGACTTTGATTTTGATAATTTTTCTCACAAAATACAACTTAGTAATCCAGTGAGACCTCTAAACACACACACACACACACACACTCTTCTGTTTTAAAATATCCTTGTAGCTAGAGGTATCAAAATTACTAGGCAAACATAAGTTTATTTTTTAATTTCCCTTCATCTCCTATTTGGTTACCCAGTTGTAAAATTTGCATAGTATAGAAAAGTATTTATTGAGTACCTACTAAGTGCCAAGCATTATGCAATATGCTGAAATGAAAAGCTGAATAAAACATGTTCCTTGTCCTCTACAAGCTGTTATGGGAGACCAGTGTTTAATGCAGTACACTCTGACATATCAGGTCATTCATGCATTCTTTCATTCAACAAGTATTTGTTGAACACATACTATGTAACAGGCACTGGGGATACAAAAAAATCAATAAAATAAATAAAGTCCTTGCCTCTAGAGCTTACAATGTAATGAGGGACAGATGATAAACAAATGACTATAAGATAAAGTTGTGATAGTGTTACAAAAAAAAAATAATGAAGTAGATTAAGGAGAAGAGAGAATACCAAGGTTGCTGCTGATAATGAAAGCCTGTCTGGTCAGGGGATATTAGAGAAGAGACTGGAGGTACTAATGGAGCAAGCCGTGCTGAGATTGGGGGAAGAGCATTCTATGCAAGGAGAGGTGTACTCCATGCATTGATAGAACAGCAGGAAGGTTCATGTGGCTGAGCAAAATGAGCGAGGGAGAGAGTAGTAGCTGATGAATTTGGACCAGTTTTAGTAGGATCTTGTTGGTCAAGGTAAAGACCTTAGATTTGATTCAAGAGTTGATGAGAAGTCACTAAGCAAGAGAATGACATGCTCTGTCTTACATTTTAAAATATCTTTTAGTTGCTGAGCAGATATTAGACCATAGGAGGACAAGAGCAAAAAGGAGAGAACCATGCAATAATGAAGTAAATCTGTGAAACAACAGAATGTATGGATAAAAGTAAAAGTAGGACAGAGGAGGCAGTGTTCCATTACATTTGGGAGTGATAAAGAAAGTCTCCTCTTCGAAGGTGAGGCCTAAACATGGATTTGCTTTTTATTTTCAGATTTGAATTTTTTGGCAAGGAATGTTCTTCCATTAGGAGATCCATAATATTGATGTCTCTCTTTTGTGATGTTAGAAACTTAATAAATGCTCAAACCCATTAATTAATGAGTGGTTGCAAAATGATGATATCCTAATTTTATCTTTTCATTTATATTTATTAGCTAGAAAATGTTTATGAAAAAGGACCTTTTCTCTATCTTCTATTCAGTTATCCAGTTGTATGATTCATGCAGAAGAGGCAAAATAAATGCTTATTTAACCTTCCCCCTTTATTTTCAATTTGTAGAATTATGAGTTGGTTGACTAGCATCTTTTCAGGGTGACCAAGTGCTTGCTTGCTTGCTTGCTTATTTTCTCTCTTTTTATTTCTCCCTCTTTTTTCTTCTCTCTTTCTCATACAGGACAAAAGTAGATTGGAGCAAAAGTAGATTTACAGTTGTGAGAACACAGAGTTTATTATTGTATTATCATTTATTTATTATTACATTATTTTCCATAAGAACAACTGTAAACCTACTTTTGCCCCAACTTATATTCTCTTTTTTTCTCTATCTTCCTTCCTTTCCTTCCACCCTTCCTCCTTTCTTTCTTTCCTTCTTTCTTCTTTCCTTCCTTCCTTTCTTTCTTTCTTCCTCTCTTCCTCTTACTTTTTCTCTCATTCTCTCTTTCTTATTATCATTATGAACTTAAGGTTTTAAAACATATCTGATGGGTTTTAATCAATTGCAGTTATTACCCATATCAATGCTTAAAGTTAAGTTTCCATATTTCTTCAGGAGCCTCTTCAAGTTGACTCCTGAGACCTTTTAACAAAACCCTGGTAGCTTGGATTGCTTCCTCACCCCACGGTACAAGTTGTGACAAGCTCAACATGCATTTTCCTGTCCTAACTTGGTATAAAGAGTCCTGGTTTCTGTTTGTGAGACACAGTATATCAGCAGCACAATCTGAATGCTAGGGGTGAATCATTATTTCTGTCTTGGTCATTGTTCCTGGGCCTCTTCAGTAGACAGAGTTTGAAAATTTTTTTAATAAAATTCATTAGAATTTCATACTGATAATTCCAATTTAAACTATGAGATTATTCACTCCTTTTCCCCACAGTAATAGTCTCAATTTTCAACAACTCTGGAAGTGAGAGGATCACAGTAACCCTTTATTACTAATCTGCTTTATTCCCCCAAAATACAATCTCATAATTAATACCAATAGTACCAACAACAAGAACATTATTGTAAATAGTTAAGATTCTTTTTGTGGTTCTTTTTGTCTTAAGGGATCTCACCCTATGAATGTACAGGCATGTTACTCACGTCTAAAGTCATTTAGAATTGTTCATGTCTTGGGACTTCACAGTTTGCAGTGGAAGTAGATACTTAAGAAGTGATTATAAGGCAGTAACTGTTGCAAAAAGAAGTACAGAGAGCTAAGTGCGGTCTGAAGGCTCAGAGGTGGCCTCCCTGAGAATGTGACCCTCAAGCCCAGACCTCAAAGCTGTGTTGGAATTAGCTCAGCAGAGTATGGGGTAAAGTGGGGAGTGTTCCAGACAGTGTTCCCTAAGCTGTTACTTATGAATCACTCTGCAAGATGCTAATAACTGTAGCTTTTTGGAATTTTCTTTTTTTTTTCTTGTCTAAATATGTTTTTATTGACTTTTAGAGAAGAAGAGAGAGAGACAGAGAGATGGAGACATCAATGAGAGAGAAACATTGATCAACTGCCTCCTGCACTGGCGATCAGAACCACACTCTGAGCACATGTCCTGACAGAATCAGACTGGCGACCCTTTAGTTCATGGTTCAACACTCAATCCACTGAGCAACACCAGACAGAATGGAATTTTCTTTTTTATTATGTTCTCCTCAAATCAAACGATCATTTAACCAAATCAGGTCTGATCTCTTTGAGACTGAGGCCAAAGGCAAAAGTCATACAGAAAGTAACTATTGCCCAAAGCCACAGACATACCTTCTTTGCAACCCTAAACCACATTGTTTACTTTCATCCATTTTATTTATCATACTTAACTTCTACTTCTAAAGGTGAAAGCCTCAGAGCAGCAGTACTTACCCCCATCAGGAGTATTTAAAAAGAAGAGCTGCAGAAGGCTGAGAGACCCCAGAGGGGACCTGACAGGGCAGAAGACCCAAAATCATCATGACAATGATCCTGTTCTGTGGGTGGTCAAGTCTAATACTCAAAATAATCCTGTATTTTTGGTGATGGCATCCCATTTTAGATGTAAGGAATCTTAGAACCAGAGAAAGTATGAGGCCAAATTTAAAGTTGTATAGCTACTAAATGGGAGAGCCAAGATTCAAATTCAGATCTTCCAGATCCCAAAACCAATGTTCTACCCATTAACTTACTGAATTTCACTTGTTTGTTCTCTAGAGACATGGTTTGTTTGAATATGTAAACTGTGGCTTATAAAATAAATCATGCTAACCTAGAGTCACATCTATAAAGATACTCATCATAAGAACTAACATTTGGTTAACTCTTTACAGCTTACACTGACATCCTTTTCTAACTCTATTGGTTCTCGTTATTCCCATTTCACAGAGAATGAAACTGAGACTTAAGAAGTTAAGTTGTTCAGCTCATAAGTGACAGAACTGGGATCTAAACCCAAGTCTTCTGACTACAAACCCCAAGTTGTCCCCACTATAGGTCACCCTGGCTCTGTTTTTCCAAGTATCAGAATGAGGGCAGAACTGAAGACAAGAAAAAAAAAAACCAGGAAAACAAAGCTTAAAATTACACCTCACCGCCCTCCCCTCAAATTATGATACCACTTGTCAACAAAATATCACACTTTGTTTATGAAACTGAGTATCAAAAAAAGATAATAGTAAAACTTTACTTTGCCTGGCTCAATGGATTGAGCATCATCTCATGCACCAAGAGGTCACATCACCTCACCGGTTTGATTCCCAGTCAGACACATGCCCAGGAAGTAGGCTTGATTACCAATAGGGAGTATACAGGAGATGTTTCTCCCTCATCAGTGTTTCTATCTCTCTCTCCTTCTCTTTTCCTCTCTCTAAAATCAATACATATTTTTAAGAACTTTAAAATTTTTCACTTACGAAAATTTCTAGGTGAAAAAACTGCAAGCCCAATACCTTAATATTATTACCCCCCCCACCAAAAAAAAATACACTCACACACCCCAAAAAAGCAACAACATAAAACTCTGGGTTTTAATTTTTTCTTAATTTTTCAGTAAATCTAAAACTATTCTAAAAATAATGTCTACTTTAAAAGAGAAGAAAGGGCATGATCTCTCATTGCTTAAATTCTTCTTCTTCTTTTTTTTTTTTTTGATAAATAATTATGCCAAAAAGGAACACAATTTACTTGCTTTTGAAGTCCATACTGCTTTTCCCCATATATGGTAGCCCATT
>JAAGEH010000030.1:28442771-28547771 GCA_011751065.1 Lasiurus cinereus | reverse complement strand
TTTTCTTATTTCTCAGACTATATGTTAAATATTCAGAAATAAACGAGGAGAACAATTTACTGTCTCATACCTATTAGGTAGATGCCTCTCTGTTTTAAGTTGTTTTTAATTTTCATGCTAAATTGGAATTGTCTTTTCCAAAAAAAAAAATAGAACAAGAAAAATAAATTATTACATATTTTAATTCACTGGGTTGGTATGAGACATTTTTTCTTTTTGACTTTGAACTCTGTGCCCCTTTTCCCTTGAGTTTTGTGTTGCAGCCAACATTCAACAATAAATGTTCAAGAACACAAACTGTTGAAAGAGTACATTACAGAGAGAGGATGAGGGAGTGCCAGTGTCATCAGATGAGAGTGTTTTACCAACACCAAAGTAGAAGCTCTGCACTCAGACCCTGGTCCAGGCTTGGCCCCTTCTCAGCTCTCTCCAAAACCTCTAGGTCTCAGTGTCCTCCCTGAGGTAGGTATATGCAGCTTGCAAAGTCTTTGTGAGGATTCAATGAGAAAATGGTATTATTTACCAGGAGTCTCCAAAATGGTGGCTGTGCAAAGTGTTGGGAAGCTATGTAAATGGCACATGGTTATTGTTAACAAATGTAAGGAATTGTTTATAATAATAAAAGTATAATATGCTAATTAGACTGGAAGAAGCCGGGACTGAGGCAGCTGCAGTAGCTGCGAGGGAAGGATCCAGGCAGCCACCATGGCTGCAAAGGCCTACTTTTGCATGAATTTTGTGCATTGGGCCTCTAGTAATAATTATAAAAAATAAAACATCACATTTCTGTGTGTTACCCGAATAGCATTGCCAAGCAATGTAATAATAGCTTAAATGTATTTAAATCTTATTATATTTTCCATCATTATTTAATCCAACATACAACTTCCTTAGGTAGGTGCTATTGCTGTTTCTATTGTACAAATATGGAAACAGAGGTTCATAAGAGGTAACTTTCTGAAGAATTTGTAACTGGCAGAAGCTACATTAGAACTCCAGCCCATTGAATGCTTAATATATCCAGACCTGGGCCAAATTCTTGCTTCTCCTCTCCCCCATATTTGCAAGACTTTAAAATGTAAGGTGGAAATATTTTAGATAATATTTGGTGTGACCTCTTTCTCCTGCTCTGTGTTTGTCCTTTGTTTGGTTTTAAATAATACATAAAGCTCCAAGCTGATACTACAGAAAGCAAGACATAAAATATTTCTGGTTTCTGGTGCTTCCCTTTGACACATGACCAGCCTCACAATACCCCAGGGGCCAGCAGTGTCCCCAATACAGAGGGAGTGGAGGCTCAGGCTCGTGGAAGGACTTGCCTAAGACCCCACTGCTTGTTAGTGTTGGGACCAGGAAAGGAGACCAGATCTCTCAACTCCCAAATCAGGTGTTTCCATATTTCCTCTTGAAAAAGGGATGAAGGGATGCTGAGAGCCCAAACATGTTTAGCTAAATCCTGCATATGAGAGAGAGAGAGAGAGAGAGAGAGAGAGAGAGAGAGAGAGAGAAAGAGAGAGAGAAAGGGAGGGAGGATGAAATTCAGATGTATTGAGCATGAAACTTTTCTGGGGATTTTAGGGGAGTTTCATATGTTTTAACTTATTTAATAAAGATATTTTAAACGAATAAAATAGCCCATTGATGCTTACCTATACATGCCTAGCACATGGTAGGTGCTCAATATAGTTATTCAGGGAAGTAAAAGTTGCAGGCTCTCAGAAGAAATTCTGATTTTCTTTTTCAGGAAAAAAACTATAAAGAGCACCCAGGATATTCTCCAAATTATATCAAAATCTTAAAATGTAATGCAGGTAAAAGAAAACATCTGTTTTGTATTAACCTAAACTGGTGCTGGTTTTCTAACCTTAAAGTAACTTCAACCAGAGAAAATGGGCAACAGGGAAGAAAATACAACATACAAGTTTGGAATAGCAAATCTTAGCAAAGATGCTGGCCATGTTTCTATCTTCCAGTTCTTCACCATGGCAGGCATTGCTAATAGATCATGGCACGATTTCCTGCTGATCCAGGACAGATCCTCGGGACCTTAAACACCTTGCCCCAGGCACTACACTAATCCATCAGAACGGACACTTGTGCTGAAATCGATTTCTCATCCCTGATAGACTTAAAGGCTTTTTCTCTGTGGCCTAGGTAACTGGGAACCAGTTGCGGCTGTTTGTACACCTCTGTGACTTTGCCCAGAGGACATGAGGGGTGCAATCTATGTTGTTCTCTGGAACCAGGTTTAAAATTTATTGAAGAATTGCTGGCCTGGATTATCGAATCTCTGAATGAGTTGCTATGTGAGGCTGTGAAATTTTTAGATACATTTATAAATAAGATAGATTTCTACTGGTCCGGAATTATTGGGCACAGCCCCTGCCTATGGGAAGGATCGAAAGCAAATATCTTCTAGAGATCATCTCTGTTGGTCTGATATTCTATTTTCTCCCCAGCCAGACTTAATAACGGCATCCCTGAAACAAATGCATGTATGTTCAAAGGAACCTCTGGCTTCAAAATATTGTAACAGGCCCTGACCAGTTTGGCTCAGTGGACAGAGAATCTGCCTGCGGACTTAAGGGTCCCTCGTTCTATTCCTGTCAAGGGCATATACCTTGGTTGCGGACATATTCCCAGTGGAGGGTGTACAGGAGGCAGCTGATTGGTGTTTCTCTCTCATCCATGCTTCTCACTCTCTCTCCCTCTCCCTTCCTCTCTGTAAAAAGTCAATAAAATATATAGGAAAAAAATATATTGTGACAGGCATTGGGAAAAAATAAATGAAGGGATATCACACATGCATTCAAAAATACTTTCTAAAATATACATTAGTAGCATATCAGAAATTTTAACACAGAATTTTTGTAGTATAAACTGTATAATCCCCGATTTGATCCCACATGTCAAGCTCTTAGAAAATACCATAATACATTTCACACCTAGAACTGATTAGTTAACTGATTAAAATTAAATCAAAATCTTAACTTTTTATTAACATACAATCTAAAGGAAGACAGTTAAAAGGAGAGTAAAATCATATGGTGGTTAAACCATGTCTCGATTTCATACTGTGTCAAGTTTAAATACAATCATTCATGATTCTGAAATCCATCAAATTATCCTGAACAGGTATATACCTAGAAAAAGATGTTTTAATTAAAACTATTAATCAATGTAAGCAGAGCTCTATACCAAAAGCTTGGCTTGGAAGGGCAGCAAATTTACATAAGATGTCAATCTAATAAGAGAAGAAACATCCTACAGGGTCTTGTCCGAGAAAAAAGGGCCTGAAAAATTGAACTGATCCATAGGAATTAGGACAGGATGTCACTGTCATTCCACTCATTACGAGTGCACGTGCGCAGCACCAATAGGAAAACCAAATGAGAAGTATGTGCTCCTGAGGCAGAGCCTAACCCTGTGTCAGAAAACCTTCAGTGGGGCAAACAAGGAAAAAAGAGTGAACAGTGAGCTGTTTGGTTTTTTAAATACTACACATATCCAAGAAACCAGAATGCTAATAATATCTGTGAACCTTGAGAATAGAAAAAGTTGTGCTTAAATGAAAATTATATCCGGCATACATCAAAAGTTTATGAGGCCAATGTAGGGGTCATGTTTAACATTTTTGAATGCTTACGCTGTGCCAGGCACTTTTTAAAAATTTATCCCCATGGTAAATCTGTGAGGTAAACTCCCCATTTTATAGAGGAAGAAACTAAGGCATAACTTGCCCTAGGTCAGTCAGTGGCAGAGAAGGGGTTCAAACTCAAAGTCCATGGTCTTCATCATCATCCTCTGCTCCTCTTATGTTCACAGATTTTTGTTTTGTTTTGCTTTGTTTTGTCTTGGAAAAGAGAAGAAAGGAAATCATGATCTTTTCCTCTGCCCTTAAGTTGGAATGGGAGGAAATTTTTCATTAGTCTTCTAAAATCAGTCTAAACAATTAGATAATTCTGGTTTTCACACACTTAAAGCAAGGATGGAACTAAACCATCCAGTTATAATTTTGGAGATTGTATAAATAGAACCTAGTTTTTAAAGAAATCAATTACATATATTTTAATGTCCGCAGTGAAGCCTGGTAATAATGCAGGTGACAAGGAGCCTTACATCATTATCTTGAGGTTGGCTCAAAAAATGTACAGTCCTATTATAGAAAGAGACACATAAAAAACAAGTGTTGTCCGAAGCCTGGAAGGTCAAGGGCAAGGATCTGATTGTCCCTTCTTCTTATATGGTTGCAGATTCATTCTCCCTGAATGTCTTTACATTGATTGTTGCGTCTTGTTTAAGCTGTGCCTGCTGGAAGTTTTTCTTTGTCAAAAAACAACAACAACAACACATTAGCATTTGACTAAATATGGCACTGTGAAGTTTCCATAGTGAAAATTCACACACACACACACACACACACACACACAACAGACGGTTGTGGACCTCTACCATGAGAACTACCTGTGTATGTGGTTGGTTTACATATTATTAAACCACCCATCTGATCTCTAATGGCAGCCCTGCTGACACTGTCTGACCCAGTTTGACAATCTGGATAGAAATTGTAGGGTTGGCTGTTCAATGGCTGTGACTTTTAACAGCACTGCTTTCGGGCCTCAAATCAATTCTCTCTGTTTACAGACCATTTCACAGCCCTTTACCTGCAACATCACTTGTGTCAGTCCCATAAATACTTTGGTGTATATAATGCTTGAATTAGCATAATGGTTTAGGCTCCAAGCTCTTAGGCAAAGAAGGACACGTCAACATGTTCTCTTCACTTAAGCAATTAAGAGCCATTATGCTGCTTCAGTGGAAATATCATCAAGGTTAAAGACAATCCCAAACAGCCCTCTCACCTTTTTATTCTAAGTCTAATAAATGAGGCATAGAAATTGAAATGTTAGTAAACAGTCC
This sequence comes from Lasiurus cinereus, assembly GCA_011751065.1. NCBI lineage: Eukaryota > Metazoa > Chordata > Mammalia > Chiroptera > Vespertilionidae > Lasiurus > Lasiurus cinereus. Next base: position 28,542,851 of record JAAGEH010000030.1, on the reverse strand, counting down.
GACTTGCAAGCTCTTTTTGCCTCATGCTTAATCAGACCCTTATTCACCAGATGTTTGCAAAGAATTCAGAAATGTATATTAAATTATTCATTTAGTGCAAGAAAATAGTTTGTTGACTTAATTTCAAAGTTATAGTGAGCACTATTTATTTTTGCCAGATTTGAAAATTTTTTGCATCGCCCTAGCCAGCTTGGCTCAGTGGATAAAATACCGGCTGGGCCCATGGACTGAAGGGTCCCAGGTTCGATTCTGGTCAAAGGTACGTACCTCATAGTTGCATGCAGGCCCTGGTCAGGGCACCTGATAGAGGCAACCAATTAATTTTTTCTCTCACGTCAATGTTTCTCTCTCTTTGTCTCTCTCCCTCCCTTCCACTCATTCTAAAAATCAATGGGAAAATATCTTTGGGTGAAGATTAACAACCACAAAAAACGTTAGCCTGACCAGCATGACCCAGTGGTTGAGCATTGACCTATAAATCAGGAGGTCACAGTTCGATTCCTAGTCAGGCACATGCCCTACTTGCAGGATGATCCCCAGGCAACCAATCAATGATTCTTTCTCATCATTGATGTTTCTATCTCTCTCTCCCTCTTCCTTCCTCTCTGAACTCAAAAAAATATATTTTTTAAAAATTGTAGCATTAAGTTACATAAAAATATTTCTATACTTTTATTAATTGATGTGACAAGTTACATTTTTAAAGGTGACCATGTTGCTGTGACTTCTCATAAAGGGATGGTTCCAAGGTCTTCCTCTGTTTTTTCATTTTAAATTTTTTAAAAATTAGCTTTATAGAAGTATAATCTGCATATAATAAAAATCAATTTCACATGTACATTTTGATGAGTGTGGGTAAATGTGTGTGCATAACTGCCATTACAATAAAGATGTATAATCCTATATAATAAAGAGCTAATATGTAAATGGTCGTCACACCATCACAGCTCAAACACAGCTTAGCTCTCTGAGTTCATTTTTGCCTGGCTGGTCCACATTTCTCTCTCCTCTGCTCTTCTTCACAGCTAAGCTGTGGCCTAGAAGAGGGACAAGCCACCCACCTGCAATCCCAGGCACCAGTGGCTGTGCCTATGGCCCAGGCAAAGCCACCCACCCACGGTCCCCTGAAGCTGCAGCCAGCCTGGGAAAAGCCAGCCCAGGTCCTGGATGCCAGCCAGTGGGAGGGAAGACTGGGTCCCAGGTGCTTGCAAATTGGCCAGGAGAGGGAATCCTGGGTTCCAGATGTGGGTCAAGGCAGAGGCAGTAAGGAGCAATTAGGCCAGCCGGGGAGCAGTTAGGGGTGATCAGGTAAGCAGGCAGAGGTGGTTAGGGGCTATCAGGCAGGCAGGCAGGCAAGCAGTTACAAGCCAGCAATCCCAGACATCGCCTGAGGGGTGCTAGGTTAGAGAGGGTGCAGGCCTAGCTGAATTTCATGCACTGAGCCTCTAGTACTTCCATAACCTGACAAAGCTCCCTCATGCTTCTTTACAGATAATCACTCCCCCACCCCTGGCAACCAATCATCTGCTTTTGATCACTAGTTTTGTCTTTTCTAGAACTTCATATAAATGGAATTAGACTATCTGGTCCTTTGTGTTTGGCTTCCCATATTTCTTTATAGCTTTTCCTCTCTAGATTAGCAGTGAGAAGGTAGTGGGGGAAACATCATTTCTGTGGAATTCTGGCCTCACCACTTCTAGCTCAATGACCTTGTGCAAGTTATTTCATTTCTCTGGGCCTTAGTTTCCTCTTCTGCAGAATGGAGATAATACTACCCCCTCTCCCCTGAGGCCTATAGGAATGTAAATAAATCTATACATATACTTCAGTAGGATGTCTAGGAATCGCTCAATCAATGTTGGTTCTTTAGATTGGTCATGCTTTCCAGCCATTTGATAGCAGATCACTAAAGCTCTCACTACTATGACTGAATCCAGTAACTGCAAAAAGCCCAAGGGGAATTTTTCAGGTTTTGAAAATATTCTATGCCTTTTATTATTGTTAGCCCTAACCCAAGGATATTTTCTCATTGATTTTAGAAAGAGTGGACATAGGAGGAGAGAAACACATCTATGTGAGAGAAATACATCAATTGGTTGCCTCCAGCACATGCCTTGGGAATTGAACCTGGTATCCTTGACCAGGAATTAAACCGGTGACCATTCGTTTTCCAGGCCAATGCTCTAGCCACTTAGCAACACTGGCTGAGGTTAGTCTATATTTTGAATGTAATGGCAATTACACAATTATATAGATTTGTCAAAACTTATCAAATTACACTTAAAATTTAATTTGAGCAATTTAAATTTATATTATAAAAAGCTAACTTTTAAAAATCTAAAGCTAATAAAGACATATGGAAAGACCTTGGAAATATCTCTTGGTTAAAAGTTACATGTGGCCCTAGCTGGTTTGGCTCAGTGGAGAGAGCATCGGCCTGTGGATTGAAGGGTCACAGGTTCGATTCCAGTCAAGGGCATGTACCTTGGCTGTAGGTACATCCCCAGTGGGGGGTATGCAGGAGACAGCTGATTGATTTTTTTTTTATCAATGTTTCTAACTCTCTATCCCTTTTCTTGTCTCTCTGTAAAAAAAAATCAATAAAATATGTTTTTTTAAAAAGTCAAGTGGGATGAGAGATACTCTCAACTCAGAGCTTCACCATCAGAGTTTGCTGCTTTGGTCAAATAAGGAACACATTCAAAGCTTTTCCTTAGAACAGCACGTTTGATATCACCAGCAAAAGCCCTACAAGCAGCAGATATCTTCACAAACCACTGGCTTTGTGTTGACTTTTTAAGAGAGCAGGTGTTCAATGAGAAAGTAAAAAGTGTGAAAGATAGTGTGTGTGTGTGTGTGTGTGTGTGTGTGTGTGTAAGAAAGAAAATGGAGTTAAGTGATAACGTGTTGACCACATTGAATTAACACCTTCAAAATGTCGTAAACAGCTTATTGAGTATTGAAAACTATAAGAAAATTTTTACTCAAAATCAATTAATGGAAGTGTCACTTTCTTTGGGGCACTGTCCCCAACTCCCACCAACACCCTCCCTGTTGATTCTTAGTTAGGTGCCCCTTCTCTATGTTCTGATATTACTCTGTCCCTACCTCTGTCACATCAGTTATCAGACCGCATTTTAATCATTGGTTTAATGTATCTATTATCTTCACAAGACTATGCAATCCTTGAAGATAAGTACTTTTGGGGGGATATCTTTATATTCCCAATACCCTGATCAGTCCTTAGGAGGGGCTCACTAAATATTTGATGAATAAATGAGGTCTTAATCACATTATCTCCAGTCATAACAAACAACAAACAAACAAACAAACAAAAAATATTTATCCCAGGCTCTCCTTTAGTAGTGATTTTAGGTCCAAAATTACACAATTGAGTGTGTGACATGCTTTGTATCTGCCAGGGAAGAGGATCCTAAAGTATGAGGACCTAAAGTAATAGGGGAGCCACTAAGAGGCATGGAGAATATAAGTAATGGCAAGAGGCCCAGTGCATGAAAATTCATGCACTGGAGTGGGGTCCCTCAGCCTGGCCTGTCCCCTCTCACAGTCCAGGAGCCCTCAGGGGCAGGAGGCAACCCAGTGATCAGGGGAAGGTGATATTCCATCACCCTGTGCTGCTGCCACTGCTGGCAGTGCACGCCTCGGCCAGCCCTGGTTACCTGAGTCTCAGGCAGCTCTGGGTGTCTGGGTAGCCGCCATCCAAGTCTTGTCTGTGCCTCAGGCCAGCCCTGGGCAGCTGGCGGGTGGAGGAGAATGGGGGACTCCGGAGGCAGGCACAAAGAGGTCTGGGCCTGCCTGGGGGCAGGCCGGGCCTTGCCATGTGCCTGCCGCCCCAACGGAGCTGAGGAGACTGGGTGCCGCCATCTTGTGGCTGTGGAAACTGGCATCTTTAAGAGCATGGCAGTCAATTAGCATATTCCCTCCTTATTGGCTGTGGGTGTTGCCATCTTTAAGGGCAGGACAGTCAATTAGTATATTCCTTCTTTATTGACTGTGGGCACCACCATCTTTGACGGTGGGGCAGTCAATTAGTATATTTCTTCCTTATTGGTTGTGGGTGCCACCATCTTTAAGGGCAGGCAGTCAATTAGCATATTTTCTCCTTATTGGCTGTGATAAACTTCCATCTTTGGGTGGGGCAGTTAATTAGCATATCCCCTTCTTATTGGCTGTGGGTGCCGCTATCTTTGTGATGGCGTGAGGGTCAATTAGCATATTCCCTCTTTATTAGATAGGATAGTGGGAGAAGAGGGAATAGTTAAGATAAGTGTATTTAGCCCTTCACTCCCAGAATCCCTGCTTTGGGGAAACAGTACACCATGGGAGTTCTGAGTCTGGGTTCCAGAACCAGAGGACCTGGGTTAGATTCCAGTCCTGCCAAACTATGTGACCTTGGACTAGTTACTAAACTTTCCTAAGCTTTAGTTCACCTGTGCCTTTGCCTCTCATCTGTAAAACAGAGGACATAAAAATTATATCTCCTGGTCTTTTTTGTATGAGAAATTAAGTGAGACAATGCATATAGAGCACTCAGCACAGTGCCTGGCACATTGTGAACACTTACAAAACATTAATTTTCTATCATGTTTCAAGAGTGCAGACTCTGGAGTCAAATAAATTAGGTTTTCATTCAGCCCGTTCTTGTTCAGCCCTCCATTGCCTGTGTGAATCTAGACAGATTACTTATAACCTCAGGTTCTTCAAGTGCAAAATGAGGATAATAACACTACCCCTTCATAAGGTTATTTTTAGAATTAAATAAAATAAAGAGTTTAGCATCATGACTAGCACATAGTAAGTGCTCAATAAAAGTTAGTTATTATCCTAGCCTGACAGGATCTAACTCTACTATTGTGATATGAGTCATGCTCTTTGGCCAGAAACATTTACTTCAATCTCTCTTTCATCTGTGTGTACCACGGTCATTCTTTTGTTATTCCTTTGTTTATGCTATAGCTACCATAGGGAAGTGGGAGGGTGGGAAGTGGGGAGAGAACAAAGGTTTAAGGTCAAATGACTTGGGTTTTAAATCTGGCTTTGCCAATCTTCTAATTGTGCATAAGTCACCTTGCCTTCCTGAATCTATTTTCACCTACAACATGGAGATGATAATCCTCACCTCACTGGTTTGTTGTGACCATTAAATGAGATAAGATGTAGTGAGGTACCTAATGTATAATAGATATTCTGTTGAATAAATGTTAGTTTCCAATCCTCTATATTCTTCCATCAGACACGCTTGCCCTCTCTACACTACTTATTCAGATATCTTCCTATCCTTCAAGACACATCTAAAAGTTCCACCTCATTCTGGGAGATGTCTCACCAGATGTCTCACTGACCCACCATGATCTCAGTATTTTACACTGTCCTTGTTTTGTTGATTCTGTAAATCAATCTTGTCTCTCCAACTGGACCAGTTAATCCTAACCTTTCCTGATAATCAGGTATTCTTTGACTCATCTCATAGATATTCCCATATAAATGAACATTTGCAAATAATTTCAAGATGCTTATACCCCCTGAAACCTCTAAAACTGATTATGATTTCCCTGAGGGCAGTGGTGTGTGACATGCTTTGTATCTGCCAAGGAGGAGGATCCAGGTTAGGTGACGGGCTGATTGAAGCCTTCTGCATCAGAAGACAAGTGGTAGCAGCACCTCCACGGGAAAGAGTAGGATGCTGACTAGGACAGAGGGTGAGAAACTTTTCAGCAGCAACTCAGTCTTTAATTTTTCCAAAGCAAAGCAACTTGAAGCTTCATTCTGATCCCTAAGGATGGGATGCAAATATTAAAGCAATAGATATGAAATAAGAACAGGTTATGAAAAAATTCCATTCCTGCATAATAGATGTGTTCAGACTGCAGAAGCCAAAAGCATCCCCCTCTTCTCTTATCTTCAAACCCACATAATTTCGTTTCTTGGAGCTTTGCAGCCTCTCATTCCACTCTGGTTGTTTGTATTGACTGTTTGGTTTTTGGTTTTTACCTGATGGCCTTTGTTTTTTGTTTTTTATCTGATGGTCTTTGGGTTTGTGATAAACAGTTCATTTTTGTCTCTGTTCATGCAAAATTCTTTCCTTTTGGTTCACCTGTCATCCCTGATTTCACAAAAGAAGTGACACATATGGGTATAAGCAAAAGAGCTCTGACCTGAATTCTATCCATGGCTCTGAGTAACTGCTGTGTGACCTTGAGTAAGTCACCTGTCTTTGTGATCTCAGTTAACTGCTTCAGACAACTTGGTGTTCTCTCCCAGTCCTGACCCTTCATACTTCTGAAACATTGCAAAGGTTCATGGTTGGAAGTAAAGAATTTTCTAAACGTTTCACTGTCATACACAATAAATATGTAAAGAATGGCTAGGAGGGACAGGTTTCAATGGTTCAATTACTAGAATGAATGATAGTTGCCCTATCTACTCAAAGTTTTCTAAACCATTATACAAAACATTCTTAACACTAGACAACAATGAATAGAAGCTTTATTTCTTTAATGGCTCAAAACCTTATGGATCTTGTAGCCATTATTCAAAGCTAAAAAAAAAGAAAAATGCAATTTTTCATGCTTCCATGTTGTGGGAATTTGGAAAAATGGAGTAGTCAGTCTAACCAAAGTGAAATATATTATCTTTAGATCATCTCTTCTTGCAGCACCTGTACAACAAGGCTAATAAAGAAAGTAAATGACATGATAAAGTCTTCCCTTGCTATGATGAGAGTTCTTTTGGCAGAAAATTATCACCAAAACATCTTAGTGTTCTGATATTCCAGTAACAACATCAGCCTACAATTTCAAAAACTAGAAGCATGTGAATAGCTGGCCTCTAATTTTATTCTGCCTACTTGGACTATGCAAGAGGAAAAACGGTGATAAATAGCCAGAGAGATTTTCTTGACATCATGCTTAACTGAAATTTCAAAATAAATCAGTTGGACTCATTTTTAAAGACCTACAACTAAATTATCATTGTGTCGTTTTGTGCTGCTCCCAACTGGGTTTCTGAGGGACTCGGTGGTGAGATACAATGAGATATGAAAATGGGCCACAATACGCAAACATTGCAGCTTGGTTTGATTTAGTCTAACTCTTGTGTAATAACTTTCTTTGAAGTGTGGGTTGAGGAGCAGGTTAGAAGCCCGAGGCCACAAGCTCATCTTGTTCTTGTTACAACTCAGATGCCCTGCAGTCCCCGAGCTATAGATCAGAGGCCTGGCACTGGAGTCCCCGCTGATTGAGAGTGGAGCCTTTATTCCCTGCACAGCAAAGCGACTGAGAGACAAACAACATGGTTGTGTTTACTTGGGAAAGCCATTCGATAAAAGGACACAGTTGGGCCCTCGAGGAGCCTGTGGGCCAGAGGAAGCCTGCCATTGCTCTCGGGGTAAGGAAAGAGGTTAACAAACCATCCACCTGGTAAAGAGATAAATAGTTCCCCTGACCAAGCGAGAGGCAGGATGCAGTTGTGGATTGCTGGGTGGCAATCTTGTCTTTTCTAGTTTTGGGATTGCTACTTCTCTACCAGTCCTCTGACCCACGCAAATCTCAAGACAAGTCCCCGGTCCTCTCTGGTCTGGTTTTCATCAGCAAAATAAGGGTGATTCTGCTCTGTCACAGTCTTACAGGCTCCAAAGTACTTTCTTCCTTACATTGGTTACAACTTTCCCAGCTGCCTGAGTTAGGTCCTTAGAGCTGAATTGGACCAAGAATGATTCTAGTAAATAATAATAATACCTTTTATACATTTAAAATGTATAAAATGAGCCTGGCCAACATGGCTTAGTGGTTGATCATCAACCTATGAACCAGGAGGTCACAGTTAGATTCTGGGTCAGGGCACATGCCCAGGTTAGGGGAGGCAGCCAATCAATGATTCTCTCTCATCATTGATGTTTCTCCCTCTCCCTTCCTCTCTGAAATCAATAAAAATACATTTTTGAAAGAATGTGTAAAATGATTTTACATATAGTATTTCATTGGATCCTTGGGGGGAAAAAAGCCTTTTGAGGAAGTAAAGAATATTATTCTCCTCGTTTTATAAAGGAGGGAAGCTATGCTAAGGGAGGTGAAGTCCTAGCTGCCAAGGCGAAAAGGGTTCTGTAGACTGGGGCCAGGTCTAAACAGAAAAAGTTCAAATGTGAGTTTCTTAGGTTCAATGAAGCAAACACACTCAGTACAAGATGTGATGAGTATCATAGACTGGAGCAGTGAGCATTATGGAAATATACCTCTCAATTCAGGATTATTATAGCCCAATATAGATTCTGATGGTGTGAAGAGGCAGTACTCCAAAAAGAGCAGAGGTTGGAACTGATGTTTGCTCCCAGCACAGGCTCCTGGCCTGGCTCTAGGGGACAGGGGTTGTTCTCCAACTTTTTATCCAGCACTCTGAAAGGAGAGAGCACAGAGGTGGGATTCCTCTTAGGTAGCTGGTGGAACAGCATCAGTTCAAGACAGAGACACTTGGTGGAGGGTTGGCGGGAAGTGATCATTTGGGGTGTGACACTGGGCACAGAGTACCAAATATATGCCAAGCCCTCAACAGAGCAAAGCCCTCACCACTGAAGTGGATTTCAAGTTGAAGCTGGATAATCTTCTGTCTAAAAATACTACAGAAATGGTTCGCACATTCAGTAGAAACTTGAATTAAATGACCTCTGAGATTCAGTTCTGGGCCTGCAGAGTGTAGAGTCTGCAATAGCTCTGTTTCTAGAATGCCCCTTCTCCGCAAATAATGAGATTCCAACTTATTGAGAATCGGAGTTGGAAATGTACTTTTATGAAGCAAATAGGGTTTGTTGACTTCATGCCCCTTAAATGCAATCCATCAAATTAGTTTTGCCTAAGTCTTAAGAATGTCTCAAAAGCCCTTTCTTCTTCCCCATCTCCAGTAACCATCTTCTTTAGCATTGTCCTCTTACCCCAAGATATTTTCCATAACCTCTTAGTGGTCTCCTTACCTCCACTCTTACCTTCTTCAGTCCACCCTCTAGAGAGCAGACAAAGTAATGTTTAGAGCCACACTTCTCTTTTGAATATCTCCCCACTGACCACATGGGATAGAACCAGTTCTTAACGTTGCACAGAAAGTCTTATAACTGCATGCTCTGGGACTTCCCACACATGTCACCATGCCTAAACACACACACACACACACACACACACACACACAAACACACACACACACACACAGTGCTTCAGTAATACCAAACTATTTGTGATTTTCTGCACACATTATGCTCTTACACATCTTTGTGTCTTTGAATGTGCTGTTCCCTCTATCTAAAATCCTATACCCTCTCCAGCCTCCGACTTACTTACCAGAATAACTGCTCCAATGACAGCATCTCCCAAAGTTAATCATTCCTCCCTATTTGCTACCTCTGTATATTAGTGTATGTTTGGTTGTATCACAGCATTTACCACACTGCATTTTAAAATGCTATTATTTACATATCTGTTTTCTCCACTGTTCTTGGGCTCCCCAAAGACTGAACCAAATAATATACATCTACAAACCCCTAGCACTTAGAACAATGCTTGACACATAGCAGATCTTTGTATTTATTAAATTGACCTGTAAAGGGTACCTTTACCAAGGTATCATTTGCTGTGATAGTAAACTTTGTATTACACAGGAACACCAAGTTCCAATGGAAAACAAAGTTAAACTGTTGAAATTGCCCAATAATTTTAAGTTAAATAAAAAGGTGGAGAATCCAAGATGGCAGCATAGGTAAACACCTACACTGCTGCCGCGCACAACAATTTCAAAACTACAACTAAAAGACAGAACAGACATCATCCAAAACAACAGGAAAGCTGGCTGAGTGGAAATTCTACAACTAGAGGGAAATAGAGGGGCTCACAGAACCCAGAGGAGCTGCAAAAAGCTGAAGTACGGAGACGCGAGCGTGCAGAGAGCGGGTGCCTGAGAACCTGGCTAGCTTTCTCTGGTGGGAGGGGGACGGAGACTCCCAACAGGATTGAACCCCTTATCCTACGACACTAAACCCCAGATCCAGCCAAAACTCATGTGGAGGGAGTTTGGACTGTGAAAAGGAAGAAGTGCAGAGAAATTTAGGGGAGTCGCAAAAGATCAAAAGACTGGTGGCGCGCACGGCACGGCGCGCAGAGGACCAACTGCTGATTGTGCCGCTGGCTTTCACGAGTGGGCGGGAGACAGACCCTCCCAATTGTGCCATTTCTAACTCCACTAAACCCCGGTTTTGGGTGAAACCCTGGGGACCCAGACTCATATGGTCCCAGAGCACAGGGGAGCCAGAGCAGCAGCAGTCTAGAGGCATTGTGAGAGTGCTAGCGCGCACAGGGACCACTCCAGTGATTACCCAGTCACGTGAGACTCAGGGGCCATGGAGGGCCGGGCAGACTGGAAGGCAAGGCTGTCCCTTAAGCCCTGAGACTCCACCCATCCCAAGCTCAACAAAGAGGCTTTTGCAGTTTTTCAAGTCTGGTATCATAAGGCTGAATCCAACACAGAAGTTCTCCCAGCATAGTGAAAATGTCAAGACAAGGGAAGGGATCACAGACAAAAGAAATGGAGGAAAACAAATGACTGGATATAGAGTTCAAAACCACGCTTATAAGGTTTTTCAAGAATGTCCTAGAAAAGTTGGGTAAAGTTAGCAAGTCCCAAGAGGAGATGAAAAAGATCCAATTAGAGATGGAAAAGGACCAACTAGAATTTAAACATACACTGACTGAAATAAAAAATATTATTCAGAGACCTAACAGCAGACTAGAGGAAGGCAAGAATCAAGTCAAAAATTTGAAATATAAAGAATCAGAAAACAATCAACTGGAAAAGCAAGAAGAGAAAAGAATCCAAAAATGTGAACATAATGTAAGGAGCTTCTGGGACAGCTTCAAGTGTACCAACATCAGAATTGTGGGGGTGCCAGAGGAAGAGAGAGAGCAAAATACTGAAAACCTATTTAAAGAAATAATGACTGAAAACTTCCCACATCTGGTAAAAGAAATAGACTTACAAGTCCAGGAAGCACACAGAACCCCATATAAAAGGAATCCAAAGAGGACTACACCAAGACACATCATCATTAAAATACCAAGAGCAAAAGACAAAGAGAGAATATTAAAAGCAGCAAGAGAAAAACAGTTAATTACCTACAAGGGAGCACCCATACGACTGTCAGCTGATTTCTAAACAGAAACAATGCAGGCCAGACGGTAGTGGCAAAAAATATTCAACGTGATGAATAGCAAGAACCTACAACCAAGAATACTCTATCCAGCAAAGCTATCATTCAGAATTGAAGGGCAGATAAAGAGCTTCACAGAGAAGAAAAAGCTAAAGGAGTTCATCAATTCTAAGCCAGTATTATATGAAATGCTGAAAGGTACTCTTTTAGAAGAGGAGGAAGAAAAAGGTAAAAGATAAAAAATTATGAACAACAAATACGTATCTATCAACAAGTGAATCTAAAAATTAAGTGAATTAAAAATTTGATCAACAGAATAAACTGGTGAATATAATAGAATCAGGAGCATAGAAAGGGAGTGGACTGATAATTCTCAGGGGGAAAGGTGTGAGGGGTGTATAGGGAGAGACTGGACAAAAATCATACATCTATGGATGAGGTCAACGGGAGGGAGGTAAGAGTAGAGGGAAGGGTGGAAGCCAGGTGGAGGGGAGCTATGGAGGGGAAAAAAAGAGAAACAGATGTAATAATCTAAATAATAAAGATTTAATTTAAAAAAATAAAAATAAATAAAAAGGGCTTAGGGCTAAGAACAAAGAGTTAGAATGGATGAAGGGGAAATGTTAAATCTGTAAATTTCTATCTCCCTTGTTGCTTTTGTCTTGAAAAGCTTTATTGGGAAGCTGGTCCCAAAGAACAGTGGATTTCTACTCGTGTCATTCTGAAAGGGAGGTTCTTAGTTCAGAATCTGAACTATTTGTTTCATTCAACCAATGTTTACTGAGAATGTACAAAGCATGGTGCTAAGCACTGTGGTAACCTGAAAGGGATATTTTGGGGCTAAAGTGAAATAATAAAAGAGCTTTACTATATAGAGTTACTATTAATAGGCACAAGGAGACTCTTTGTTGAGAGCTGTCCTCTATGATGCACAATGACAAGTTTATAATTGGAATAAAATATAGTTTGCATTTATTGAGTTCTCATTACATGCTAGGAACTATTTGAAGCATTTCCTTCACTCATTCTACAAATGTTTATTGAGGTCTAATACATTACAGGCACTGATGGAGAATAGGAATAGGATGAATTGGATGTGAGGGCATCAGAGAAGACATCAATGGGAAGATGCTGTGTAAGCAAATACCTGAAATATGCAAGGGAACAAGCTATGAGATCATCCTGTGGAAGGGTTCCAGGCAGAGGACAAAGCAAGTATGGAGACCTAAGGCAGGAGCTTGCCTGGCATGTTTAAGGAACAAGGAGGCCAAGGTGGCTGAGGAAGATTGAACAATGGGCAGAGGTGGAGGTGATGAGGTCAGCAGGTAACTAGGGACCAGAATATGAAGGGTCTTATGAGCTATTGTAAAAACTTAAGTTTTCTGCCTGAGTAACTGGGAAACCATGTGATTTTTAAAAGATCATTCTATAGGCTGTGTTGAGAATAGACAGTAGGAGAGCAAAGACTGAGGGTCTAGAAGCTATTGCAATAATCGTGGTGTGAAATGACAGAGACTTAGAACAGGATGGTAGCAGTATAGTGCTGAGGAGAGGTATTTTCAACCAACTGTTTTATGTTATTTTCAAAATCAACTCTACCTTTGAGGGTGCATTACCTAGTTAGTAAACTATACGGCTTTGGGCAGCCGATACTAGTTGATAAAAACTTCTAGATATCCATCACTTACTTAAACTTCTAAGACCTCACCCAGGAAATTCATTCTTCAGATAATCATATCCTGGCTTCTACCCTGTTATTAGATCTAGAGACCAAACTCAGTTCTGCTCACATGGATTTATTATGTATACACATTTGGTGATAATGAGAAATTTATAATAAACTTTATTTTTGATATATTTGTGGGTAGTCTCTTTTAACTTTCACTCTACATGTTGGCTCACTAACTTGGTTTCAGTGGTTTGACCATTAAGCAATCTTTGTCAAGCCTGATTATGCTGATCAGTAGTCTGACTTCCCCATACTAATATATAATTAGAACATCCCAGCAGCTCTCTTTATTCATCTCCCTTTAATCCCCAATTTCCCACAATTCCCATAGTTGAATCAACTATTTATCCTATATAATAAAACTCTAATATGCAAATCAACTGAATGGTGGAATGACTAGTCACTATTATGTGCACTGACCATCAGGGGGCATACACTCAACACAGGTACTGCCCCCAGCCCACAGACCCCAGGTGGGCCAAGGTAGATGCCAGTGAGGAGTGGGGCTAATCACCCGCTGGTAGTCCCACAGATCAACCCTGATCTCCAACCATGCATGAATTCCTTGCATTGTGCCTCTAGTTTTTATTATAATCAGAGCACCAGACTTCTTACAACTCAAGGGCCACACCACTTGTGGTACTGCTGTTCAGTTCTCCCTTCATTCCAGGTCATGTCCAAGGCGCACCCCAATGTTGCCATTTAGGATAAGTGATGACTATTAACAGACAGAAATCTGTTTGTGTGCAGTAGAGATGCTAGGTAGGCACACAGGAAGAGAAGCTTTAGTGAAGGATTCTTTCAGGATTTGGCTTTCTTATGTTACCATAGCCAAGTCAGGTTCAGTCTAGATCATACCCACATTTTCCTCCAGCTCTAGAGATGGGCCAAGATGCATTGTGCCCTTCTAAAAATTCCTTTCTAGGTATTTCTCCTCCCTGTCTCATTGGGCCACGCATCTGATCGTCAGGATTTAAACACACACACACACACACACACACACACACACACACACACACACAAATGCTATTAATGCAAAATTATGTATACTCAATTTTTCCTTTTTTTACTTTTTAACCATCATGTGTGGGGATAGGAGAAGACAAAAAAAGCAAAAACATAGTCTTAAGGATGTAGCAACAGCTTAATTTTTCCAGATGGATCCAAGGCTAGTTCTTACAAACTGGAAAGAAAAATGTGCCCCCAAAAAGAAGGGCTCTAATCAGAAGATTATGAACATGAGACTAAGTTTCCCTCTGACAAGGCTTTTTTTTTTTTAGGTTGAAAGGTTTATGGAACATTTCAAAATGATGTCTTCTAAGCATTTTGCCCCTTTTAAAATCACACATAGCCCTTGGATATATAAGCAAACAGGCTGGGTGGTTTTAAGTCTGTCCATAGCTATCAGGAAATGCTGCATTTAACCACACCCACCACCACAAAGGTTGACTTCCCCACAAACCTCCCAGCAGTACCTGGATGAACATGTGGATTTTTTTGGCAGCAGAAAAGCTTATACACAATCCTATTACTATCCTAGGCACCTATTAAATATGATTGAAACAATGCCCATTGGAAGTCTTAAAATCTTAACCACCAGTTTTACTTCTAAAATAAAGTAAACTGCCAAAAGTTCTGATAAAAGTGACAATTTATATTTTTAAGTAGTACAACTGGAATTTTCCTATAGCTGTAGACAAAGGAATTCTTACTCGGATAAGTAGAAGAGCACCAATAAATTTAAGGTAGCTTATGCAAGTTAGGCACTAATGAATGTCATCTTCTGTTTTGTCATGAAAAAAGATCTTTCTGCTGCTAAAGGAGACTGATTTAGATTATGAATAGCTGTAGTGATTTGCAAAAATGGCTCCAGAGAGATAGAATGAGACTCCATATACTCATGGCACTTGAGGTTTCTGCCCTTTTTGTTGAAAATTAATTTGTCCTGTGGGTTATTGGATTCTAGCTCAGCCAATGTATATTGCTCAGTCATCACAAATTTACTTAAAATTTAGTGTAGCTGAAGTTCATTCAACAAGACAAAAGTCTACAGTTGAAAGCTTCTAAAAATCTTTTTAAAAAACTGGCTAACAGTGTAATTGAAAGTGCTGGCATCTAAGTAGATTCACCTAATGTTTTGCAGGTATCAATATATACTACATTACCGTGTGAGAAATAGATTTTTCACTTGTTTCCCAAGAAAAAGCAGATTGGGAGAATTTATCATCCTTTGGTAAGAGGACATTTTGGTTGGAGTTTCCATATTTCCAAAACATATAGAAAGCCTCACATTTAGGCTAGATTCTGTAATACAAACCATATATTGCATTCATTCACATATTTTATTAATTTCAAAGTAAATCTTTTTAAAAAGCAAATAGAGGCCGAGACCGGTTTGGCTCAGTGGATGGATGGAGCGTCGGCCTGCGGACTGAAAGGTCCCGGGTTCGATTCCGGTCGGGGGCATGTACCTTGCTTGCTGGCACATCTCCAGTGTGGGGTGTGCAGGAGGCGGCTGATCGATGTCTCTCTCTCATCGATGTTTCTGACTTTCTATCCCTCTCCCTTCCTACCTGTGAAAAATCAATAAAATATATATTTTTTAAAATAAATAAATAAATAAAATAAAAAGCAAATAGAGGATACAACTCCTAATACGTTCAAATCCCAAACACATTACAGTAATAAAAATTAGAAGTACAAAAATTCCATCTCCAAGTTTCAGCAACTCTTCCCGCAGGCCACTCACTCCCTGCCTAGGAAGCTTACCGCAGGGAGGCGGGAGGGTCACAGTAGAGAAAAGTCATACTCCGGACAGAGCATCAGGATACAAAGCATTTGCTTTGGACAAAAGGAACCCTAGTTTAGTGGCCATGCTCCTCTACCCAACAATAGTGAGAGAAAGAGAAATGGGAGTATTCTTCACAGGGGGCTATTGTGAGGAGATACAAAGGAGACATTAAAAATAAAAAAGAATGAACAGCTAATTGTGAGAGCAGTTTTCACTTCATCCTTAAAGTGATTTTCCTTAATATCATCGATAGTTCTCATTTTAATACATTTAAATATGCATATTGGATGCGTTAGAAAGACTTAAATATGTGTGTTGGATAGTCTCCCTTCCCTCTGAAACCCTAGATGGATCTGAAAACTTATTTAGTAGTTAAAATCACACCAGAGAACCTCATCTGTGATGAGGGCCGCTGGGATAGCTCCTAATTAAATTGATACACAGGAGGCATAAACATTATTTATTCATTTCATTTGTGGGTGAAAGATTACAAGATAAATAAGACCGTTTTCCCCTGCAATGTTAATATTACAAAGTAATTAAGAGATAAACCTAAATGGTAAAAACATTCAGATATGTCACCCCATTAAGAAAAGAAAGCAAATACATTTGGGGTGACCTAAACCACCAGTTTTGGACTCTTTTGATAGAGGCTTTTGTTTTACTCCTTGCATTTAAGATTACAAAAGATGAAGTTCAGACTGAAGCGATCAGCTCTTTGCTTGAGGTACAATTGCACAAAATGAGATACAGAGCGCTAACCAAATCATGACACAATGGACTGGAAATTTTAGATTAATAAGCCGCTTTCAGTGGAGAACTAAATAACTTTTACAGTTTTATCCATGGTTATTTGTTTCTCTGAAGATTTATGGTCCTCGCAACAGATATGCATCTTATCTTTCGCTTTCCAGATTAAAGAGAGATGATTTTAAACAGGCTTCTGACTGGCATAATCTGGAATTGCCGATGATCTCAATTTAAAAAAAAAAATGCTAAAAGTGAACTTGCAAGTCAAATGAAAATGACTTTGCGCATGCCAAGTGCATAGGTGGGGGGAAATCTGCATGCATCTTCTGTGACCAATACCAATCCCCTTGCCCTGCCCTGAATCAGCGAGGCACAATCTATACATGCTTAACCAGGAATTAAAACTCTTCGTGCTGCTGCTGCTTTAATTGATTGATGCTAGAAGTTTAGAAAATAAAACCTAACCAGCTATTACAAAGCGCCTTTAACCAAGCCTTCTCCTTTGAAAGCAGGATCCTCAATTGAAACTGGCAGACCACATTTTTAGGTTTCAAGCAGCTCTGTCATTCTACAAGGAATGTGTCTGCCACTTCACACGATAGCTTGAGCTGAAAGACATGTACTTTGAATCAGAGAATCAATAGAACACTTAATGGACAATTAGGAGAACAGCTGTAGGACTGTCAGAGACCCATCTGTACACAGCTCAAACAGCAAGCCTGGACAGGGCCCGGAAAACAAAGTACACTGCTCCAGGGCACTGGCCCCGGTACAAAACCTCCCTTTCATTCCTCGTTTAATGTTAATATAGTGTTCTTTTTCATTACAAATTTTAACACGTGTAGAAAATTATGGAAATTGCTGAAGCCATTTGTCAACTTATATCATGTGAATTGATCAATAAATTTCACTACTTTGTTGTTAATGTAGATAAATTTTGGCATTTAATTAAGCTCCAGTGAAAATGTGGCCACTTTTAATTTCAGCAGATGCTGTCGTTTCATTTGTAATACATAACTACGGGGGTAAATACAACCCAATCATGAGTTATCACTAAATATTTATAGACAACGTAGCAATTCAGAAAGTACACACAAAAGATTTTTACAATGCAACAATTACTGTGGGCAAAACCTGAAATCGGTGGCTGAACACTAATAGGAGCTGTGAGCAGAATCTCAATATTGCAGCTCCACAAAAGAATCACACGGGTGTATTTGTCTCTCGTGATCCTGCTTCCATAGACTGCATCTCTAGTAGGCGGAAATGATTTCACAGTCTTTCCACGGAATTGTTCCTAATGTTCACACACAGCTCCCTAAGTTTGTAGAAGCATATTAGAATGTATCAATTAAGACAACCCATTTGTGTATATTTCTTTTAACTAAAATGATCAGGATACAATTGGGAGGCTTCTCTTTTTTGGATCAGAGCAAAATCTAAATGATATGTATTTTACACACATGACTTGGATTTGGGCTATAAGGTTGGTCAAGAAGACATGGGGTGAGGAAAGGAAACAGAACACCAGACAATGGAGAAGGCAGAATGAACTTTTTCCGCTTCCTCCATGTGGCCTGAGGGGCCCCGAGATGAAATCCTGCTCCTGACAGCCAGAAGCCCTATAGCCTTAACCCTCCCTGGCGCAGGCTGACATGATAAACTGCTGTATCTCATTTGAGAAGGAACAGGCTGCCTCTTGGTGATTCCGCTGGTACCTTCAGGGAAAAGGGATTCGACATCACCTCGCTGTCTTCACAGTGAAATCCACTCCTTAAGGCCCATCCCCACCTCGGTGGGGATGCGAGGTCAGAGGGCCCTGCGGCCTGTGTGGCCACTGCGTTTTCCGCAGAGGAGCAGGCCTGCGCCCTGTGTGTGGTGGTGCCTTCGTGAGTATTACACAAATAAAGTTTAGGGAAATCCAAGCTGATCCCTCATTCCCATTTTTACAACGTCTCCATGTCAAATGGGCCATCGCTGCAGAGGCAGTCTGGCGCTTCCTGTGGGTCTGGCAGAAGAGAACGTGGTCAGAGAAGATGACCCTCCAAATTCAGGCTCTATTAGAGAAATCAGAATTAAGCAGCCAACAGGAAAATGGATTGGGTCCTTCTTGCCGAACCAAATTACACATCTAAATTTCCAGCCAAAATTCTCCCTGGCTCACCCTCACAGGTTCATATTCCTTTTTATTTCAAAATTTAAATTTCCTAGGACTGGAGGCTTTAGACCCCTAAAAAAGTAGAAGCTCTAATACAGATAATTAGAAATCTTTTCATAATCTCTGAAATCTAAAATTTCATAAAATCAAAATCTTAGTATTTTCCTGGATCATGTATATCTGTGAATTTCTTTGTCTTTCGGGAAAACTGAGGAAAAATATAGGTTGTTGTTTGGGCTAAGAAAATACTAGCATTTGTTGAATATTTAATGTCAACATTAAAGTGGCATGAAAGTTCAGAGACAGGATAGAAAGAGAAACAAAAATTGGGATTCTAAAAATTTGAAATTATAGTGAATTAAAGGTGGCCACACTCCCCACCCCCCCATTTCTCCCATCTGTCAATGGAGTCTACCTGTGAATCTCTGCTGGTCTTATGAGTTATTTTATCCAAAAGAATTTTACGGAAGGGGCTGTGTGAGATCCCAGTCTTCAGAAGGCCTGGAAGCTACTTCTTGGGCTCTCTCCTAAGAGTCAGTTGTCCCGCTGTAAAAAAAAAATTTAAAAAAAAATGGGCTAGACCACGTAATGATGAGAATTCCCTTGGACAGTGGCTTTGGGAGATAAGAGACCATCTGAATGTTCCAGCCCCGGGCAAACGCCCGACTGAGAATATTGCAGGAGTGACCGGAGCTTCACCATGTAGAGCAGAAGAACTTCATAGCTGAGCTCAAGCAACCCATTGAACCACCAGAAATAACAAATCCTTATTAGGTTAAGTCACAATGCTTTCAGGTAATATGTCACAAGGCAATAGAAACATGTTTTTATCATAAAAAGCTCCATTCTTTTTCTTCACATATCCTACTGTCCTTTTGAAGCTATGTGAACTGGCAATCAAGATTGATTTTCTAATGCCTCTTGCAAAAGTGACCCAATTAACAATAAAACAGAAAGCCAAGGTATGAACTGGGGCGGGGGACGGTAGGAAGTAGAAGAGAAGGAGGGATAGAATTATTTTTTGAAAGGAGCCCAGACTTACCTCTGCAATGAGCTTTCTATTTTCTCTCTTTAGTTTCACTAATGACCCAAAATCTACATCAATGTTAAAATTGGGCATCAAAGGAAAGGCATTTTCTATAACAGGAACTCCGTCCCTTTCCAGGATTCTACTCCTAAAAGTCAACTGAATGACTCAATTTACTTAAATCTGAATAGATTTTAAAAGACATCAGTAGATATGCCACTATTTACATTAAAATTGCCAAACACAAATCCTTTAAATTTTCTCTCAACTAAACGAATAAATTAGATAGCTCTATCATGTGTAGCTATGCAACTTGGGCCAGTAATTTTATCGTTTTGGGCCTCAGTTTCTTTATCTGTAAAAAGAAGACAATGGACTATATAAGCTTTAAGGTCCCTTAAAACGTTGCCACCCTTCAAAAATATATGTCCATATGTCATTTTTCAAATGATGGCAGCTCACTCTTAATCTCTTATTGTGATTACATTCCTGTCAACTTAAAAAGTCCTTCTCTGTTGCCAAAGGCAGGAATGAATATATCCTTAATCTAATATTCTACCCCTGAATAATTGAGGTGATTGTGTAATTAACTTTCTCTCAGAAAGTATAATCCGAATTTTTTAATTCCATCATTTGGTAAGAACAGAGAAGTATGACAATTTGTCTTTATCATGTAGGTCTCTAAGTGGCTGCCAATCTTCATAAAGTTCATTAAGTAGTTAGTACATATTTAGCTTGTGGCAAAGATCGAGAGGAACTGAGGGTAACAGCTTCCAAAACCCACTGGTTCCTAGGTTATTTCAGACATTGTAAATAATGGCACTAAAAAAAGCTGTTCTATTTCAGGGGTTCTACCTTCTGGGTTTAGCGACACATGGGATATTAATGTGCCATATAAGTCTAGTTTAAAAATAAACAAGCAAAAATAAAAACTTAGCTCTCTAGCTCATTGTATTATTATAGTAAAATGTGATAAATATTTGGTATGGCAAATATGACAAAGTTAGTTTTCGCTTCTATCTAGAAAAGAAACACTACGGTTCATTAATTCCACAGACAATTCCAAAATTAAGTGGTTTCAACCATTTATGGAATCAAACAGATCTGCAGTAGAATACCAGCTGGGTAGCCTTGGGCAATTTGATTAATCTCTGAGTCTGAAGTTTCTTTTCTATAAAGCACAGATTTCTGTTTATAGCATAAAAAATGAGATAATGCATATAAAGTGCCTAGAATAATAAGCACTCAGGGAATGGAAGTTACAATTAAATGTGATCTCCAGAGAGCAGGAGCCTTGCCTGTCTGGTTCACCTTTTTATCTCATAGACAAGCTGTGGAAGGAAAAGATTATTACTCTGGCCAATGGCTCCAACTTTTTTCCAGGGCCTTGTTACACTGTTTATCAAGTAGAAATCACTTGGTTTGGGCTTTATGGGCTTTAACCTCCTCTGTTCATCACTAACGAAGACTGAACCCTTTAAAAACCAAAAATACATCACCGCTCCCTGGTAAGTAAAGTCATGAGTATGAACAAAAGAAACCATTGGTCACATGGAATAGCAGAATCCCTGACCACAAAACAGGTACTTATGGAATTTGTGCTCACTACCTTTACAAAGGCTATTATTTTGGTGTGCTTCTGCTTTGGTGAACTTTTTTTTTTTCCAGCAAACAAGACAACTGGGGTGTGTAGAGCCCCTGTGGAGTGGCTATAATCCAGTCTGGTAAAGGAATGAAACAGAAAGAGGTTTCAGACAACCTGCCCCAGGTCCATCAGTGACCAAATCAAAATTAGAGCTCACATGGCTTCATCTTCCTGTTATTAAATTATTGACCTCCGCCCCCCCCTTATTTGCTTTCTATATTGAGAATTTGTTTAGTGATATGTAGCAAACTCAGAAAACAAGGTATAGAATGTGTGTTCTCAATCTTCCTCCAGAGAATTCAGTCTGAATTTGCAGCACACCAGAATAAATCTTAAGAAGATCAATGAGCCGCCCAGGGGTCCTGCTGCCTGGATGGAGAATCAATTCTGGTTCACTTTCATCTGAACACATTCTTTTACTGTGGCAAACAGTGGTTAAGATTGTTCCATCCCCAAAATTGTACCAAATCTATGCGTCATCCGTTTTCTCCCATGAAATGAATCTATTCATTGGGTCTCCACATATGGCAAACACAAAACCATACAAAAAGACTACACCGAAACAAAACTACTGCAGTCCAAGCTTTCTACCGTTACAGGGAGTTAATGTGGTTATTGGTAAAGCTCAAGCCAATGAAAACACAAGTATAAAACTTAAAAGCAGAAAAGCAGGTTAGGGGAATCTGCCTGAGAGCCAGACTATAAATAAGAAACCTGGTATTCAGTGTTGTAGGTGCCTGACAACTCATGGACACATAGCAAAACCACACTGATACTTCCATTTTTGCCCACTCCTACTCCTGTGAAAAGAAAGTTAGCAGACAACAGGAAGTGGAAGGAGATCTTTATGAGAAGCATTACCACAGATAGAACTTGGGCTAAAATTTGGGCATCTTGTTCTTTTAACCCAGGGTTGGATATACCAAGTTATATAAAACTTCAGGTGAGTCAAAACCTTCATCTTCAGATCAACTTGCTTGCAGCTTTGGATGAGATTTTAAGGTTCTAAGACCTAGTCTATTTAAATATAAGCAAGGATAAGAATTTTGGCATTTCTTTTCTTTACGTGCCAATATTAAGAAAGCATCCTTGTTTATGCTGTGGAAGGATGGTAGGCCAAAGTCAAGATCTATGTGTGTCTTGAAAAACTGACTTGAATCAGAAATGTGGATTTGGGTCGATTTCCAGAGCATACCAATAACTTTAATGGATCACAGTGAGCCCAATCCTAGTTCTTCTTGAGAAGTTGGTGTGTATGTGTGCATAAAATATATATTAGAAGTATATTAATACAATTCTATCTCAACAGATTTAATTCTTAAATGCTACATATACTTGTTTAATCTCCCATTTTAAAAGTAGAAAAGGTTAGATTATAACATCAGGTTAGCTCTCTTTGAAGCAGGTAATAATTAAGTTGATTCACTGTTGCAATTACTGTCAAATCCCCCTTAATTACCAGAGATTTTATAGCAGCTTCATTATACATCTGCTGTAATGCATTGTGGCCCTAAGGAGAAGTGTTGCAGGAAATTCTGCATAGCATGGATAATTCTAACCTGCAGTTACAGCTTCCAGCAAAAGCGCCTGCACTAAATTTATCTTTTTTTGACATTTCTCCCTGTTACTCAAGCAGTTAAATGAGGTAACATTACTAAAATACCTACCTACCTTTGAAAGTTAGAATTGATTTCTATATAGATATTAAAAACAAAAAAAATAGATGAAGGGATAAATTAGCCTTCAATAATTCCTGAAGATTAAATTATATTTCATAATGAATTTAGATTATGGCGTTCAAATAGGTATGAGCCTAAATCACAAATATATCTCCTATTTCTTCTTCTTGTGGATATTTCATAAATGTTAAGCAAGCAAACGTTACTGAGTACCAAACAAAAAGTCTTAAAGAAGATAATCAACTGCTTTTTATTTACAATGATTTTTTCAACTACTTTCTGGGGAGTAGAGCCCCTGTGGAAAGTAATCATTTTAAAAATCATTTTTAAGTTTCCGTATCACTACTTGTTTTCACTGAAAAGATCTTGACAAATCAAAGCCTACAAACTGATTAAAGCTCAAAACTGATAACCGAATAAGGCCTCTCACAGATCCCTTCTTTGAGTGAGGAATTTACTCCATAGAATCTACTCGATTCAGAAAGGGCTGCAGTGTCAATGACACTATTGGCAGCTGTGTTAACAGTTAAGGGCCTGGCTTTGTACAGCAATATTGTTATTAAATTTCTCCAGAGCCCATGACTCATTAATCAAATATTCATACATCTCTGTAAATACACACTGAACAGAGAATACCCTCAGAGCTGAGCATCCCAGTACAAGCGCTCTTTTATGTCACACTGACAAAACCCTGAGAACATGCGGTCATGTTTTGCATTTCTAATGCACTATGTACTCTTTAATACTCCATTTCCTAAAAACAGAACACAAATGATCTTACTGATGGCAAGTGTTAGAAGGTTACAATTAAAATTATTCCACTATTGCTTCATACCATCTTTTTTTAAAAATGAGGACAGTGAATCAATTCTTCTGTTCTCTGTTTACCATCAAACAAGTAATTTTTTCCCAGGCGGATGAAGAAACCCAGGGCCATGCTCCTATTAATACAAGAATTTGTATTAGCATGAAAACAACAAATCACTACTTACACGAGGGAGGCCAAATCACTTAACATATTAGCAGACATGAACTTGCTATATTTTGCAAAGTCCTCCGTCTGTTTTACAGCCCTGGGAGTTTCCCCCCTATTGTACAGCAACAAAAGGTCTTTCTCAATCATGGTCTCTGGAAAATTGGGGTCTGAAGGCCAGGCAAAGAAGAGAAGGCTCCAAATGCTGCCTCATAAGGCTACTAAGATCAGACTCTTCACCCCAGTGTGGGCAGGATGTACTGTGCAGAGGGAAGAGAGAAAAGGAGCATCTGACATAAATTCCCCATCTATCTGGAACTTTCTGAAACAATGGGAACCTGATTCTCAATGCCAGTGAAACAGAAATAAGTCTGTGGCATCTCATCTCTTCTTCAACCTCTTCAGTCTACTAACCAAACTGCCTGTGTCTTTAAGCCTGGTTTTCCAAAATTCTGGGCACAGACTCCCCTTCCACAGCTTCCCCGCTTTCATCCCCACATCCTTCTGCACTCTACGTGCTATTTTGGCCAGTGCCTTTAGAACCTCTAACTCAATGTGATGCAGGGAAAACTAGAATGGGCTTTGGAATCAGGAGAGGTTTAGATCCCAGACCAGCAAATTGTCAACTGTGCTAACTCTGCAAGTTACCTTACCTTATCTGACCCTCAGTTTCTTCATCTAAAAAGTGGGAACTACAAAAATAGCTATTTTCCCAAGATTTCTTTGAAGATTAAATTAAATAATATTTAAGTACTTAGTAAATGCCCAATAAATAGCATTGGTATTTAAATGCTCAATAAATAGCATTGGTTGTTGCTATTGGTATCATCATTGCAATCATTAATCCTCTATTTCTTCATGCTGATTCAAATTCTTACTTTTCCTGACAATATTAATTCCCTCCTAAATTCAACCAGCGAAGACGCGCCTTCCATTGAAACCCCTCTGACTCAGAGGAGTAGCTTTGCATGCCCACTGCCACGTGCTGGCTCTATGATTTTTGTACCCTCTCCTGATGCTCAGACCATCTAGTTCCAACACTCAAAATGCCGCGCTCCTAATGCCAGCCTCAACTTCTTTCTTGCCTACATTCTCACAACCTTCTATTTCTCCACCTTTCCCACTTTCAAGCTGTTGGTGGTCTGGTAAAGTCTATGGACTGATTCTCAATAAAACATATTTAAATGTAAGTGAAAGGCATATGGTTACAAAGGAAACATCATTTAAATAGTTTTATATATCTATATAGTAATATATTTGCTTCTTTATGAGTACATTAATAAATGCTAGCAGCAAGTTCCACCTATAATTTCAATGCAGTGTAAGTATTTTAAGGTAACTGCATTAAGTATGCCATGAAAGTATTTATGATTTTTAGTAATGGCAAAATCCTGGAGACTGCTGATAGTGCTATACGTTGGTGCCTCTATACTTTGGGGGAGGAAATACTATGTTTCAGTTAGCTGTTAGTGAAAATAAAGACATGATTTTTTTTTCACATTCAAGTTCATGGACCCTTGAATTCTATTCTATTCATGAGTTCATCAGGTTCATCTCCATTAAATAACTGTTCCTCAGCCCCATTTAATTCACTAAGTTCATCCATAGACTCTATAGAATTACATTTAGACAAATCAGACTCTAAGGGTAGGGCTTGAGAAATCATCTTCCAATTTTAAATCTTCATATTTTAAAATGCTAGAACTAAACCCCAGTAATTCAACTTCGATACCCTTTGTTTCTCCCTTCATAGCATCATTCCTACTGTGTCTCTTGCCCAGGCATCTATCTACCTATATAAGTATAAATTTCAGCCTGACAGTCAGGCCCTCAGTAATAAGTGATATACATTTCATCCATATCACCCATTCCTACCCACTTATTGCAGGATGTTTATCATCCCCATATTAAATGCCAGCAGTGCTCTCTAGTCAGTAAAAGATTCAAAACCAGACACATGCATTTCAAATGCACCCCAACTCCACTTTCATTTGGGGAACATGGACTCTGTCTCTGAGTTTTTTTTGCTGTTTCCTTATTAGCCCAAATACCTACCTCTTCCCTGCTTATCTACCTACCATCCCAGACTTAGAGGATTCATCTCAGATGCCACCCCCTCCATGAAGACTACTCTAATCCCCATAACCAGATGGGGGCTCTCTTTTAAAGGCAAATATAATTTTATTTTATACAACTCCTATTATGTCTTTTCTTCCCCTCCCAACCATGATAGTTTGCGTATTTTCCCTACCATTAAGTAAATTTCTATGCTCCTTGACAGAAGTGTCACGTTTTGGGTTTTAAGTATTATTTTTATAGATATTTTTTAACTATATTTTATTGATTTTTTACAGAGAGGAAGGGAGAGGGATAGAGTTAGAAACATTGATGAGAGAGAAACATCGATCAGCTGCCTCCTGCACACTTCCCAGTGGGTATGTGCCCACAACCAAGGTACATGCCCTTGACTGGAATCAAACCTGGGACCCTTGAGTCCACAGACTGATGCTCTATCTACTCAGCCAAACTGGTTAGGGCTTAAGTGTCAATTAAGCATCAATTTTTATCACAAAACATTTTAAGAGCCTTAAGACATTCAATATTGTAACGGAATTAAGAGATTTCATTGTTGTTCTTTTCTTTTTTAATTCTTATTCTCCAAGGCTAGTTTAAAAAAAAAAAAAAAGCAAATATTCCCTTAAAGCCTTTTTTCTTTTAACAAATCTTTTTTGTTCAGATTATTACAATTGTTCCTCTTTCCCCCCCACCATAGCAGCACCTCCACCCGGTTCCCACCCCACCCTCTGCCCTTACCCCCATTGTCCTCATCCATAGGTGTACGATTTTTGTCCAGTCTTTTCCCAAACCCCCCAAACCTCTTTTCCCCTGAGAATTGTCAATCCGCTCCTTTCTATTCCCCTGATTCTATTATATTCACCAGTTTATTCTGTTCATCAGATTTTTGATTCACTTGATTTTTAGATTCACTTGTTGATATACATGTATTTGTTGTTCATAATTTTTATCTTTACCTTTTTCTTCTTCCTCCTCTTCTTAAAGAGTACCTTTCAGCATTTCATATAATACTGGTTTGGTGTTGATGAATTCCTTTAGCTTTTTCTTATCTGTGAAGCTCTTTATCTGACCTTCAATTCTGAATGATAGCTTTGCTGGATAGATTATTCTTGGTTGTAGGTTCTTGCTATTCATCACTTAGAATATTTCTTGCCACTCCCTTCTGGCCTGCATAGTTTCTGTTGAGCAATCAGCTGACAGTCGTATGGGTGCTCCCTTGTAGGTAATGAACTGTTTTTCTCTTGCTGTTTTTAATATTCTCTCTTTTGCTCTTGGCATTTTAATTATGATGTGTCTTGGTGTGGTCCTCTTTGGATTCCTTTTGTTTGGGGTTCTGTACGCTTCCTGGACTTGTAAGTCTATTTCTTTGACCAGGTGGGGGAAGTTTTCAGTCTTTATTTCTTCAAATAGGTTTTCAGTATCTTGCTTTCTCTCTTCTTCTGGCACCCCCATAATTCTGATGTTGGTACACTTGAAGTTGTCCCAGAGGCTCCTTACACTGTCTTCATACTTTTGGATTCTTTTTTTCTTTTTTCTTTTCCAGTTGGGTGTTTTCTGCTTCTTTGTATTTCAAATCTTTGACTTGATTCTTGTGTTTCTCTAGTCTGCTCTTAAGTCTCTACATAATATTTTTTATTTCAGTCAGTGTATGTTTAATTTCTAGTTGGTCCTTTTTCTCTTCTTGGGTTTCGCTAAATTTATCCATCTTTTCTAGGAAATTCTTGAAAAACCTTATAACTGTGGTTTTGAACTCTATATCCATTTGTTTTCCTCCATTTCTTTCGTTTGTGATATTTGTCTCCACATTTTGGCTGCTTCCTGTGTTGGTAGAGTAGCTTTGTGTGCTGGATGTCCTATATGGCCCAGTAGTTCCACCTCCCCAGTTACCTGAGGTGGACACTCTTGGTGCATTCCTTTGTGGACTGTGTGTACAGCCTTATTGTAGTTAAGTCTTGATTGTTGTTGGTATCACTGGGGGAAATTGACCTCCAGGCCAATTGGCTGTGAGGATCAGCTGTGTCTACCCCAGGAGAAGTTCTGTGCTGGAGTCAGCCTTATGAGACAAGACTTGCAAAATTGTAAAAGCCTCTGTGCTCGGCTTGAATGGGGCAGAGGCTCAGGGAAGACCAGACAGTTTTGGCTTTCTGTCAGCCCTGCCCTATGAGCCCCTGGGTCTCAGTGTCCCTCAGTAATTGCTACAGTCCTTTGTGTGTACTCGCGGGCACACCTCCAGACCTCTGCTCCCCTGACTTTCTGTGCACTCCACTTAGGGTCTCACCCGAAACTGGAATTTAGTGAAGTCGGAACTGGAGTTCAGCGCAGTCGGGAGGTTCTGTCTTCCTCCCACTAGAGAAAGCCAGCATCACAATCAGCAGTGAGTTCTCTCTGTGTGCACTCATGCGTGCGCTTCCAGACCTCTGCCTTTTGTGGGGCCCCTGAGTTTCCGTGCACTCCTCCCTTTTACCGACAGTCCAGACTCCCCCCATCTGAATCTTGCTCAGAACTGAGGTTCAGTGCAGTTGGAACTGGGATTCAATGCAGTCGGGAGTTTCTGTCTCCCTCCCGTCAGAGGAAGCCAGCCAGGCATTCCGCCGCCGTCCTCTCCACACGCGTGTCTCTGTACCTCAGCTTTTTGCAGCTCTTCTGAGTCTCCATGAGCCTTTCTCTTTCCTTCTAGTTGTAGAATTTTCACTCAGCCAGCTTTCCTGTGGTTCTGGATCATGTCCATTCTGTCTTTTAGTTATAGTTTTGAAATTATTGTGCGAGGCAGCAGTTTAGGTGTTTGCCTATGCCACCATCTTGGTTTCTCCCCCTTAAAACCTTTTCAAATCTTAAGATAGAGATAAATGAAATTTTGGTCACAGTTTTAAGGGCTAAACTTAGTGAGGACTCATGATGTGCCAGGCAACTTTCTTAGTGTTTTTGCATATTTTCTTACTAAATCCTCACAATAGTCCAATGTGACGGTTGCAATATCTGTATTTTATAGATGAGGGTAAGTAACTTATTCAAGGCCATGCAGCTAGTAAGTGCTAATGTGGCTATCTGAGAAGCCTGACTCCACAGTTCAGCCAGTTCACCAATGCCATCTCTACTGTGTAACACTGGAGCTCCACAAGTAACATTGGTGTTTCCCTAAACGTAAGGATTCATTTTTTCCCCCAAAACTGTTAGTACTGGGTGACTATGTAAAGTCTTACTTTTGGTCTAGCTGTTGCGATGGTATAATGTAATATACTATCTAATTTGGTATGTTCTTATAGATTATGACCATTACTGTATGACCTATGGTTTGCTGTTGTATTCCTTTGGTGTTTGGGGCCAATTTCACACTGCATAAAAATTCAAAAACACTTCATGTTTTAAAAATAAAGATTGGCCCTGAATCAAGGCCTGCAATTTACTTAAGCTATTAGTTCCAAGCAGGAGCCTAAAGAAATGTCTTTCTATGGTCTGTTGGCCATTTCAGAACTTAGAAAATGGAACTTTCCATTCATTTCAAAGAAATATCAAGATAGATAGATAGATAGATAGATAGATAGAAAGACACAAAAAAATGAAGAAAATTTTTGCAGGACTGACAAGCTGATCTTAAAATCCATATTAAAATGCAAGGGATTCAGAATTTGCCAAAAGTATTTTTAAAAAAAAGAACAAAGTTGGATGACTCACACTTCCCAATTTCAAAATTTATTGCAAATCTATATAGTAAAAAGTGTGGTACTGACAAAGGATAGAAATATATATGAAATAGAATTGAGAGTCCAGAAATAAAGCCTTACACTTATGGTCAATTGAGTTTTTATAAGAAGGTCCCAACCATTCAATAGGGGGGAAAATAGTCTTTTTAACCAATGGTGCTGGGACAACTAAACTTCCACATGCAAAAGAAGAAATGTGGGCACCCATCTCAGACCATATATAAAAATCAGATCAAAATAAGTTTTATTTTTACATTTTTTTATTTATATTTATTGTTGAAAGTATAGATATCCCCTTTGGTTTGTTTGTTCTTTTGTGTTTTTCCCCCATTGATCCCCTCCACCCTCCATCCGCCCCTCCCAGGCTGTCACCAGACTATTGTCTATGTCCATAGGCTATGCATATATGGTTAATTTCCCTTCATCCACCCCAAATGAATTTTTAAAAACCTGTATGTAAGAGATAAAGCTATGAAACTCTTAGAAGTAAGTATAAGATATAAATCTTGGAGACCTCAGATTAAGCAATGGCTTCTTAAATATAACACCAAAGCATAAGCAAAGAAAGAAAAAAATAAAAAAGTAGACAAATTGGATTTGTCTACTTGCCTGCCTTCCTGATCACCAACTGCTTGCCTGCTTGCCTAGTTGCCCCTAACCACTCGCCTGCCTGCCTGATTGTACCTAACCACTCATCTGCCAGCCTGACTGATTGTCCCTAATTGCCTCTGCCTGACTACCTGATTGCCCCTAACCACCTCTGCCTGATTGACTGCCCCTAACCACTCTGCCTGCCTGCCTGATCACCCTAACTACATCTGCCTTGGCCCCCACTACCTTGGCTTTGTCCGGAAGGATGTCTGGAATGATGTCCAGAAGGTCATTCAGCTGTCTAGTATAATTAGCATATTATGCTATTATTATTATAATAGCCAAAAAGTGGGAACTCATATGTCTATCAACTGATGAATAAAGAATATGTGGTTATGTCCACCTGATGGAATATTATCCAGTCACCAAAAAAGAATAAAGTGCTGGTGATACATGCTATAAATCTTGAAAACATTATGCTAAGTGAAAGAATCAGACACGAAAGGCCACATATTGTGATTCCATTTATATGAAATACTTGGAATCCATGCAAACAAAAAGTAGGTTAATAGATACAGAGTATTTTCTTTTTTAGTAATGAAAATTTCTGGAATTGGACAGTGATGATCATTGCATAACTCTGTAAAGATATTACAATCTACTGAACTGTACATTTTAAAAGGATAAATTACAATTCAATAATTCTGTTACTTAAAAAAAAACAACACAAGATACCACTTCACACCCACTAAGATGACTAAAATCAAAGATATTAGACTTTCATATGCAATATGATTTCCTTAAATCATCTTAAATATTATAAAGTTGGGACTTTCGAATATCAGCTGACAAACACTTTGAGCTATGAGCCGATGCTGCCTGCCAGCAATATCACAATCTTCATATAGCAGCTTATATACTATTGGGATTTTAAACTTCATTTCCCCCTATTTTGTAAACATGACAGAAAAATGGAAAAATGAAAGTGCTAAACCTCATGATAAAAAATGTAGGTCTCATAAATTTAATATAATTAGTATAAAGATAAAAACAATCATTAGTCTCAAAGAAATGTTCACTGGACTATAAGTCAATAAGCTCTGTGACTTATAAAAGAAAATAAAGACACCTAAGAAATGCCATAACTATATCATCCAAAGTCACGTCAAGCCTATATAATTTTTTTAAAATTATAATTAAAAAACATATTTTTAGCCCTGGCCGGTGTGGCTCAGTAGGATGAGCATCGTCCCATGTACTGAGAGGTCACCAGTTTGATTCCAGGTCAGGCCATAAGCCCAGTTTTCGGATTTGATCCCCAGGAGGGGGCATACAGGAAGCAGCTGCTCAATGTTTCTCTCTAATTGATATTTCCCTCTCTCAACCTCTCTAAAAAAATAAAAACAAAAAACATATTTAAAAAAATAAACAATAAAGTATGTTTTAAAAAATAGATGTAAACAAATATTTTTATACTCTCTGGGACACTGAAAACAGGTATGGTTCAGTTCCTTCACATTCAACTGTTTTAAATGTTTACAAGAATATAATACATATAAAAATAAAAGTCTGTTTAGGTATAGATATGGGTTTGTAGCCATAGAACTGGCCAAGCACAGTGGGTCAGGATTAGAGCCAGTCATAAGACACAGAAAAAACTACTATGTAAATCAGATGCTTAAGACAATGTCAATATACAAATCAAAATATAAAAGACTAAATGGGAGCCTTCTCCATCAAATAAAATAGCTAAATTTAAACAATGAGGATCAAAACTCAACTGATTAAGCATGCTTAGAAGTAATGTGAACATGAACAAAAAGTAAAAGGGAATATAGACAAGGAAAAATAATATGTCGAGGTAGCAGAAATATGGGGTGGATTTTTTCTGTACTATGTATTTTAAATATTTTGGAATTAATTTAAATATATATATGAATCTCCATTAAAACCTCTGTTTACTAACTAGAATGCTCACCTTAGACTCTCCTTATTTGTTCCATTATGTGATAATCCAAGTCCCAGGACATATTGTCTTCTAATCCCACATCCAATTCCCCATCTTAGATTCACTAGCTATAATTTAATAGGTGAATTGATCAGAACAGTGCTAAGTAAGTAAGAATTAGTATGTAAATATTAGTATGCCATACTGTACAACTCCAGGGAGTGACATTCACAGAACATACACTGAAAATTGTGCTCGCTGGTGCTGCGAACCATGGCAGCCCCCTCTCCACTTTCTGGTATTGGTCAGTACTTACTTTCTCCCAATACCTACATCAAATTTTAAATTATCCCAACCCACAGCCTTTGTAATTCATATATTTTTATCTGTGTAGTTTACTAGGGTATATTTGCCTAGATACACTCAAAACTTGTCAATAATTCTCTCATCCTTTTGTTATCCGTTTCATATTGAATTTCTGACTTTCTTTACCCTTTCTGCTTATAAAATAACTTATGAATTCCTAATTCCTATTAATTTATATATCTTAGTATTAAATATAACATATATATTTATAATTATTAGTTTAATTTTCAATAATTTAAATGAAAAATAATTAGTTGCAGAATATTTTTATGAATCACTCTTTTTTTAAAGCATATTTTAAAATATATTTTTATTGATTTTTTACAGAGGAAGGCAGAGGGATAGAGAGACAGAAACATTGATGAGAGAGAAGCCATCGATCAGCTGCCTTCTGCATACCCCCTACTGGGGATGTGCCTGCAACCAAGATACATGCCCTTCACGGGATTCGAACCTGGGACCCTTCAGTCCCCAGGTCGATGCTCTATCCAGTGAGCCAAACTGGCTAGGTCTATAAATCATTCTTAGATGACATCTGGTATCTGTATTGTATTGTTGACCTAAAATAGGAAAAGACTGAGTTTCTACATTTCTGGAGAAATTGGTTAGAAGATAGCACAGTAATTTTCTACCTAATAACAACATATACTGTCTACTTTTAACTTATTGTGTGAGAATAAGTGAAATTTTATAACTGTAGTTGTTACCA
Organism: Lasiurus cinereus; assembly: GCA_011751065.1. Lineage (NCBI taxonomy): Eukaryota > Metazoa > Chordata > Mammalia > Chiroptera > Vespertilionidae > Lasiurus > Lasiurus cinereus. Next base: position 28,509,505 of record JAAGEH010000030.1, on the reverse strand, counting down.
TTGCTTGCCACCAAATGTCAAAGAGGATTGTGAAAAAGAAAGGAAAATGCTAATTCAAAAATGTGTCTGCAATATTAATTCTAAATATAATATTTTTCAAAGTTTATATGCAAGAAGAAAGTCTTTATATAGCCATGAAGAACACACAAAAATGCTTAAAGTTTCTAAATTAATTTAAGATTCAAACGATAATATACTATTTATTAGAATCAATAAGATATTTCCAATTTTCCTGGTCTTGATGTTTCACATTTTCAATTCATCTCTAGTTTGGTCTTAAAGCTCAAGTGAGTAGAGTACTATTGAATTGTGGTTCACTGACAATACTGAGGCTATAATAAATATTACATGATAAATATTCTCCTAAAATTTTTTAAAGGACGTTAGCTCTTCTTTTTATAGAAAATAATAATCCCTTATCCTTCCCAAGAAATTGCTTTTATCAATATATTCTGGATATCTTTCTCCTATTTTACTATTATTTTAAATTCTCAGTTTCCTCTTTATGTCTGTTTCAATAGAAATTCTTATCATTATTTAATATTTTTAAATGTTTTTTTCACTGTTCTTCCTCTTGTTCCTTCCTGGTGTTTGTTTTTTTTTGAACATCCTTTATAATGTTTTTCTAGTGGTATAGTTAAAAAGACTTAGATATACAATGTAAGCTACAAAGGTGATCTCTGATAAACCATGAAAATGAAACTTATTCTAGGAGCAAAGTAATTAGATAAAAGAAAAAAAAAACGACACCTACATTAGTATGGTTTGACCAGAAATACAGTGCTTTCTGGCATTGAAAAATAGAAAATAAATATTGATCTCTAAAAAAGCAGACAGAGATTTCTGACCTAAAATTGGATAGATTAAAGTCATTTTTGTTCCTTTAGTTCTAAAAACAAGAAAGAATTAACATACTTGTAGATATGTTAAATCCTAAAGGTTAACAGAACACAAAAGTGACCTAAAATTTTTATCTGCTAAAGTTATATTCTCACTAATACAGATTTAATGTGGTTAGTTTAATGTAAAAAAAGAAAAAAATCAGTACTTCAGGGAAATTCTTTTGGACATACTCATACTATAAAGAATCTTTTCATGCACTCATTTGGCAAATGATAAGTCTCAGGATTGCCTGCTGGTGGTGAATACATTGACAAAAGGGGATTCAAAGTGTCAAGAGTCTTAGGAAGAAGAGAGAAAAGAAACCTTCATCATCAAAAGTCACATCAAGCATTTTAAAAATCTATTTCTTAAATGTTAATGGTAAAGTCTAGTATCTTAATATTGATGTCCAAAAAGAGGATCCACCTATCCTAAGTTTAACAGAACACCCATCTTTGAAGCTTGTCTTTTTTCACTTTCCTTCATTCCAGGCTGAAAAAGATTCTTAAGCTTTACTGCCTTAGTTTACTGGCTGTCAGAATTTGAAATGAAATCTGTGTTCACAACAAAGACTGAAACCAGAATACACAGTACCTCTATCCCAATATTAGTGATGTACGTAATTTTGTTGCTGCCTTTCCACAAAAAGATGATCACAACTTTTTGCCTGGTCCTTAGCTGAAGCTGCATTAACAGGCAAGATAAATCCATCAGCCTATCTCTCAATTTTCATGAATGTATGCATTCATTCATTCATTCATTCATACATACATACATATTATTAAATGACTTAAAGGGTAACTTAATTCTAAACACTTATTCTCAGTTGTGGGGATGATTGTATGGTAGGATTCATTTGTTTTGTCTAGACAATATTCTGAGTATCTTCAATATAATTCAATGGAAAGAAAGTTTTTGCCTCCTCTCACCTCGACTCTGTCTCTGTCCTGGTGTAATTTTATCTCATTCCAATATTCTTCTTAAAAATGATCCCCAAACATGCTGAGGATAGAATGTTATATAACTCGCAGCTTTTACAGAGTTCTTGTAAGAGCTTACAATTAGCTCTGATTCACTGGAAGGTATGGACGCTCTTATTCGATGTGCTTGTAGACTCCTGTGAATTCTGCAGGCATGTAGAAACAACAAATTGCAATAATTTAGATGGGAGGACTGCAGTGTATAAAATCGGGCATACCACTGGCTTCTTGTTCCTGTGCTGCTTTGACCTTCTAGGAAAATTAGTACTGGACTTCATGTGTCCAAATCTTATCTAGGGAAAAGAAAAATTTTAAATTTTAAGCTATTTATTTCAATTCAATAAACTATTCTCACTGGAAAATGCCAAACCTGATTTCTCTCATCAGGCATATGAAAGCAATCTGCACACCCTCTGTTTCCATTTTGCATGCAACTCCAAACCTAACAAATAGGCTTTCTGATGGGAGAAATCAATGACTTTGAATGATGCACAATTTCCACAGATAAGTCACCTTTCCACAATGAAACATGGAAGCTCCATAAAATAAGTTAATATTTTGCTTTCAGAGCAACAATATTATTCACCTTATTATAAAGAGAATTCATTAGAGACAATGATTTTTCAAAGGGAAGGATTAAAAGAATCCCATTAAAACCAAAACAAAGGCATTTTATGTTCTCACATCTTTATTAGTTATTTATAATCCTGGCTCAATAATAACTCGTGTACTTTTATATCACAAATTGGCCTTTAAATAACACATAACACACATAAGGCAGATTTACCTTCTAGATGGCCTCAGCTTCTAAACACCACTACACTGATTTATACAAATAACAAAAATCACATAGAGGAGTATCTGTTGATATCTTTCTTGGTACTTCTCTTTAAATTTCAAAACTACATAGTAAATAGAGTTCCCCATAAAATTTAATTTTTGAGGTAAGAAACAAATACTATTTCTATCTTAAAACTGCCTTTATCTGATCTGACTAGATGCCATTATTGTGAGTAACATAACCTTTAAGTTTATGGGAAAAAAACAATAATTTATGTTTACTCTTCAAAGAAAGCTCAACAGCAAGAAAAATGAGAAGCCATTATAAAATCATATTGCTAAATATTACCTAAATTCAAAATTCTGCTTATATAATTGTATGCATATAATAACAGCTAACAATTATTATTTCATGTATCAATATACATCCAATATGGTTGCATTAATATCAGGAGGCTAGACAGCACAGAAGATGCATTCTCTTGTTCTTCTGGTCATTCGTATGAACTGAAGCTTTTGAAACCATTTGGTAATCCCAACGTGGTGGCCTATATCACAAAACCTTCAGGAAACTGGTGGCTTTGGCTGAAAGAATTCAAAAACTGGAAGGCTTAGAAGTTAAGGTGGCATAATTAGAAGGTCTCAGCAGAAGAGTGATGCAGCCAGAATCACTTGTTATTTATTAGAAACCAAGACTCATAAATCATTTTTCGTTCAGAAAAATATCTTTAAAACTTGTATATTTCTAAATGTTCTTTTTTTAAAGAACATATAAAATTAAGATATTTGTGAAAATAAACCAGTTATGTATATTCTTGTTTCTCTTCTTTTTCCCCCTTCGAAGAGTTCTTCTTATTTTTTAAAGCAAGACAAACTCTTCTGTGCTAAATCTTTTTAATCTTTTATTTTCATCCTCTGAGAAAAGGTCTTCCTTATTGGTTGTAGCAGATGTAAAATCATAGTCTCTGGAATGACCATTTACAAAAGTAAATAAGGGATACTTCTCTTTAGAAGAAATTTTCAGCATCTGTAACAGAAAGTACAGAAGAATTCTTTATCCAACAGTGCACAGTAGCACCCCGTGACAAAATCTGATGTTTTACCCTTGAATCTCTCATTAGCTTTTCTCATTTATATTTATTCAATGCCAATGCTTTAATGTTCTGGCTAAAAGATAAAAGTGTATAGTTTATTTATAGCTAAATAACTGCTTCTCCATTAGGACTCGCCTTCAAAAATTAAGTACCATCTTCCTACTCCCACCAAAGTAGGGTCTGGTCACATTACTTGGAAGGCTCACTCTAAGGTTAATATTTATCTCCTTTTAGTAGTAGTGGACAATGACACAAAATGGTTTCATGGACTATAGTCAATATTGTGAAAGATTGCTTGATACCAGAAAAAGGAGCATTAATCTGAGTCAGAAGGTTCATTCTAATAATCCCAGTTCTATAACTTACCTTGATGTGATCTTCAACAAGTCACCCTACCTGAGTATCATCTATAAAACAGGTATCCAAGTTCCTCATCTCAGAACAGTGTTAAAATGACCAAAATTAAAAATAAAAACTTATTTTAAAAAATTAAGTTTGGTCCTTCTAAAGATCACTATATTTGAAAAAATATTTCTGCAAAAATTTAGTGAACATAAAAAAATAGTAATCTTCTACATAGTAGTAATCCACACTTTACATATTACCTTCTAGAGTTACATTAGATAATTCTGAAGTGAAAAAAGCAATACCTAGAATTTTGTGATGACAATGACAACCTTTATAAACTCTATCTATTTGGTATTTGTTGACAAGCCAGCAACAAATACCATACAAAGAATAGATTCTAAACTATTTTAAATCTTTCAAGTTTTAATTTAAAATATATAAACAATTTTCATTTAAAAAATAAATTTAAAATTTTGAAAGAAGGATGTTTTAATAGAAATCAATTTTTCTATAGGTAACTTGGAACTATAAGGAAGATTTCAAAATGTTTATGTGAGTCCCAGAGAATGCTGGAAACAATACCAAGAGTATTTATACAGGGTGGTGCAAAAGTAGGCTTACAGCTGCTCATATGGAAAAATAATATAATAATTAATAAATAATAATACAAGAGTAAACTCTGTTTCATGTACTTACAACTGTAAGCCTACTTTTGCCCTACCTGGTGTATCATTCATCATGATCAATTTAATATAATTTATTCTTAAAGGATAATTTCTGGGATAAAAAACAAATTCTATCAAATGCCAATATTAAATCAAAGGTTAGTCAAATTCTTATATGTTACATTTATAGATTCTCTTGAAAACTGGCTAAAATAAATATGTATCCCTTGCATACAGAACAATATTAAATTAAAAGTATTTCAATGAGTTTATATGAAGTACATTTTAATAATATAGCCAAAGATACAGGAAACAGCTTTATTATCTAAAAGGCAAATCATAGATTTCTTTTCAGAAGGTCAAATATTTTATCACATTTTCCCTATGTACTAACTTGACAGGTTTCAGAATTTACAGGGGAGAAAGCTAGAGGACAGAAGTTAAGCAATTTCTCCCATCATAATGCCAGTAGTTGTAAGAACAGAAATAGACCAGGAGATGACCACTTGTCCAGAGGCTGAAACCTTTCCACTAGTCTCTGCCAGCACACATGTAAACCTATACCGAGGACAGAGCAGTCTATACCTATGTGATCTGTATTCACCACAGTGGAGCTACACTTAATGTAGGGTTTAATTCTAAAGTCAGCCTATACATATAAAAATCAAATAGTCAAAATCAATATAGTCAAAATTAACTTCCATAAGCCTTCCACTTGTTTAAAAAGGTTGTTATGCATAATTTTGTATATACAACCCTATTCAATACCATGTATAAATGCATAGTACAGTATATAGTAATGTACAGTATATAATAAAGAGTACACATGGAAAAATAAGTGTTTTATTATGAGTTTGTGTAGTTGAGCTGAAGTTAAATGTGTACGTGATATTAACTCCATACTATCTCCTTACTACTCAATCTTAAATCGCTCTAACCCAACTTTTAACCCTCGTTGTTCTGAAAATTCTCTTCTAGTCCTCAAATAAAAAGGCCTTTTTATTAGTTCCTATTCTCTTGATATTTCTATAGCAATCAACACTTCTGGGCATTTCTTTCTTAAAATATTTACTTTCCTTAATTTCTGGAATACTTTGCTTTCCTGTTTCTCCTATTTTCTGGACTATTTCTTCTTTATCTCCTTCATTGACTTCACTTCCCGCATGTAAATATTAATCAATTATTGATCCTTTATCTTTTCTATATATTCTATCTTCTCTCTGGTTCTATTATCTACTCTGAGTTTCAACCACTTCACTATTAGCCTTTATTATCATCCATGTTTTACAGATGAGGGAACTGAAATATTGAGGGGTTAAATGTTTGTTATGTTCATACAGTTAGTAAATGATAGAGTCAGAATTTAAGCTTTAAGCGGTCTGGTTCTATTATATCCACTGTGTGGACAAAAAAGGGGTCACATGCTAACCTAACTAGCTCATGGAAGGCCTGCATGGCAGCCTTGCAACCACAAAGGATGGGCTGAAATTAAAACTTTTTTAACGATAAGCAGCTTATGGTGGGTAGTCATGTCCTATCCTAGGCTGTTATCTTTCCTGACAAAGGTCAATCTTTACCTTAACTGAGCCTGTCTATTGTGTTTTTGCATCTACGATAATATATATTTGGAATGTCAAAGTAATTTTCCTTTCTCCCGACTCCTCAAATCTTTTGAACATTAAACGTCTACCATAAACATCCATAACATTCTACCCTAATAACTCTGCTCAAGATCTTTCTGTCCTCTAGCCATCTCCCAAGGTAAGGATTACAATCTTGGACAGTCTCAGTGGCTGATACTTATAAGTTGTGTGATCCTGGACAAGTTACTTAACCAGACTGTCTCATTTTTCTTATTGTAAAAGGTCAGTATTACAACATCTATTTCACAGTGTTGTTGTGAGAATTAAATAAGAAATATTTGTAAAAATAATTAGAAGATTGCCTGGCATCATACATGTTGGCTGTTATTATTGGCACTATTATTATATTAGCCTTCTGGCATTAAGTATACTCTAATTCAGTGATTTACTATCCACTTCATGTCTTCCCAACTAAATTAGAAGCCCCTGGAGATTTTAAAAGAAATCAGATTATATATATCCCCGATTTCACTTGGAAAATACAGATTAGAAGGTGAGGAAATATAATAAACATAATAAACGTAAAACACTAAAGTGTTTTGAAAAATACATTTTAGCAAAATAGTGATGGGTATGGGAAATTGTGCACCAATGGAGAAAATGGGACTGTTTGCCCTAGAAGAGGAAGTAAACTTATTCTTTTATTCAATGAGATAAAGGAGTAAACACTATATGCAGACTGATTCTAACTGAATGTAGGGAAGCTTCTTTAATGATAAGGTTCTGTCCAAAATGGAAAAGATTCCCAAGGAAAATAATTCATTCACCATTACCTGAAATAAAGATTAGATAGCCAACTGTCATGGATTGATGTATAAATGGGAGACTGTACAGAATAGTGCTTATAAGCACATGTTCTCAAGTTAAATGTCTGAGGTGTGAATCTCAGTACTACCATTTATTAGTTGTGACCTTTCTGAAAGTTACTGAGGAAATAATGTGGGTTTGTGTTATTGTTGTTTTTTCTCAAAAAATTTCCCAGAATTTAAGGAAACAGGAATAAAAATAATGTAAACCAAAACACATAATGAAGTGTCAAATACTAGCACAAGTAACAAAGCTAATACTGTACTTTATATCATACCTACTATAAATTATTCGCCTAGTAAATTGTTTAATCAGACGTTCACCTAGTGAATTGTTTAATCTTCATAATGAGGCCACAGGGAGAATTCTATACCAAATCAAATTATCAATAAATGTAAAGATAGAATAAAGATAGACATGCAAGAATTCAAAACTTTACTGTCTAGCCCTGACGGGTTTGGCTTGGTTGATAGAGCGTTGGCCTGTGGGACAGAAGGTCCTGGGTTCAATTCCAATCAAGAGCATGTGCCTTGCTTGTGGGCACATCCCCAGTAGGGGGTGTGCAGGAGGCAGCTGATCAATGTTTCTCTTTCATTGATGTTTCTAACTCTGTCCCTCTGCCTTCTTCTCTGTAAAACATCAATAAAATGTGTTAAAAAAAAAAAACTTTACTGTCTAGGCATCCTTTACTTAGAGAAGATATTGGAATCTATGTTTCAGCAAAACAAGAAAATAAACTCAGGAGAGATTTAGAAGACAGGGGATCCAAGTCAGCAAAGTAGCATTAAGAAGTTTCAAATGAACAACTCTGCATCAGGTCTAGAGAGCAGTTAAGACTGAAGGGAACAGAAAACAGAGAGGAAAGTCTCCAGAAAAAGAAAAAAATAGATTTTCTTACATTTCTATTTATGAAAAATTTGCTGCTAGATATGTACCAGATATGAGTCAACATTCGTAAAAGTTTTCAATAAGTACAAAGCAAACTATGGAAATGAAAAGTGGGGAAAGTATTAAGTCTGAGAAATGAAGGCACAAGAAACACAAACCCACATTATTTCCTCTTTTTTGTTTTCTTCAAAGCACGAGAAAAAAAGAAATGTAATCATAACATATTATGTGATTAGTAAAAAAGTTTTATGGAGGCATAATAATGTGAACACTGAATAGTGATTTAACCAAAATCTGTGGAAGGTGTACAGATGAGAGAAAGAAAAATGGGGTTAAGGGATATGAGAATAACTAAATCCTCAAGTACTATTAACAAGAAACTAATAGGTAATATCTAAAATGGATTATCAAAAAATAGCAGAATAAACATATTACTTAGAAATGTAGAGGTGAAAACCTAAACAAACAGCTAGAAGAGTTAAAAATGACTACCTCTGCCCTAGCCGGCTTGACTCAGTGGATAGAGCGTCAGCCTGCGGACTGATGAGTCCCGGGTTTGATTCTGGCCAGGGGCACATGCCCGGGTTGCAGGCTCGATCCCCAGTGGGGGGCGTGCAGGAGGCAGCCAATCAATGATTCTCTCTCATCATTGATGTTTCTATCTCTCTCTCCTTCTCCCTTCCTCTCTGAAATCAATAAAAAAATATATATAAAATGACTACCTCTGAGGAGGTACTCTGTGGAGTGAGGAATAAGATAACGAGGGACTCCTGTTTTTCAACAGAAGTTTTTTATTATCATTGCATTTTTTTAAATACAAGCATTTATTATATTGATAAAGATGATGTTTTTTTTTGTCCCAAGCAGCAAATTATATAGGATGTCCTATATAATAAAAGGCTAATAGGCAAATTGACCAAATGTATTATGTAAGTGTACTATTATAAAGTCCTGGCAATTTAAGGAAATTACAATAACAGAAATAGATGAAAGTATACTAGGTCTGCTATAATTTAATCACTGAACTTCTTGGTAATTTATAAATAAGACAAATTTATAACTATCTTTAATCCATTCCTTCATTCAACAAGTACTTATTGAACTCCTACAATGTGACAGGCAGCTCTAATCACTGGAGACACAATAATAAACAAAACCAATAATTATCCCTGCCCTTGTCAAGATTATGTGTCAGTGGAGTAGACAGGTGATAAATAAGTTAAATAAGCATAATGTGTTTATATATGATATAGCAGAATATGTGTGTGTGTGTGCGTGCATGCACTTAAATCAACACCTTAAAGAGAAAAATAAGACAGGGGAGGAGCTAACAACAAGTGCAGTAAGAGTAGACAGAGAAGGCCTAAGAAGGTGACACTTGATTAAAGATCTGAAAGAAGAAAAGGAGAGAGAATCAGGGGAATACCTGCAGGAAGAGATTGCAGGCTTAGGAAACAAAGAGAATCCTTGAATCTGAAGGCACCTAGCATTTTCCAGGAGGAAATTATGTGATTGGCCTTGAGTAAACTGGGGGAAGAGTGCTAAAGGTTGAGGTCAGAGAGATCATGGGGCTGAGGGGATGATGGCCCCAATTTCTTATCTTTAGATAATGACCTCAAGTTCTTCTTTAGATAAGAACTTGGGATCATTTCAAGTATTCTTATATACATTACTAGAGGCCCGGTGCACAAAAATTCATGCACTTGAGGGGGATCCCTCAGCTCAGCCTGCACCTTCTTGTGGTCCAGAAGCCCTCAGGAGATGTCCGACTGATGGCTTAGGCCCGCTCCCTGTGCCAGCAGTCAGACATCCTGTGGAGGCAGGAGAGGCTCACTACCATCACCACCACTGCACTCATCAGCCGTGAGCCTCCCAGTGGGAGTGCAGTGAGCACCAGGGGGAAGCTCCTGCATTGAGCAACTGGTCCTTGGTGGTCAGTACACATCACAGCAACTGGTCGTTCAGCCATTCGGTAAATTTACATATTAGCCTTTTATTATATAGGATTAGTCATTAGAAAGTAAAATCAGCTGAATGATCATCAATGTAAGAAAGTTTAAATTAAAAGTAGTATATTATAGAATGTACCACTCACTATTCAGTAGTTTAAATGAATAAGCTAGACCAACATGTATAAAAAGATAACCTCTAGGTCACTATTACATTGAAAACACTAGTTGCAGAGGGGTATATACATCTATATTATAAGCTATATTATAAAGAGGTGATATGTAAATTAGGCTGGGACTCCGTAACGGGTCATGACCAGACAGGAGGAGGCTATATGCACAGGTGAGGCCAGGAGATGGGGCGGGGAAAGGGGGTAGAAGAGGGAGAGGCCTGCCCAAGCCAGTATGGTGGTTCCAGGGGACGTTTCGAGTCAGGCGAAAGTCCCAGCCCCCCGCAGGGCCGGTCCAACCTCCTGTGGTGTCGATCTGGCCTGACTCCTCCAGTGGCCAGTGCTGCATAAGTCAGGCGTGGGCCCTGGCCCCCCGCAGTGCCATCCAGCCTGATTCCCATGGCGGCCAGCACTATGCAAGTCAGGCTTGGGTCCCAGACCCCTGTGGCACTGTCTGGCCTGACTTCCATGGCGGCCAGTGCTGCGTGAGTCAGATGCAGGTCCCAGCCCCCCGTGGGGTGCCTTCTCGCACGGTGTGAGGTGGGGCACCTCCTCATGCGATTGACCTCTAGTTTAAATACTAGAGGCCCAGTGCATGAAATTTATACACTCAGCAGTCCAGGAGCCCTTGGGGGATGTCTGACTGATGGCTTAGGCACTGCCACCGCTGAGCTCACCAGCTGTGATCCTGGCTTCTGGCTGAGCGGTGCTCCCTCTGTGGGAGTACACTACCACCAGGGGGCAGCCCTGTGTTGAGCATCTGTCCCTGGTGGTCAGTACACATCATAGTGATCAGCCATTCTGCCATTTGGTCAATTTGCATATTAGCATATTATATAGGATGTCCTATATAATAAAAGGCTAATATTAGCAAATTACATAGGACGTCCTATATAATAAAAGGCTAATATGCAAATTGACCAAATGGCGGAATGGCTGATCACTATGATGATGGCTTAATATGCAAATTGACCATACCTCTGCTACACTCATAAGCCACGCCCACCAGCACATCAGAGCGAGAATGCAAATTAACCCAACCAAGATGGCTATGGCCACAGAGAGAGCAGGAGGGAGACTTGGGTTGCCCCTGGCAATGGAGGAAGCCAAGCTTTCCACAAACCCTGGCCCACCAGGCCCCTACTTAAGGCAACAAAGTTTCAATGGCTATGCAAGTAGAAGGCTTGGCTCTGCTCCAGGCTACAAAGTTTCAATTGTAGAAGATAAATAAATCCCAGATACCAGGGCTTCCACTTGGGTCGCCAGGGGGTGTGGGTGGTCTGCAAGCCACTACAGGCCACTCCACAGCCCAAGGGAACACCCACCCTGATCCAGGACAGCCTTCAGGGCAAACCAGCTGGCCCCCACCATGCACCAGGCCCCTATGCTAATAAAAGAGTAATAAGCAGATTGACCATTATTCCAACACACAAGATGACTGTCACCATATGGTCACAAGATCCTGCCCCCATGTCCAGCAGGGGAGGGCACTTGGGAGGGACCAGGCCTACAAGGGAGGGCAGTTGAGGGTGATCAAGCCTGCAGGGGAGGGCAGTTAGGAGTGACCAGGCCAGCAGATGAGGGAAGTTGGGGTTGATTGGGCCTGCAGGGAAGGGCAGGTGCAGGGGACCTAGACCTATGGGGGAGGGCAGTTAGGGGTGATCAGGCCTGAGGGGAGGCCAGTTAGGGATGACCAAGACCACAGGGTAGGACAGCTAGGGGCAAACAGGCTGGCAGGGAGCAGTTAGGCATCAATCAGGTTGGCAGGGGAGTGGTTAGGGGGTGATCAGGCTGGCAAGTAGAAGCAGTTAGAGGCCATCAGGAAGGCAGTCAGGTGAGCAGTTGGGAGCCAGCAGTCCTGGATTGTGAGAGGGGATGTCCAATTGCCCGTTTAGGCCTGATCCTCCCTGGATCAGGCCTAAACGGGCAGTCGGACATCCCTCAAGAGGTCCCAGATTGGAGAGGGAGCAGGCTGGGCTGAAGGATAAGCTCCCCCACCACCTGTGCACAAATTTCATGCAATGGGCCTCTAGTCATTAATAAAAAGTTTCACAATATCTCAAATAATTTATGTTGTTTATGGTTACATAAGGTACAAGCATTATATAAAATTTAGGATAGCTGTTACTACTCTGTAAAGAAAGGCCAGAAATAAGATTGGGGATGGATAACACATTCCAAGTATACATGTAATTTTTTTTTCTTAAGCTCAGTGGTAGCACATTATAATAGGGTATTACTATGTTATTCTCTGTACCTTTGTATGCTTGAAATTAATAAAATCAACATATTGCCAAATACAGACTTGGATATTTGTATACCTTTATTTTTGCTGTGTATCCCATCTCTATTATAATTAAGATTTCCCTTTCCACCATTTCAAACTTATATAGCCTTCTAAAATCAATAATAAGAAATCACATGTTTGATATTCTGGTTATATTTTTCTAATATGAATATAAATAAATAATAAATATTAAAATATTTATCCTAGTATTAAAATATTTGTTCTAGTGCCACCTAAAATAACTGAGTATCATACTTGGGTTGCATTGTCTTACACCAGTGGCCCTTGGATTTGATGTGCAATATTATGTGGAAGACTTGTTAGAAATGGAGAAATCTCCCAGTCCACACCCATACAGATTCAGGCAGCCAGAAAACAGTCCTGCCCTATAGGTATCTTTGGCACATACCAAAAGGCTATTTGCTATTCCCTTGACAAGCTCTATACTTTCCTTTTCCAATACCTTTCCTTTTTTTTATTTCCTCTGCTTGAAACAAATAGCTCTAAAGAAAAATAGGAACACTCTGTGCATTTGGAACACTTTAGTTAGGATTATATTAGGTACACAACATGGATTGCTGTGTCTAATGTTATACATATTTTTAGATTTGCTAGAATTGTCAAATGTTCTCCTAGTCAGTGGCCGGCAAACTCATTAGTCAACAGAGCCAAATATCAACAGCACAACGATTGAAATTTCTTCTGAGAGCCAAATTTTTTAAACTTAAACTTCTTCTAATGCCACTTCTTCAAAATAGACTGGCCCAGGCTGTGGTATTTTGTGGAAGAGCCATACTCCAGGGTCCTAAATGATCAGACCAAGTAGACTGTAGGAATTTCCAATGTTTCACATCCTTATCAACCCTTCCTTCTCTCTAAGCCAACAGAAATTAAGCCTAAACGTTCAAGTTCCAAATTAAATATCACCATCACAATAAAAAACTTTGAGTTGAATGAGACATCCCTCTCTATCCAACACCCTTTCTTCCCTGTCAATTTATTTCTATTTCTGTATGGATGCTTATAATATTGAATGTAACATATATCTATCCCACTCCTGAACTACAAATGCTACTTTAGGGCAGAAGCCTTATACCTTGCTCAAAAGCAGAGATTATCTCTTGGTCATTTTATGCTTTCAATGTAATTGTTACCCAGATACTTGCTGAAATTAACTCTCTAAACATAGAATTAATTTAGTAATTTCTATAACATTTTTAAAATCATGTAATTAAGACATTAGAATCTTCATTTATATAGCATTACAAATTCAATATTATAGTTTAGACTCAAAATACATCCTATCTAGAAAAAATAATTTTGTTTTTATTTTTAAAGAGAAAACATAGCTTTTTTACTAAAAATGCCAAAATCACTTTTTAGGAAGAAAAGGAAAACTGCTTAACTTACAACCTTCCAGTCAAAAGTAAATAATCAAATTACTAATTGACAAAGTAATTTTTTAATACTGCTACAAAATGCTATTAACTTAATAATATTATTTTATTAAAGCAAAGTTAAATGACTATCAAAAATCTCAGTACTTCTGAATGATATTTCAATATGGTATTTTTTGGCCTCAACATTGTATATTACTCTGATGTATTAAATTATTTTTAAGTATTTTTCCAATGTAAAAATCCTATAAAACTACAGTATAAAACAATAAAAAAAGAAACATGTTTTTAATGAGAAAATATCAACATGAAACCCACTTGTGAATCTTGTTTTTCAACTTAGTAATAATAATTTGGTTCGGAGGAGAATCCAAGATGGCGGCATAGGTAAACACCTACACTGCTGCCTTGCACAACAATTTCAAAACTACAACTAAAAGACAGAACGGACATCATCCAGAACCACAGGAAAGCTGGCTGAGTGGAAGTTCTACAACTAGAAGGCAAGAGAGGGGCTCACAGAAACCCAGAGGAGCTGCAAAAATCTGAGGTACGGAGACGTGCGCGCTGAGAGAACGGGTGCCGGAGTACCTGGCTGGCTTTCTCTGGCGGGAGGGAAACGGAGACTCCCAACGGCATTGAACCCCTTATCTTACAACACTAAACCCCAGATCCAGCCGAAACTCATACGGGGGGAGTTTGGACTGTGAAAAGGGAGAGGTGCACAGAAATTTAGGGGAGTCGCAAGGGATCGGAGGACTGGTGGCACGCACGGCACTGCGCAGAGGACAGATTGCTGATTGTGCCGCTGGCTTTGGCGAGTGGTGGGAGACAGACCCTCCCAACTGTGCCACTTCTGAGTCCACTAAGCCCCTGTTTCGGGCAAAACCCTGGAGACCGAGCCTCGTGTGGTCCTGGTGCGCAGGGGAGCTGGAAAGGCAGCGGTCTAGAGGCGCTGCGGGCGCGAGCGCACAAGGACCGCTCCAGCAATTACCCAGTCACGTGAGACTCGGGGGCCGTGGAGGGTGGGGCCGACTGGAAGGCAAGGCGGTCCCTTAAGCCCTGAGACTCCACCATCCCAAGCTCAACAGAGGCTTCTTCGGTTTTGCAAGTCTGATATCATAAGGCTGAATCCAACACAGAAGTTTCCCCAGCATAGTGAAAATGCCGAGACAAGGGAAGGGATCACAAACAAAAGAAATGGAGGAAAAAAAACGACAGGATAGAGAGTTCAAAACCACGCTTATAAGGTTTTTCAAGAATATGCTAGAAAAATTGGTTAAATTAGCGAGAGCCAAGAGGAGATAAAAAAGGACCAACTAGAGATGCAAAAAAGCCAACTAGAGATGGAAACGGTCCAACTAGAGATGATAAAGGACCAAATAGAAATTAAACATACACTGACTGAAATAAAAAATATTATACAGAGTCCTAACAGCAGATTAGAGAAAGGCAAGAATCAAGTCAAAAATTTGAAATATAAAGAAGCAGAAAACACTCAACTGGAAAAGCAAGAAGAGAAAAGAATCCAAAAATGTGAACATAATGTAAGGAGCCTCTGGGACAGCTTCAAGCGTACCAACATCAGAATTGTGGGGGTGCCAGAAGAAGAGAGAGAGCAAGATACTGAAAACCTATTTAAAGAAATAATGACTGAAAACTTCCCACATCTGGTAAAAGAAATAGACTTACAAGTCCAGGAAGCACACAGAACCCCATATAAAGGGAATCCAAAGAGGACCACACCAAGACACATCATAATTAAAATACCAAGAGCAAAAGACAAAGAGAGAATATTAAAAGCAGCAAGAGAAAAACAGTTCATTACCTACAAGGGAGCACCCATACGATTGTCAGCTGATTTCTAAACAGAAACGATGCAGGCCAGACGGGAGTGGCAAGAAATATTCAATGTGATGAATAGCAAGAATCTACAACCAAGAATAATCTATCCAGCAAAGCTATCATTCAGAATTGAAGGGCAAATAAAGAGCTTCACACAGAAGAAAAAGCTAAAAGAGTTCATCAACTCCAAACCAGTATTATATGAAATGCTGAAAGGTACTCTTTTAGAAAAGGAAGAAGAAAAAGGTAAAAGACAAAAAATTATGAACAACAAATACCTATCTATCAACAAGTGAATCTAAAAATTAAGTGAATTAAAAATTTCATCAACAGAATAAACTGGTGAATATAATAGAATCAGGAGCACAGAAAGGGAGTGGACTGATAATTCTCAGGGGGAAAGGGGTGAGGGGTGTACAGGGAGAGACTGGACAAAAATCATACACCTATGGATGAGATCAATGGGAGGGAGGTAAGGGCAGAGGGAAGAGTGGGAGCTGGGTGGAGGGGTACTATGGAGGGGAAAAAAGATAAACAAATGTAATAATCTGAACAATAAAGATTTAATTAAAAAAATAAAAATAAAAAATAATTTGGTTCGGTTTGCTTTATTATTCTAAACTGACTTGTTTTAACCTGGGTAGAAAAAAAAATTAAGAGAAATGGAACTCTTTAATGGAGTATGTTCATTAGTATCAATCTGTATTATAATATCATCTAAATTTGTATATTTTAGTATATACAGTACTTCATAAAGATAGAGAATTCTCAAACTAAAATACACAAATATTTCAAATTTCAAGTAATAAAAGAGGGGGAAATGTAGAATACATATTTTGTTAACTTCACTTGGCCTTCCAGTTTGAAAACGGAGAGTAAAAAGGTGACAAATATGAGAAATGAAGAATAAGAAGAGGTTTTCACATATCTCATTTTCTCTCCTCATTCATTTTTCTGTCATGGTTTTGTTAAATTTCCTCTTTTACATGGCAGGTCAAGTAAAGTAAACCTAACTTATATGAAACCTTTTATTTAACGTTTTCATTTTATTTTTACAGGATAAAAATAAAATTTCAAGCCACTATGTCTATTTTCCTAAAAAAAAATTAACTGTAAGTCAAGCAGTAATAAGGTATTACTTTATCTGATCTCAAGTTAAGAATTCCCAAAAGTGATTCTAATATTGCCTACCCATAAACTGATAAACTATAGCTATTGATAGTAATAAACAGTTATGCTTATTTCCTCAAAAAGTAAGCTTTTGTATTTCCCAAAGTACTAAATATAGACAATCATGAGGCTCTATAAATGTTTAGCAGTACTGTACTCAAGGACCAGAAAAATGCAGAAGTTTAAAGGTAATGAGAAGGAGTTAAATAAACCTATTGCAAAGATCCTATAAGTCGAATAGATCAGATTAGACAAGCTTATTGGAAGGTAACAACACAGCTCATTTGATAAAGCAGTTCGGAGAAATTCAAAAATACCATTTCTCTTTTTAAAAAAACCAAAGAAGCACTTGGACTAACAAGAAATAATGCACAATTTGGCTTGATCAAATACTTCATTAATTTTTTTCTACCCCCTAAGGTATTGCCCTTTTAAAATCCTCTTCAAATAAAATATAACCTAATTGCTTGCACAGATAACCTAATCCATTTGCAAAGGGATTTTTACTTCAACAGTGCCACCTAGTGGAGCAATCAATACTTTCTGCTGTTCACTAGAGGTTTGTCAGTATTAAAGGCTAGGAATTCCCAAAGTTTTATTTTCTAGTTCAATATTCCTAATACATTAACATTTTAGAGGAAATCTTATAAAAGTGTAATAATTTACAAATTGTTGTCTTTTAACGAGACATCTCAAATAAAAATTAGGTAAATTAAAACTATTAGTATAATATTTTAAATAAAAGTACCTTAGTGATTTCTTCAGAAGCTCGTTTGAAGTCCTGAACGTTTCGACAGTAGAATCCTATTGTACAGCTAGGATCCATCTTTCGAAATGACATCTTTTTGGGAGAAGGGCAGTGGAATGTCTGTAATTTTAAAAAGTCTTTAGGATTAATTTACTTTATTTATGGACTGACATACATACAAAAATATTACTAATTTAAAATTTATTATCTGGCTTTTCTCAAAACTTAAATATGCTTCTCAAATGGTATTTTAGTCTATCCAATGCAAAGAGTCCTTCCTACTCTCCAAAGCTGTAAAATATGAGCCAACACTGTATATTCAATTAGTGCCACTTTGCAAAAGAAAGAAAGTGTGTCAAAGTGGTCTAACAATTGCAAAAGGGAAGAAAAATGTGCCACTGAAAATGATATAAGCTAATACAAGGTTTAGAATCAAGTTGGTCATTTGATAAAGCAGTTCACTTTTTCAAATATTCAAAATAGAAATTTCTATTGAAGAGCAATTGAGTCTGTTTTGTTAGTTTTTTAAATATTTATAAACTTTTCAATAAGGATATCAAGACTTTTTCAACAAATACATAGATTCATGAATGTTCCATAGTGGTGGGCACACAACGCAATATACACATGATGTGTCCCAGAATTGTACCTTTGAAACCTATATAATCTTATTAACTAATGTCACCCCAATAAACTTAAATTTTAAAAAATGTTCCACGGTGATATGAAAAGAGGTCAATTTAGGAGTCTTAGCAATTGACACAATCTACACTAATAAAAGAAAAACATGCTAATTGACCGTACCTTCGCAAGGCCCACTAGCCAATCAGGAGTGACTATACAAAGTAACCCCCCCCAAAATAGAGGGTTAATTTGCATACACAGGCGCCAAGCAGCCAGGGGTGGAGCATTCCACACCACTCCCAGCCACTAGGGGCCTCTGGGAAAGTGAAAGGGCGGCTCCAGCCAGAGCAAAGGAGAAGGAAGGCCCATTCTTGCAGGAATCTTTGTGCATCAGGCCTCTAGTTAGTACATAATTGTATATTCTTCCAACCCACTCTTCTACTTGACTTAAGTTCTTGTTTATTCCATAAAAGGGACAGATGAAAATTGTTCTATTATGGCCCTTGCCTCTTTCTTACCTGTCCTCCTATCCCTTTAATTCACTTTTCTGAGCAGTCACAGATTTCAATGGGCTGGGGAGACTGCTCTAGCCTCTCTATCCTTGCTAATGGGATGCAGTTATTAGTAGAGAATACAAAAGTAGGAAAGGGATAGAATATAAAGCTAATCATTCCAATCTTTTTCTTCACCACCATATTCTGGTGCTTGGTTTAAGATTTTTTTTTTTAAGTGCTTAAATGATCTCGCTCTTAAAAATCACTGATGCCATCAATTCCTTTTAGTTGTTGTATATATTTAAAAAGTTGTTTCTGGACAAAAGGAAGGCAATAAAATATATATTCGTAGTTATTTGTATGTGCATAAATAAATTGTATAAGACATATAAAAATTACTATGCTAAAGTGAGAGGAAGATGGGACATACTGGTGGGAATTCTTTGTTGTATATTTTATATTT
The DNA here is from genome assembly GCA_011751065.1 of Lasiurus cinereus. Classification (NCBI taxonomy): domain Eukaryota; kingdom Metazoa; phylum Chordata; class Mammalia; order Chiroptera; family Vespertilionidae; genus Lasiurus; species Lasiurus cinereus. The sequence goes on along the minus strand of JAAGEH010000030.1, from coordinate 28,490,271 downwards.
TTGTATTTAAAAAATAAGCTCAATTAAGAAACAATCTATGCTGAATTTGAACTCATAAAATTAAAATTTCCCTATATTTAATGCCTAAAACTAAGGGATTTTTACCTTGCAACCATCTCCGAAAATGTGGGGAAATATGTACATGCTTTCATATATCTTATGCTCCTGTAAATCAATCAAAATCACTCTATTCTTCCCCCCTTCATTTGCATCTACTCAAGCTGCTTTTTTCCCCTTATGAATAGTTCAAATACAACATCATGGCAGTAAATACAGACCAAACTATGCCTTTTACACAATGCTTAGCTAACACTTAACTGCATAGTGAGATCCAATCTAGCTAAACTATCAACACAAGTATTGTCTTAGTTGGACTTCTTCTAATGTTGCTTCATGTGTTTTATTTATAAGGAGATATTAAAAACAGATCTGGAAAGGTACAGAAGAGCTAAGTAAAACCTTGTTAGTTAACAATATAAAGGAGTATATTGATATACTAGTGTAAGGCACAGAGAGTTCTAGGTCATATTTACAAAAAGTTATTCTACATACAAGGTATCTAAAAATAGTCATATGCCCAATTCCTGCCAACAATAATAATCAAGATTTGTTTGTTTGGGAATAAGGGACCAAAGTTTGTCCAAAGCTAAAAAAAAAAAATATTTTTTTTAACTCATCCAATAGCGTCCTACATTATATTAATGCTTTGAATTAAAAGTTTTTTTTGTTGTTTGTTTTTGTTAATCTTCACCCAAGGATATTTTTCCATTGATTTTTAGGGAGAGTGGGAGAGAGAGGGAAAGAGAGAAACATCGATATGGGAGAAACACATCATTGGATTACCTTCTGCAAGAACCCTGACCAGGGCCTGAGCTGGGGAGGCGCCTGCAACCAAGATACATGCCTTTGACCAGAATCGAACCCAAGACCCTGTCCACTGGCCAACGCTCTATCCATTGAGCCAAACTGGCTACGGCAATTAAAGTTTTTATGTAAGAACCAATAAGACTAAACCAAAATAGACTTAGTGCTATTTCACAATATTGCTTCAATCATCATAGATAATAACACTAAACTGTTATTCATGGCTGTTTTGACATCTGCCAAAAACTAATTATCCACAAAACACTGATATAAATCTCTGATCACTGAAATTGCTACAGGGTGTTACTATATATGCAAAAACTCATATTATAGTGAGGCATTTTACATCACTTACATGTAAAATTATATTCTTTTGTTCACCCAAGAGGATTCTAAAATCAAACCACCAATTTATAATTCAGAATCATTTCTGTTTATTGCAGAACAAGATAGATTTTAAAATATTTTCCCAGGTCTTATTGCAAGGCTATGTTTATTTTATCATAATTCTTTGAACTATGCACTTATTCTTTTTTTAATTTTTAAAATTCTGACTATTGGTAAGAGTAGCACACACATTTTAGGGAGTGTTCACCTGATACAATTCTGTGACAATGAAAAATGTTTCTGAAAAAAACTGGCCAGGGTGAGTCAATTCTCATTTATTTAATTTTTAAAATACATTATTTATTTATTGCTTCAACAAATAGTTATTAGGCATCTACCAAATGCCAAGCACTGTTCTAGGCTTATTATTTGGAATAGTGGATTCTATTACCTAAACATACAAACAATAATAAAACAAATGCTTTTAAGTATAACTATGCTATTTTGGTGATGTATATGAAGCTTCCTTAGTTAACTAGAGAACAGACTTACTAAAAAGCACCTCCCACCAGCTGCAGTTCACATGTGTAATTCATAAAGGGTACATAAGTGATTAATTCACTCATCCGCCTATCTACTCATAACGCATCATTCTAATAGCCTTAATACCAGTATTCTCCGAATTACTAGGATAGGTTAAACTAGTCACCACTGTATGAGCCTAAAACCTGAAACATGAAGTTGAGGGCCCAGGAATTAAAACAGATGAACATATGTACTAATATGGTTTTTCTTACCTTATTAATAAAACATTGATAGAATAAGAGTTTGGTATTTATGAGTTAGAACTGATTATTCCAAAAGTATAACGTGAAGCTATAGTCTCTGGATTAGGAAGTCTTAACTTATTAAATATACATATATACATACATTCTCTCTCTCCTCTCCTCTCCTCTTCTCTTCTCTTCTTCTCTCTCTCTCTCTCTCTCTCTCTCTCTCTCTCTCTCTCTCTCTCTCATCTCAACAATTGAAACTCTTTCCTGAACTAACCACTGACCATGGGAACCCACAATTACATAAATATCCCTTCAGTGTCACAAGACCATAATGCAGCAGAAAGAATTCCAATGTGCTTCACATAGCACAATTCTCTAGTGCCTCCCCCAGTATCAATTCGTCGACGAGGAATATTTATTAAGGTTTACATACAAGATACTACGAAGGAAGAAAGCAGAAAGCAAACCTGGCTTCAAGAGGCTTGTACTTCAGTTGGGATAACTGTTTACAAAGGGTGCTAGAATGTTTTATAATGTGTCTTTCTGATCACTGAAAGTTAAAGGTCTTGCAATTTTAATCTTGCAGTTGATCAGTTTTCATAGTCTTCTCCTTAAATATTTTTAGGTATTATCATTAGCTAACAAGCTATTACTAAAGCAAAGGAGTAAAACACATTTGTAACTTGTGGAACCTTGGAATTAGTGATCCATGCCACTCAAATGATTAAAATTATTTTAAAAGTCTGTAAAAGCATCAACTGGGGAAAAAGAAATATCCAAAACAATGTACTAATTACAGGTCTCAGGCACTCTCAGATTTTCTGAATTCAAGTGCTGTATCACAAAATGACTGGCATAAAGGAAAAAAAATGTTGTTGCAAAATCAAACTTAAAATGAAAATTAGAAACCCAACTAAGCTCCTGCAAACTAGAGGCTAAGATTTAATTATTAGACTTCAGCAAAATAATTTATCAGGTAGTCTCCTTAAGTCACCTTGTCATGCTCACCCTACTCCATCATCTTCTTTTCCTTTTTCCCCCTTTTTCTTTCGTTCTTTGTTTTAAACATGCCTAACATTTTTATGCTTCAAGTACTGTTCTGCTGTATATTTTCAGAATTATTTGGAAGCTTGCTCAATTACTGTGGCAGGGCTAGGGTGCCTAACAAGTTAGAGACAAGATAAATGGAAACAAAGGTATATCATAAATTAAAATTCAGTAAGAAATTATTTAACCTTTGACTATGGTGTGGGTTATGGTTTTATAAATTAGTAAAATATGTATTATTAAGCTGTAACTATAATACCATAAAAGCTTAGCTGCCTAGTACATCTCTAAATAACTAGAGTTTTCTTCATATAGTAAGAAACAGCTCTTAATCCATAGTACCTCAAGAGGGAAATCCTTTATGCTGACATCTACAAAAGACTGGCAGTAATGAGGATCCATGTAAATCAAACTGTCATCTACAAGGACAAAACAGAAGACAAGTAATTCAAAAAACACCTTATTATTACACTGCTTACAATCCAATTTCTATGTAGAATAGCTAAAAAAAAACTTGGGAGTAACAGCTTGCCAGACTGATATTCATTGACTGAAACATAGGTTTGCACAGGACAGATTAACTTTTGCATAATCAAATATGCTTGTATAAGCAGAATTTTTATAAAGTGATGAGATTGTCATTTAATTTTTGGTGATAAAATTACTTTCACAAACACACAATTATATTCTACAGTTTGCACATGAAAAATGTATCGCACTACTTTATCCTGACAGGAAGAACATATTGCTTGTCATTTTATCATCAACTAGCACCACTAACCCTGGTAAAAAGTAAATATGTAAATAGCAACTGCCAGAATGTGAAAGCAATGTCTTCTGAAGTTTAGTGAAACCAATAAATTATGCCTTGTTTATGCAATCACAGAAATTAAACATACATTTTGCAGAATCCAATTATGTTGTGGACCAAATGACAAATGAGTGGCTATGGTAGGACTGATGAATTTATAAGGTACTCATTTTGCTCTGTTAATCATCCTGCTTCCAGAGGATCTGATATTAACTTACTGACTTTCAAAAGAAAACAATGAAGAAATATACTTTACTAAATCACTAACCTTGAAATCCAGCAAAGTAATATGACTGTTTTGGTTTGCCACCAATAATCCCCACACAATATTCAAGACTTAAAATACCCTGCCAAAAGAAATTAATTCAGATTTAGAGTCAAGAAACAAATGGTAATTATTCAAAACAACTAAATTTGTATTACCAATATTAGGGTTCCCAAATTTCTCACCACCAGTTTTCTTTTTATTACATTTGTCCTCTTGTTCTGAAATCATTCTGTCTAAAAAACTATCTTCCCTTTTCTTTAAATCACTCAACATTAACATAACTAAATCACGTATTCTGACCAGCACTCAACAACATGAAACAACTACTGTATACCAAATACAGGAAAAGACAACATTACCACGTAAAGACAATAACATTTCCTGCCAAAGCCAGGCCTTTCTGTTGCTGGTGCAGTCCTATTGCAATCAATGTATTTTCATCAGACTTTTGGAAAGGCTAGAGATTTTTCTTAGATCTTGTTGCTGTTTTCGTTGAACCCTGAATCCCAAACTAAAACCCATTTCCTAACCAATGGCATTTACTTGACAGATATTTTTATACTACTTCATTTGGAATAAATATAATGATTAATGGAAACATTTTAATCTAAAGAAAATGGTAATTACTATTTTATTTAAAGCTAAATTATTTTACAAACTATAAAATAACAGAGATACCTCAATAAATAATTTGATATGCCCCTCAGTATCTATTCTGAGAACTATTTAAGCTGGGCCAAATAACTCTATACCTTTAAAAAAAAATACAAGTCCTGTGGGGTCAATAATGTCTTGTCAACAGTTCCTGCATTTATTTTAGCATCTAAATACTAATATGCTATTTTTAAAAAAAGAAAAACAACTCCAAAGTATTAAACAACAGTTAAACTTTCCTTCTCATAAATGAGATGTTTTGAAATTTATAAGATATAAAAATAAAGAATAAACCAAGGCTTCCTTCTCTTTAACAAGTAATCAAACCATAGCATTTTTTAAGCTTAATTATTTTCTTAAAAATATGTGGCCATTGCAATAAAAACACACAGTAAAAACTTCCCAAAACCCTACCACTTAAAGCTCGTCATAATTAACATTTGGGGGGAAATCTTCTTGACATCTATCTATATGACATATATTCACATGTAGATTTACAAATAAAATTTTTATATGTGGCACATACAATGTATACTGTTGTAACAATTGTCTCTCATTATGTCATAAATATTATTTCCTATCAATAGATATACCTATATTATTTTTAATGACTACAAAATATTCTATTTTATAAAGATAACAAAATGTGCTTTAAAACCCCCATTTTGAATACTTAAATTGTTTTCAGGTTCTCACTGTTACAAATAACCCTTTCAATCTTGTGAAAATAGAGAGGATTTTGGGGAAAGGAAAACTATAGCTAAAAAAATTAAATATACTAGAGATTGCATATTGGGTTAAAATATTAGAGCTAACTATAAAATAAGTTAGGATGAAATTATACAAAAAAAATAACTTGACAATAGTAGTTATTTATCATTAATGAGTCTACTGCTTTCCCCTAAATAAAAATCCTAACACAATTAGATAGTGTCTTACTTTAACTTGAGATCACCTGATTAGCTGAATCACAATGCTATGTAGGGACCCACGAAGGAGTGAAAGTTCTAAGTCCCTCACAGTTGAGAAAAAGAAAGAAAAAATATATATAGCAGGACTCATTACCAATTCTTTTCAGAAGAAGAATGAGTCCAAGTAATGGAAGAAAGACTTTGGTTCCTGACATCTATATTCCCTTTACAACATACTGGAGCAGATTTAGCCATTAACACTTAGAAGCAGATTAAGGAGCTCGAATGCCATTACATATAAGGGGCTGTATTTCTGGAAATTGGAAACACTTTTCAGTTCCTAAAAAAACTTCATAGTTATCTAGCACTGTGAATTTATTGAGCTGTATCCCTGGAGCAATAAATAAGACTGAAGTAATCAGTCAAAAAGGGAAGTCCTAATTTGTCTTGCTAATAAAGAGAACATACTGGATTTTCTTCATTCCTGGTCCCTTAGAAAATATGAATGAATGAATGAATGAATGAATGAATGAATATAAATGAAAGGTAGGTGGGTGGGTGGATAGGTAGGTAGATAGGTAGGTAGATAGATAGATAGATAGATAGATAGATAGATAGAAATGAGAGGAGGTAACCAAGATGGTGGCATAGGTAAACACCTACACTACTGCCTCACACAACAATTTCAAAACTACAACTAAAAGACAGAACGGACATCATCCAGAACCACAGGAAAGCTGGCTGAGTGGAAATTCTACAACTAGAAGGAAAGAGAGGGGCTCACAGAGACCCAGAGGAGCTGCAAAAAGCTGAGTTACGGAGACGCGTGCGTGGAGAGAGCAGGTGCCAGAGTACCTGGCTGCCTTTCTCTGGTGGGAGACTCCCAACGGCATTGAACCCCCTATCCTACGACACTAAACCCCAGGTCCAGCCAAAACTCATACGGGGCGAGTTTGGACTGTGAAAAGGGAGAAGTGCACGGAAATTTGGGGGAGTCGCAGGAGGGCAGAAGTCGGGCAGCACACACAGCACTGCGCACAGAAGAACGATTGCTGATTGTGCCGCTGGCTTTTACAAGTGGGCAGGAGACAAAGCATCCCAACTGCATCACTTCTAACTCTACTAAACCCCAGATTCAGGCGAAACCCTGGGGACCCAGATTCATATGGTCCCGGAGCGCAGGGGAGCCGGAAAGGCAGCAGCCTAGAGGCACTGCAAGAGAGAGCGCGCATGCACGCACACAGGGACTGCTCCAGCGATTACCCAGTCACCTGAGACTCGGGGGCTGTGGAGGGCGGGACCAACTGTAAGGCAAGGCAGTCCATTAAGCCCTGAGACTCCACCCATCCCTCAACAGAGAGGCTTTTGCAGTTTTGCAAGTCTGGTATCATAAGGCTGAATCCAACACAGTTCTCCCAGCATAGTGAAAATGCTGAGACAAGGGAAGAGATCACAAACAAAAGAAATGGAGGAAAACAAACCCAATGGATATAGAATTCAAAACCACGCTAATAAGGTTTTTCAAGAATATCCTAGGAAAGTTGGATAAAGTTAGCGAGACTCAAGAGGAAATGAAAAAGAACCAACTGGAGATGAAAAAGAACCAACTAGAGATGAAAAAGAACTAACTAGAGATGGAAAAGGACCAACTAGAAATTAAACATACTCTGACTGAAATAAAAAATATTATACAGAGACCTAACAGGAGATTAGAGGAAGGCAAGAATCAAGTCAAAAATTTGAAGTATAAAGAATCAGAAAACACTCAAATGGAAAAGCAAGAAGAGAAAAGAATCTAAAAATGTGAAGATAAAGTAAGGAGCCTCTGGGACAGTTTCAAGCGATAGACAGACAGACAAACTTCCTGTGGTAAGAGCTGATATAGCACAACACCAAATTTCTTTCTCCTTACAATATGGTAAATGAGAAGGTACCATCTCTGAAATACTGTGGAATTACTGATGAAAATATTTGAAAAACACAATTGAAAATGGTGAATTTCAGAGGGCATACTATACAATGGCTTGGCAGGAAATAATACAACTGCTGATGAAGAAGGAAGAAGAAGCAGAGGGAGAGGGAGGGGAAGGTGAAAGATAATTCAGGTGGAAGTGAAGGTGGAGGAAGAGAAGAAAGAAGAAGAAGAGGAAGATCATTTTTCTTTTAGGGCTATTAGATACTTTTTTTCACTTGTAAGTGAATTCCTCTTCTTTTTAAATATATTTCTTTATTGATTTCAAAGAGGGAGAAAGAGATAGAAACATCAATGATGAGAGAGAATCATTGATCAGCTGCCTCCAGCACACCCCCTATTGGGATCAAGCCCACAACCCTGGCATGTGCCCTTGGCCAGAATCGAACCTGGGACCCTTTAGTCCACAGGCTGATGCTCTATCCACTAAGCCAAACTGGCTAGGGCATGAATCCCTCTTTACATGATTTCATTTTGGCTTCTAACCCAACCACCCGCTCTGATCAAGCATAACACCTAGCATATGATCTACTTCACTCGGCCACATCAGCTCTTTGCACCTGGTAATTGAAAAATTAAAATGTGTCAATAGTCACTGCTCTCTCATTTTAGTGGACTATAGTATAAATTAATTTAGTAAAAGCTCAAAAGATGTTACATTTTTAAAAGTCCATGTTTTATGGGAAAAATATGAAAACCAACCAAAAGTTCTAGTCTCTCTTACCAATTTGCTATCTGAAGTTGACCATAGCACTTAACTTCTGTTTTTTCAGTTTTATAAAGACAATCCAATTCCTGACTATCAGGGCAAAATGAGATTAACCTGTATTGAAAGTGTTATACAAATGTAAGAGTTAACAAATATTTGTTGAGCAACTTCTATATGCCAACCAAGGTTCATTTTACCACAATTCAGGCTCCAATGAATCATTCAGGAGCATTAGGCAGTCCCGCCATCTGAGAGATACTGTCAATACCTCTAAGTAGCAAAGCCCTCGGTCAGGGATAACATGCCTCGAAGCCATCTGCAGCCCACTCCACCAGCAAGGGGGCTGGGGCTAAAGGAGTCAGTTGTAAGATTGGCTCAGTTTCTAATCTTTTCATGGAAGTGCAAAAAGGAGAGGGAATTCAGTTCAGATTTTGTTAGAACATACAGAGGCATGACAAGATGCCCCAAAGTCTTAAAATCTTCAAAGGACTCTCTAGATAAAATCATTTGTAACTTCACACATTCTACCAATAACTCCACTAAAGAACCGACATGTTAGAAATCAAAAGCCCATTTCTATCTAAAGGATTAATATGTTATTAATATATGATATTATTGGTGTACCTATAAAATTTTAATAACTGTTAGGAAAAGCCAATACGCCAGTTAAAAGATTTCCATATACCACATACTAAAAAGTATTGCTCTAGGTTTTTAGAATCAGTACAATTTAACCTGAAGATATATTTTCCACCATATACATAAGGACCACAATATGGGATTAATGCTTCATGTGGAAATAATTGTTATGAAACATAAAACACAAATCTAGACTTTATTTCAAGATCCCTATATCTCATAACACTCCATTCAAAAAGGAATTTGACCTCTGCCCTTGAAAAAATGAGAAATTTTATTAAAACTATACAAATAATATAAATATTATAATATTAACTAGAAACTAAGTATTTCAAAAGTTAAAGTTTTATAACAGCTGAATATCTTGGTGCCCAAAACAAGATAATATAATTAGGTTCTTTAGGAAAAAAGAATTATGAAATAGAACAGATTTATATATATATTTATATATATATTATTGATTTATATATATATTATTGATTTTTTTACAGAGAGGAAGGGAGAGAGATAGAAAGTCAGAAACATCGATGAGAGAGAGACACCGATCAGCCGCCTCCTGCACGCCCCACCGTGGAGGTGTGCCCGCAAGCAAGGTACATGCCCCCAACCGGAATCGAATCCGGGACCCCTCAGTCCGCAAGCCGACACTCTATCCACTAAGCCAAACCGGTCTCGGAAAAATAGAACAGATTTTTAACTGGTTAATATGAAGAGAACAAAGTTGGAACCTCTCTACAGTCTATCTTCATCATTTCTGTCTACATAAATAATCATACTAACTTTTTATTGACCTCATGGTGATACAGGAAACAAATTAATAGATAATGCAGCCATAATAGAAAAAACAATTTGTTTCAATAATTACTCGATATAATTTAATGTGGGTTTTATGAATAAAGGTACATACCTTTAAAAATCACAAATAACGATAATAGGCAATGTAGACATATTACAGACTAGAGGCCCAGTGTACAAATTCGTGTACCAGTGGGGTCCCTTGGCCTGGCCTGTGGGATCAAGCCAAAACCACTCTCTGAAATCCCCCAAGGGGTCCCAGATTGCAGAGGGCGCAGGCCAGGCAGAGGGACCTCATTGGTGCACAATTGGGACTTGGAGAGATGCAGGAGATTGGCCATCTGGGGAAGGATTGTGGGAGGGCTGCAGGGTATATCCAGCCCATCTCACTCAGTCCTGATCAGCAGGACCCCAGCAGTAAGCTAACCTACTTGTTGGAGTATCTGCCCCCTGGTGATCAGTGCACATCACAGCAAGTGGTTGAGTGGCCTTAGCATATCATTAGCATATTATACTTTGATTGAACGGCTGACCAGTCTACCAGACACTTAGCATATTAGGCTTTTATTATATAGAATTATGATTTTTGCTGCATCTGTGTCTCCTTGATTAGCTATACAGATTAAAAGGCTTTTCATCTTGTCATAGAACATTGCCCCCTTCAAATCACATCTGATCTTTAATGAAATTTAAATATCTGTCAGCCTTGGCCAGTGTGGCTCAATTAGTTGGGCGTCATCCATGCATCGAAACACCGAAACACCGAAAGGCTGCCAATTCAATTCCCAATCAGGGCACGTCAGGTTGCAGGCTTGATTCCTGGTAGGGTGCATGCAGGAGGCAGACTATTTATGTTTTGCTCTCACATTGATGTTTCTCTCTCTCCTCCTCCCATCCTCTCTCTTTAAAACTCAATTTAATATTTTTTTAAATCTCTAATGTCAAACTTTATGATCTACAATTATAAAATCATCACTACTCATTTCATAGAAAAATATTGCCAACCTTCTGTATTTTTCATATGAGCTATCACTGCCTTAAAAAAATAAATAGCTCTCATCTCTTACCTTTATAAACTCTAAGTAGTCGATGTTGGTTCTTTCTCCACCAAGTCTAACAGGAACTAGAATAATAACAGCTTTGTCATCTGTATTACCAGAGGCCATGGAAGCACACTGTTTATCAATAACATCTGAACTGTAAACTGAAAAAAAAACCACAATGAATATGTATTAAATGTTCTCAGAAACATTTTTACCCTAATTCCCCCACACTGGCCAGTCACCTGATCTCTGACATCGCTATCAAAGTCTCAATGAGTTAAAAATACCTACCTCATTTATGCATTCAACAGATACTTATTGAGTAGCTACTACATGGCACTGAGGCTTCAAGAGTGAGCAAAATGGAGAAAAATCCCTCTAAAAGAGCATACACTTTATACAGAGAAATGGGCAACAAATAAATAAAATATATGTCAGATGGTTCTTCAAAGAAAAACAAGGGGAGAAAGATGAATAGGAGATGCTGGGGGCAGGGTCAATTTAAAATCAGATGGTGGGCAAGGTCTTGTGAGAAACTTGAAGAAACCAAGTAATGCAGGTACCTAGGATAAGAGCATTCTAGGCAGAAAGCTCACAAAGTGCAAATGCCTTAGTGTAGAAGCACAGATAGCATGTACCAGGAATAAGAGGCTGGTGCCTCTGAAGGGAAGTGAGCAAGGAGTACAGGAGCAGAAATGAGGTATGGAGATAAAGTTACCGACTAGGAGAGAGTGAAGACAGATTGTGTGCATTCTTAAAGGCCATTGTAAAGACTTCAGTTTTTACTTGAAGTGAGATGGAAGCCACTGAGTTTTTTAGAAAAGGAATGTTCTGCTGACTTAACGCTTTACCAGTCTGGTTCACGTGTTGAAGCCAGACTCTAGGGGCAAGGGCCAAAGCCCAGAGCACCACTAGAAAGCCCCTGCAGTAATTTAGCAAGAGAGGATGATGGCTTGAACAAAGGCAGTAATTATGAAGGCTGGGAATGGTCACAACATGGTCATGTGAAGGCAGTGAAAAGCAATCAGTTTGAAGATAAATAATTCTCTAATATATTAAATGTAAAGTATGAAAGATGAAAAGGGAGTCATGGGTGATTTGAAGGTATAAGCAAGGTGGGGAGGCAAATATAAGAGGAAGGATTGGGCACTCAGTTTTTAGACATGCTAAGTTTGAGATGCCTTTGAGACATCAAGCAGAGAGGAAGGCAGTCATGGACACAAAAGCCTGGATTTGGGGAGAGACCCAGGGTAGGCCCATAAATTTGGGTACTGACTGCAGATGGTCCTGTAAAGCCAAAGCCATGTACACAGAAAAAGACATGGAGTTTAAAAGCTGAGCACAGCACACCAACAATTTTAGAGATCAGGGAGATAAAGAAAAACCAGCAAAGAAGACTAAGGAGTTGGACGGACAAGAAGATAGAGGGAACCTGAGAGTAATTATCTAGAAACTAAGCAAACAAAATGTTACAAAGAAAAGGAGCAAGTGGTCCAAACTGTCAGCTGCTACTGACAGACTGTGTGATGTGAGGACTGAGAAAGGACCACTGGATTCAGCAAGGTTAAATTATTGATAAGGGAGGTTTTGGTGGAATGATGGGTGGGAGAGCTGAAGTGGAATAATTCAAAAGAAAATGAGAGAATTCGGTAGAAGCAAATACAGACAAAACTTTGTTTTATTTTGTTCAACATAAAATAGTTTTATTCAAAACTTACTAACTCTGTCAGTTTAACCACACTCTTCTGCTCTTCCAGTGAACTGTTTAACAAATTCTGTCCCTTGTGGCCCAGTTCTTCCCTTTAAATTCCAAATTTAGACTATGAGCTATCAGATTCTTTGTACACCAGCTTCCCCATTTCCACTAGTCAGGCTAAATCAGCGATTTTCAACCTTTTTGTCTTATGGTACACATAAACTAATTATTCACATTCTGTGGCACACCAAAAATATACACATTTCTTACCAATATGACAAAAAAAAAACAGGTATAATTTTGAATTATTCACAGTGGAGAGCTATTATTATGTTGGCTGTTGTTATTTTTTATTTAACAATCTGAGGGAAAAGAAGTCAGTCCCCCTAACTAAATAGTCAGGTATTGCATGTTTTAAAAATTCTCACCCTCACTGATTTGCTTAGTGGATAGAGCGTTGGGCTCTGGACTGAAAGGCCCCAGATTCTATTCCAGTCAAGGGCATATGCTCAGGTTTTGAGTTCTATCTCCTGTAAGGGGAGTGCAGGAGAAAACTAATCAATGATACTCTCTCATCATTGACATTTCTATCTCCCTCTCTCTCTCCCTTTCTCTCTGAAATCAATAAAAATGTATTTTAAAAAATAACAAAATAAAATCTTAAAAAATTCTTGCAGCACACTGGTTGAAAGTTGCTGGTTGAAACCAAAGCTACAAAAATGCCACAAGAGGAGAAACCAAGATGGCTGCCTCACACAACAATTTCAAAATTACAACTAAAAGCACAGACACGATCCAGAACCACAGGAAAGCTGGCTGAGTGAAAATTCTATAACTAGAAGTAAAGAGAGAGACTCATGAACACTCAGAGGAGCTGTAAAAAGCTGAGGTATGGAGACATGCTTGCGGAGAGGATGGGCGGAGGAGGGTCTGGCTGGCTTCCTCTAGCGGGAGGGAGAAAGAAAATCCCAAATGCATTAAACCCCAGCTCCAGGCGAGATTCATATGAAGAGTCTGGACTGTTGTGAAAAGGAAGGAGTACACGGAAACTTAGGGGAGCCTCGAAAGACAGAGATCTGAAGGTGCACGAAAGTACATGCGATTGTGCTGCTGGCTTTCTCTAGCCTAGTGGGAGGAAAACAGAACCTCACAACAGCGCTGAAATCCAGGTCCAACTGCAACGAACCCCAGTTTTGGGTGAGACTCTGGGGACCCAGACTCATACGGGTCCCTAGAGTGCACAGAAACTCAGGGGAACCAGAAAGGCAGAGATCTGGAGGCAAGTGGACATGAGCAGACACAGCTGACCCTCACAACCAACTGGCTTGGAGGTCAATTCCCCCCAGTGATACCAACAACAACCAAGAATTAACTACAAGACTGTACACACAGTTCACAAAGGGGTACACCAAGAGTGTCCACCTCAGGTAACTGGGGAGACAGAGCCACTGGGCCACATAGGACAGCTAGCACACAAAGCTACTCTACTAACTCAGGGAAGCAGCAAAATATGCAGAGACAAAAGAACAGATCACAAACGAAAGAAACGGAGGAAAGCCAAAACCAGTTTGGCTCAGTGGATAGAGCGTCGGCCTGAGGACTGAAAAGTCCCAGGTTCGATTCCAGTCAAATGCATGTACCTTAGTTGTGGGCAAATCCCCAGCAGGGAATGTGCAGGAGGTAGCTGATCGATGTCTCTCTCTCGTCGATGTTTCTAACTCTCTATTTTTCTTCCTTCCTCTCTGTAAAAAATCAATAAAATATATTTTAAAAAAAGAAAGAAAGAAAAGAAACCGAGGAAAACTAACGACTGGATATAGAGTTCAAAACCACGGTTTTTAAAGAATTAGAAAAAATGGATAAATTTAGCAAGACCCAAGAGGAGATGAAAAAGGACCAACTAGAAATTAAACATACTCTGACTGAAATAAAAAATATTTTACAGAAACCTAACAACAGACTAGAGAAACACAAAAATCAAGTCAAAAACTTGAAATACAAAGAAGCAAAACAAACAAACAAACAAACAAAAAACACTCCACTAGAAAAGGAAAAAGAAAAAAAAGAATAAGAAAATGTGAAGACAATGTAAGGAGCCTCTGGGACAACTTCAAGTGCACCAACATCAGAATTATGGGGGTGCCAGAAGAAGAAAGAGAGCAAGATACTGAAAACCTATCTGAAAAAATAATGACTGAAAACTTCCCCCACTTGATGAAAGAAATAGACTTACAAGTCCAGGAAGCGCACAGAACCCCAAACAAAAGGAATCCAAAGACACATCATAATTAAAATACCAAGAGCAAAACACAAAGAGAGAATATTAAAAGCAGCAAAAGAAAAACAGTTAATTACCTACAAGAGAGCAGCCATACGATTGTCAGCTGATTTCTCAACAGAAACTATGCAGGCCAGATAGGAGTGGCAAGAAATATTCAAAGTGATGAATAGCAAGAACCTACAACCAAGAATACTCTACCCAGCAAAGCTATCATTCAGAATTGAAGAGCTTCACAGATAAGAAAAAACTCAAGGAGTCAATCAACACCAAACCAGTATTATATTAAATGCGAAAGGTATTCTTTAAGAAGAGGAAGAAGAAAATGATAAAGATAAAAATTATGAACAACAAATACATATCTATCAACAAGTGAATCTAAAAATCAAGTGAATTAAAATCTGATGAACAGAATAAATTGGTGAATATAATAGAAAGGGAATGGACTGATAATTCTTAGGGGGAAAGAGGTGAGGGGGGTGCAGGGAGAGACTGGACAAAAATCACACACCTATGGATGAGGACAATGTGGGAGAGGTAAGGGCAAAGGGTGGGTGGGAGCTAGGTGGAGGGGAGATATGGGGGAGAAAAAGAGGAACAATTGTAATAATCTAAACAATAAAGATTTATTGAAATAAAAATTTTAAAAAATGCCACAACAGTTCTTTCCATTTGTTTCAATGGAAACAACTTTCTGGAGAAAGTTGTATAGTTAGAAGCCACAACTCAGTAGTGGCTTCTAACTATAGACCTTTAAATTCTTTCACTTTTCTAAGGCAGTGTACACATGAGCATCTACTATCTCTCACTTCACTGAACTAATACACACACCAATCAAATGAAGTTTCCTTTCAGAGAGGTCTACTTCCTCCAGAAGCAAATATTGCCACAGTAAGACAAAGTAATAATATTTCCATTGGCATGTAAAGCAATTCCTCCCTTATCAAATGCCTCTTACTCTTCATTTTTTGAGGGCCTCCTATTTACTGAGGTGTTCAATGCTAGAGGGGTATAATAGCAAATAAGACCCTGATTTCAGAGTGTCTGGTTCAATCGTTCTGGTGTTTTTTCACCAGTTCTAACATATGTAAGGACTATGAAATCATCTAATTCAATAACAAGCTCACTCCAGCAGATTCCCAACCAAATGATTCTGATGCCTTCCCCCTACCCCTGCTACCTTAACAATCATTGATCTACGAGGAGAAACAGATGATCATAAGGCGATATTACAAGTGATTTCAATTGCAACATTTAATAGAGATATTTCCAAAATGTTACAGAGCACAGAAAAATCAACTAACTCTGCCTGATGGGAGTAGGAAAGTCTATCAAAGATATAAACTTTGAGAATTTTCATAAAGAATAAGTTAAAAGTAAACAAGAGGCCTTTTAATAATAAGGGACATCCTAAGCAGAGGCAATATGTGCAAAAGCATGAGAAAACATAATAATAGTATGTGCAAGGAATGGCCTGAAGGTTGACAGAACTCTGGTGTATCAACATGGAAGACAATGTTGGGAGGTGATGCTGGAAATTCAGGTCAGAACAAATTTATAAAGGACATCGGGTGCTTCATATGCTAAAATAATGAGGCAAGAGTAAATGGACAGTCATAGGTTTTTAAATTAAGGGATATGATCAGTTTCTGTTGATCAGATAGATCAAAAAGAGGAGAGACATAAGGAAATCAAGTTAAAGTCCAAGTTACAATTAAGGGTCTGATTTAAATCAATGAGAGTAGAGAAGAGAGGAGATTTCAGAAAGAAATTTTTTAAGTGCAATTGGTAAGGTCTGGTTGAGGAGAGTTGAGAATAAGTAATATGGACATGATACTACTAGTAAAGTAAAAAAAGAAAGGAAGGAAAGGGGTAAAGGGAAATGATGAGTTTAATCTTAAACATGCTGAATTTGAAGTGTTTGAAAACATCTAGGTAGAAATATTTGAAGAGCAGAAGAAAACATAAGTTACCTCATATTAGCACAAGCAACATTGAAAATGTAGTTTCAAATGTCCAATTATAAAGGATATTGTACTGTAGAATACAGTGTAGAGTCTTAACTACTTAAAGCCATAGAAAGAGATGTAATTACAAATGAAGAGAATACTGAATAAGAAGAGGATTAAATGAGTGGAAAATAGAGCCTTTTAAAATACTAATGATGGCAGAGGGGAAAAAATTATTGATAAAATCTGGCTTCACCTAATTCCTAATCCTATAATTTATCAAAATACACTACACTAACATAAACTCTTCCTTTAGGATTCTGAAACATCAGTGTTAAAGATTTTAAATACTACTTGAAATTAAACAAACCATTTATTAGTATATAATGAGGAACTTTGTGTTGTTTAATTAACAATATGTAACATTTAAAGACCAAGGCTGTTTGTTAGCAATAAAAGCACAAAAGGCAAATTCATAAATTTATTTAATGATTAAGTGTTTAAGTACATCCTTTGGCTAATTAGCACTCATAACACATCAAATTTTATTTGCAAGTCTTCCTAGCTAAAATATATTTATACATTATATATATATAAATATATATAGTACCTGCAAAAATCATACTCATCTGAAAATTTACAATTTTCACTTTCATATGGCTATCAGCCTTTCTTAAAAAAAAAAATTAACCTTAACAAAAAAACAAAGTGCATGTGTACTTAGTTACCATTCTTTCCACATTATAAACACTACTTAGTTATTAGGGTATCCTTTACAAAATAAAGCATTTTGCAAATACCTTTATATTAAACTAGATACCCAGTGCACAAAAATATGTGCATGGGAATGGAGAGTATGGGGGAGGGGGTGTGGGAGGGAGAGCCTCCTCAGTCCAGCCTGACCCCCGCTCATAGTCGGGGAGCCCTCAGGAGATGGCCTCCCTCTGCGGGAGATGACTGGCCAATCAGGGGAAGGCAACACCCCCATCATGCTTCTGCTGTTGTCACTGCCAGCCGCAGCTGCCTAAACATCAGCCCTCGCAGCCACCTGCAGCTTGCCTGAGTCTCAGCATGGCCCTTGTTTCCAGAGCCTCAGGCCAGCCCTGGCAGGGGCAGCCACCATTGGCAGCTTGCCTGAGCCTCAGACAGCTGCTGTGGCTTTGTCCAGAAGGATGTCCAGAAGGACGTCCAGAAGGATGTCCAGAAGGACATCCGGAAAACGTCCTTTGTAATTAGCATATTACCCTTTTATTAGTATAGATATGATTGAAATATATTTAACTTTCCCCAAATATTAACATATTTTATCCTGATAACAGCATTTCTATAAAAAGTAAATCTAACAGTATGTGATGACTTATTTAAAGTAAATCTAACAGTATGTGATGACTTTTATTTTATCAGCAAATTAAAGTCTCTATTTTACTCCCAACAGAGTTTGACATTATTATAGATATTGGTGTCCTGGCCAGTGTGGCTGAGTTTACTGGAGTATCATCCCCAACACTGAAAGGTGGCAGGTCCAATTCCTGGTCAGGTCATATGCCCAGGTTTCAATTTCAATCCTGGTCAAAGCACATTTGGTAGACAGCCGGTCAATGTTTCTCTCTCTCCTTGATGTTTCTCTCTCTCTCTCTCCCTTCCTCTAAAATCACTAATAAATAAATACATACATAAATATATATCTATAGGTCATTAAACAGAATAACCAAAATAAAACAAGGCAAATCTCTGGACAATAGCTGCAACATTAGATGATGTACAGAAAAAACAAAATAAAACAAGGCAAAATTCTGGACAATAGCTGCAACATTAGATGATGCACTATTGTCAAGCAAATCCAAATGGAGAATTTTACCTCCTGGAAACATATGCATTGATGAGAAGGTACTTGGCACACACTCAGCCCAAATATATATCTTTATTAAATTTTCCCATCTAGCTTTTTCTAAGGTAGTCATTTTAAATATTGGAATTTTCTTTAATAGCTTATTTTAGTATTGCAACTAAGAAATCATAGTATATTAAGAAATATTTAATAAATGCCTACTACGTGTAGGGGATTATATAGGAACACAAATGTGTAAGACATGGTCCCTACTTTCATAATCATCTATACTAGTAATAGAGGAATATGCAAATTGGCTTGGATGGTATAACGTAATGACCAAACAGCAGGAACCTAAGGCTGCAAGACTCCTGGTGGGGGAAAAGGACTTCAGGCCGTGCCTCCACCCTAGCACCGGGCCTGGATACCTGAGGCTGTGACCCCCACCTGACAGGGCTTGACAGAGGACCTCAGGCTGTACCCCCAACCCAGCACCAGGATGAGGGACCTGAAGCTGCACCGAGGGACTTGAGGCTGCACCCCATGCCAGGTGGGGTTTGATGGGAGACCTGAGGCTGCACCCCTTTCCCAACCAGTGGGGCTGGAAAGGGGATGTGAGGCTGCACTCCCCACCTGGTGGGGCATGATGGGGGTGCAGCTAGCCAGGTTTGGGTCTCACCCAATGAGGGTGGGGCCGGCTGGGTCTAGGTCTCCTGCGTTTTCGAAGCACGTGCGGGTGGTGGGCAGGAGCTTGACTCTAGGTCCCGTGGTGCACCCTAGACTCTGACAAGAGGGAGATTCTCATATACATTTTAATAATTTTCTTTCATCTCTGACACTTCTATTATAGAGAAAGGGCAAATAGCAATATTAAAATATCTCCTCTAATTAATTCCTTTTAATGTGCACAAATTTCATGCACCAGGCCACTAGTTTAGAATATAATTGGAATAACCTAAACAGATATGAAAAAGTCTGACCAAATGAACAGGTGAAAATTAAAATTATTTACATCCCTTACCTGTACAATCTTGCGCAACATAAATAGTTATTCCTTGTAAATCAGGGTGTTTTGCTTCTTCAACTGCTTTTCTAAGAAATAACAAGTACATCCTTTAAAATCTTAACTGTTCTTTTCAATTGGTAAATGTTATCATTTCCCTAACATTCTCTTAACTTGTAATGTCTGCTTTCAAAACTAACCTCTGGTATCAAAATTCAGATCAATTTTTTTCAAAGTTGATTTTTACACTAAATTACTGAGAGAACATTAAACACTTGCTAACCAATGATATTACAATATGCTTCAAGGTTTGCTTCATATTAACTTACAATACTGACTAATAGTGAATTTCTATTTGTCCACTGTTATACTTATGAAAGTCTTTTTCTTTTCTTTAAACAATAGCATGACATGTTTTTCTTCATTCAAAAACCTGTATGGCATGAACAAATAAATTTCCTAATTTCAAGTCTTAGAATTCTATAGACCTAACTGAAAATTGAAATATATTTCCATGTGAGTATAATGTTCTCAAAGGTGCACAATATAGCCCTGGTAGTTGTAGCTCAGATGGTTGAGTGTCATTCCATGCACTTAAAGGTCATCAGTTCGATTCCCAGTCAGGACACATGCCTGGGTTGCAGGCTCAGTTCAATCCCCAGTAGGGGGCGTGAAGCAAGAGGCAGTGGATCCCATGTTTCTCTTTCTCTATTACTTCATCTCTAAAATTAATAAAGCATTTTTTTAAAGGTGCATAATAGTTTTTAAAAATCACAATGTCTTGCCCTAACTGGTTTGTCTCGGTGGATAGAGCATCAGCCTGTGGACTGAAGGGTCCTGAGTTCAATTCCGGTCAGGGGCACATGCCCAGGTTGCATGCTAGATCCCCAGTAGAAGGAATGCAGGAGGCAGCCAGTCAATGATTCTCTCATCATTGATGTTTCTAGCTCTTTCTTTCCATTTCTTTCTGAAATCAATAAAAATATATTTTTTAAAAAGTCACAATATCTTGTAAAAGGAAATTACACAAGTTGTAGAAATATAAATATTTTTACTTAACTATATTTTTGTAATCTTTAACTTAACATGCATATTAACTTATTATACATCTTCGTTTAATAGTATAGTAGGATTACTAATTATGAACCAAAAACCAAGTCTGGGTTTTGTTTTTTTTATAAGAATGGTTTTTACCATGTAAAGTCTTGTTTTTACAAAGAAAGCAATAGAGAAAAGAATAGAAAAGAAAAAATGAGCAATAGAGACCTTATAAGGCCTGCAAACACTAAAATATTTAATATCAGCCCTTTTACAAAAAAGTCTTTTGCACCTTGAAGAGTAGAAGCTAAGCATTTATGCTTATGCTTTTATAAATGCCATACCAAGCTGAACTTGATATTATTAACAATCCATTTAATAACATTATGCAAATACTTTTTCAATTGTAAGCATCTGACCCATAAAACATAACATTTATTTAATATAGTATGCAAATAATTTGGTAATAATTTCAAATTTATATGACTCTAAATGAAATAAATTTACTACAACATATTATACCTGGATGATATATTAATAATTCCATTTATTGCCCTAACTGGTTTGGCTCAGTGGATAGAGTGTCGGCCTGTGGACTAAAAAGTCCCAGATTCGATTCTGGTCAAGGGCATGTACCTTGGTTGCAGGCACATCCCCAGTAGGAGGTGTGCAGGAGGCAGCTGATGGATGTTTCTCTCTTATCCATGTTTCTAAGCCTCTATCCTTCTCCCTTCCTCTCTGTAAAAAAATCAATAAAAAAGAATAATAATAATTTCATTTATCTACACTAATAAAACCATAAAATGCAAATCGACCATATCTTTGCAACGCTCACCAGCCAATCAGGAGTGAGTATGCAAATTAACCCAAGAAATATGGTGGTTAATTTGCATACACAGGCACCAAGTGGCTGGGGGCAGGGCGAGATGCTTGCATTAAACTACCTTATTGAATTATTCTAAATAATTCCGCCCTATCCCAGCCACTCCAGGACTCTAGGCAGTGTGGGAAGGCAGAAAGGCGGCTTCAGGCCAGAGGGAAAAGGCAGCTCCAGCCGGAATGAAGGCGGTGCTGGTAGCCAGGGGAAGGAAGGCCCATTCTTGCACGAATCTCTATGCATGGGGCCTCTAGTATTAATAAGAATGGGACATACAACAAATAAGATTATTTTTTAAAAACTTAATTAGTATCCAAATAAATGGCACATAAAAAGGTAAGGTATAGAGAAATTTGACCTTAGACTTTTTTTTTTTAATTAATTTCAGAGAGGAAGGAAGAGGGAGAGAGAGCAACTTGGATGATGAGAGAGAATCACTGATCAGCTGCCTCCTGGGGGATCAAACCGCAATCTGGGCAATGCCCTTAACTGGAATTGAACCTGGGACCCTTCAGTCCACAGGTTGACATTCTATCCACTGAGCCAAACCGGCTAGGGCAGTGGTTGGCAAACTCATTAGTCAACAGAGTGGCAAACCACTGGGCTAGGGCGACTTTCAATTTTTTTCTAACTATTCTGTCACAAACTATTTTACTATGATAAGATTATAATATTAATAGTCCCATACATACAAGAATTTGTGCAAAGAAATGCTGAAAACATCCATTTTAGTTCTTGACATTTCATTACATTACAGCCTCCAAGTTATACTAATTAAAAAAAAAATTGTAATGTTATATATGTTCCAAAATTGTGTTGTTAGTATTTAGAATAAGGCAATAAGGTAGTTTAGTGAAAACCTGGCTAGAAAGAGACTTAGATATCTATACCTGTGAGCAAATTACAAAAACTGTCAGTAAATGCAATGTAACTACAGTTGCAAAATGCTGCAAATAAAAGCTCCTTTATGAATATCCACACATAGTTAGACTTTAAAAGTTCTAATGACGTATATACACTGCAGAAATCAGTATCTCTGACCCTGAGAACCTCTGCCATGAGATGAAAGATTGTAAGACATTTTACCTTAAAATGTGAGCCACCACAGCTGGTCCATACCAATCTCCAGCTTTTTTCCCAGACTTCTTTCCATATTCTATCAGACGATGTAAGCCAAAGAGAGCCGAGGGGGAATCACCAAACCAAGAGATGATTTTCCTGTGATAAATTTCATTTCGCATTTCATGATCATCAGCGTACCTCCCAATTGTGTCCTTCAGAGAAATGGTTGGGGTTTTGAGTTCTCTTTCCCCTGACAGCGATGCTTCAAATGATGCAGCAAATTTTTTTACAGTGTGGGAAGTCCATGATTCAGAGTCTGAATTTTCAATGTTCAAAGCATCAGGCCAGGTCCAAGCTATAGTAGTTCCAAAGCAAGGTGTTCAGATCTTTTAAATAGTTAGACTTTAACAATTCTACTAAAATAAGTATACAGCATTTAAACTCAGATGTGTTACTAAATTAAAATAGTAAGCTCAGAAGAGGTAAATTTATAGAGACAGAAAGCAGATTAACAATTGCATATGGAACAGGAGTGTATTGGGTGGGGGTAAGTACTAATAGATATGAGGTTTCTTTTGGGGATAATGAAATTGTCCTAAAATTAGATTATGGTGATGGTTGCAGAACTCTGTAAATCTATTAAAAATCATTGAATTGTTCACTTTTAATGAGTGAGTTTATGATATGTAGATTATATCTCAATAAGATTGATTTAAAAGGAGAGGGCAATGGAGGAAAAAAAGAAATATATGTAATACTTTCAACTATAAAGATTAAAAAAAAAAAAAAGCAAATAAAATCCAGCCAATTTGGCTCTGTGCTTGAGTGTTAATTAACCTATGAACCAGAAGGTCATGGTTTGGTTCCCAATCAGGGCACATGATCAGGGCACATGCCCCAGGATGCGGGCTTGATCGATCTCCAATAGGGACGTGCAGAAGGCATCCGATCAATGATTCTCTCTCATCATTGATGTTCCTATCTCTCTCCCTTTCCTTTCCTCTCTGAAATCAATAAAAATATATTATAAATAAATAAAGTACACTTTTTAAAAAAACAAATAAAGGTATGAGTGGAGAAATAGTTCAATATATCAATAATGCTTACTTTTGAGTAGCAATATTATTCTCTGGACTCTTCTATAGTTTCCATAATTTCTAAAATTGGACTGTATTACACAAAAACGGGGGAGGAGGGGGCACCAAAATGAAAGACCCTTCCAAAAAAAAAAGCGAGAGAGAGAGAGAAATAGCAAACTCAGGCACACATAGACAATTCTGGATATGCTTTTTTTTCTTTTCTTTAACAGCACTGAGATGGGATAAAGTCTTTTGTATTCCATTACCTGTACTGCTTACCCAGTCTTGATCACCCAAAGGCACAGTGAGCATATTCACTAACATTCAGAGGATTTATGAGAGAATAACTTCAGAAAACAAGTTTGTTTTGGTTATGTGTTAAAATAGAAGTTTGACTATGGCAATTTTAAATATTTTCTTCTCATACAATCTTTTCAGAATAACATAATATTGTTTAAGGAGTAATATGAATTTGCTAGTAAATGAAAAGGTATAATAAATAAAGTCATTAAAGATCAGAGTTTTTTTTAAAAAGTCAACTTTTCCACAATGTCAGTTTTTAATAACAAGACAGTCCCCAAACATAGATGTAATTTCAAGTTAACAAAATGAGTCCCAGATTCAGAGATCTAGTCAAGACTATGAAAAATATTCCAATTCTTGCCCTTGATTTCACAAGACTACAAATAAATCCAACCCAAGTTTAAAAATTCTTCCTTGCATTATTCACATCACTTTTGAATAAACATTCTTTACATGATCTCATCAATAATCCCTATAGAAAGGTTACTAAATATTTGCCATGCATTCAGAAAAACTAACAAAAAAAATGATAGTACTTAGTAATCATATAGGATAGTGTAAAATGGTAAACTAAAATCCTCCTACAAATGTACACATTATTTAAAAATGTACTAATAGGAAAGGTAAGGAAGGTAGCACACTAGAAAAAAAGATATATGTAAGTTAGGTATCAATGACATTTTTGAGTCTAGAAAACTAAGTAAGATGACTTAAGAAATGCCTAATCAGTTTAACTAATTACACTTATATCTATAAAGATAAAAATAGTTTTAAAGCATTATTGATATATAGAGAAAAAAGAAAGAAAGTAGTGTAAAATTTGTTACAATAATGTAAATTTAAATAATGAATTTAAATTAGAATAATTCAATAAGATAGTTTAATGAAAACCTGCACTAGCAGATTTAACTATCTGCTCAAAGTCACTGCTATTGACCTGCCCAGGATTTACTGAACTGGAGATAATCCAGAGAGTTCGATCAAAAATCTATATATATAAAAGCCTAAGCAACTGGCCAGTAGCTATGACACTCACTGACTACCAGGGAGCAGACACTCAATGCAGGAGCAGAAACCACAGATATGGAAACTTGGACCAGACTGATGAATCTTAGAGGGAAGTGAGGAGAGGGGAGGGCAGGAAGAGATTAACCAAAGGTCTTATATGCTAACTAGAGGCCTGGTGCACAGATTCATGTACTGGTGGGATCTCTCGACCTGACCTGTGGGGATTGGACTGAAACTAGCTCTCCAAAATCCCCTGAGGGGTCCTGGATTGCAAGAGGGTTGCAGGCCAGGCCAAAGGACCCCACTGGTGAATGAATCTGTGCACCGGATCTCTAGTAAATAAGTAATAACCACACCAAAACAAAGGCTACTAAAAATTGAACTTATTTAATTCATGGTAGTAGTCAAGAATAACAGGTTATGTTCTACATGTGTTTTTGAAAGGGAAATCATGAAAGTTTATGTATAAACTTTCCCAATTCAATAAGGATACAAAATGTGAGATTAGTTTCAACTTTAGAAAACATTAGGGAGTCAAGAAATTAACCACAGGAAATTGTATGCAGTTTAAAAGTTGGCATTCAAATTGAAAAAAAAAAAAACACAAAAAAAACAACAAGAGATTTTATTTACCTCTACCAAGAAAGTGTAGTATGAGTCCTTGAGCCAATAGCATCTGGCTAGTTCGTAATGTACAGCCCCAACCACAGTCTGTTGTCAGAGATGAGCCTTCTATTTGAGGAAATTCTTCCCTGTAGGTCAGCCATATTCTTGAAATAAAATCTTTACGAAATTCTTCTACATTTCCCGAAATCACATGATCTTCTATTGTACATCCTGATCTTGCAGGTAACATTTTATTTTCATCTACAAAATAAAAATATAAATTGTAGTCTAAATATATGCTGAGATGTCAATAATGGTATTATATGCCATTATTATCCATATGCTATAGAGTATGTCACAATTTTTCTAGTCTTTTTTTCTATTTAAATGAAGATAAATGTTATTTATCCTAATCAGACTATTCTGAAAATCAAATGAGAATGAACTTTGAAGGTTTTGTATACTCTAGCACTAATACAAGATATTATCAGTAATATTGTTATTAATAATAATATCCTATAGTCCAAACATAATTGACTCTTTATGAGGAGATAATATAAATATATCTATTCTTTTTGCCTCATTTGGCTCAGGATATAGATATTAGTGCTCTCTAAAATAAGATCTGCAATAAAAATATCATGATTATCAATATATAAAAATGTGTTTGAACTTAAAATCAAATAAAATATGCACACTGTATTCATTATCATAAATATTTAACTCAAATTATAAAATCAAAACCAAGATAAAGAGCAAAAATATAAAATTCTTTTAGTTATCCTTTTATGTGGAAATACAATTTTTTTTAAATTGTTGTAACCCATATATAACATTTTTAAAGGCTTTTTCAAGTTGATTAGTCTGATTAGGATAGATAAGATTTATATTCATTTATAATTTCTATGTGAAAACTATGGTCACTGTTTTCCCAATCTATACTAATAAAAAGGTAATATACTAATTAGCCCGGGTCAACGGGTCATCTTCCGGATGTCCGACTTCCTTCCGGACAAAGCCATGGTGATAGGGGCCAAAGTAGAGGCAGTTGGGGTGAGATCAGGCCACCAGGGAAGGGCTGTTGGGGGCAAGATCAGGCTGGGAGGACAGGGCAGTTGGACAAGATCAGGCCGGCAGAGGAGGGCAGTTGTGGGCAAGATCAGGCTGGCAGGGGAAGGTAGTTAGGGGTGAGATCAGGCTGGCAAAGGAGGGCAGTTAGGGGCAATCAGGCAGGCAGAGGATCAGGCAGGCAGGCAGGTGAGCAGTTGGGAGCCAGTTGTCCCAGATTATGAGAGAGGTGTCCGATTGGAGAGGGTGCAGGCTAGGCTGGGGAAATCTTCCCACCCACTGCCCATGCACAAATATTGTGCACTGGGCCACTAGTATTTTATAAAACATTAGTGCTAAAAATGAACTAATATCCCTTAATTACTCCGAGAGAGGGTCTTAATAACCTTTACAACCTCAAAATGCAGTACAATACCTAACACAAGTAGATCCTAATAAATGTTGGTTGGTTTAGGTGGGTAGAGATGGTGGGTAGGTAAATCTGCCTACAACTCAATTCCAAGGAGTTCAATTTCTAATACCCTTTGAGAAGATGCTCAAGAGTTTTATCATGCTTTTATTCCTCATCCTTCTGCACCTATTCTTCCTCAAGGCCATTTTGAAAAAATTACAACCACCCAATAATAAAAGCCCAGCAACCAAATGGTGGAATGACCAGAACAACTGGTCAACCAGTTGCTATGATGCACACTGACCACCAACAGGCAGGAGCTCAATGAAGGACCTGCCCCCTGTCAGTGCACTCCCACAGTGGGAGCACCACTCAGCTGACGAGGATAAGCAATGCTACCACAGCAGACAGATCCCCACAGGCCACACCCACCACCAGTGCACAAATCCCATGCAATGGGCCTCTAGCATATCCTATATAATAAAGAGCTAATATGCCAATTAGACCAAACAGCAGAACAAGCATCCAGACGACCTTCTGGACAACCTTCTGGATAATGCTGGGACTGCAAGGCCAGCCAAGGCAGGTAGGGCTGTGAGGGCCGAGCCCCTTGCACGAATTTCATGCATCAGGCCTCTAGTGTATGTGTGTATATATATATATGTGTGTGTGTATATGTATGTGTATATATATATATATATATATATATATATATATATATATTCAGCTTAATGGAGCTAAATTGCAGCATATAGTTTCAACAATAATAAAAGGAATAAAAGCCAAGCACCATTATCAATGAATATCTCTCAATGTTAGAGGTTAAAGTTAATTAAAAATAAAATGCCTGAAAATTGAACATGGCACTAAAAATACGTCCAAAATTTCCACTTTAGAGACATTTAACTTTAAAACTTGATACAATAGTTTCTAGTAACTCTCATACTTCACCCTGTAACTTGCCCAACATATAGTTCCTAACCTCCTATTTAGAAGTAGTTACTTCCTTATTATCTTAAGCTCTAGACTCCTTTTAATATTTACTCTAAATATTATTGGAAAACTGCTAATACTAAATGAACATAGTTGTCCTGTTAACTTTCCACTATCTCACTGATTTTCCTTTGTCACAACTTTAATTATATCTGCAGTCGTGCATGGAACACATTCTTAAAATTGTGTTGTTAGGTGATTTTGTAGTTGTGCAAACATCAGAGTACACTTACACTAACCTAGATGATATAGTCTACTACATACCTAGGCTAAATGGTATAGACTATTGCTCCTTGGCTACAAACCTGTACAGCACGTTACTCTACAAAACTACACACGAGGTCAAATCAAGCATGAGAAAGTAATGCAATCAAGAGATGTAGTAAACACAAGATGTATAAGGCTTCTGGTAGCCTAACATGGCATTGTTTTACAGCAAAAAATTTTTATAAGTAGAAAGAGTATTCTCTAAAATAACAATCCTATCTAATAAGAGTAATATGCAAATTGACCATCACTCCAAGACACAAGATGGCTGCCCTCATGTGGTCAAAGATGGCTGCCCCCATGTGTACACAAGATAGTTGCCACAAGATGGCTGGCAGGGGAGGGCAGTTGGGGGTGACCAGGCCGGCAGAGGGGGAGACCAGGTCAGCAAGGGAGGGGAGTTGGGGGGAAACAAGCCTGCAGTAGAGGATAGTTGGGGGGGACCCAGGCCTGCAGGGGAGAGCAATTGGGGGGACCAGGCCTGCAGGAGAGGGCAGCTACGGGCAATCGGGCCAGCAGGGAGGGCAGTTAGAGGTGACTGGGCCAGCAGAGGAGGGCAGTTGGGAAAGACCAGGGCAGCAGGGAAGGGCAGTTGTGGGGGATCAGGCCTGTAGGGGAGAACAGTTGAGGGGGACCATGACAGGAGGGGAGGGCAGTTGTTGGGGGGACTAGGCCAGCAGCAGAGGACAGTTGGGTGTGATTAGGCCAGCCGGAGAAGGCAGTTAGGGGTGACCAGCCAGCAGGGGAGGACAGTTGTGGGTGATCAGGCTAGCAGAAGGGCAGTTAGGGGTGACTATGTCAGCAGAGGAGGTCTGTGGGGGAGAGTAGGCCAGCAAGGGAAGGCAGTTGTGGAGGGACCCAGGCCTGCAGGAAAGTAGAGTTGGGGGGGGGGACCAGTCCTTCAGAAGAGGGCAGTTGGGGGGGGCCAGTCCTGAAGGGGAGGGCAGTTAGGCGTGACCAGGCCAGCAAAAGAAGGCAGGTAGGGGTCAGCGGGCCAGCAGGGAAGGGATGTTGGGGGCAACCTGGCCTGCAGGGGAGGACAGTGAGAGGTGACCAGACTGGCAGGGGAAGGCAGGGAGCAGTTAGTCATTGATCAGGCTGGCAATGGAGTGTTTAGAGGGTGATCAGGCTGACAGGCAGAAGCTGTTAGGAGCAATCAGGCAGAGGCAGGTGAGTGGTTGGGAGCCAGCAGTCCTGGACTTTGAGAGGGATGTCTGACCACCCATTTAGGCCCAATCCCGGTAGGATTGGATAGGGTGCAGGCTGGGCTGATGGACACCTCCTCCCTCGTGCATAAATTTCGTGCACTGGGCCTCTAGTTAAAAATATAATACAGAAAATACAGGAAGCAGTAACATAGTCATTTATTATCATCAAGTATTCTGTACTGTACATAATGATATTTTATACTTTAATACAATTTACAATAAGGATTTTTCAGCTCCATTATAATCTTACTAGTGGGCCAGTGCACAAAATTCGTGCACATTAAAAGGGGGTTAATTAGAGGAAATATTTTAATATTGCTACTTGCCCATTCTCTATAATAGAAGTGTCAGAGATGAAAGAAAATTAGTAAAATGTATATGAAAATCTTCTGCCTGTCAGAGTCTGGGGCACACTGTGGGACTCAGAGTCAAGTCCCCGCCCACCTGTGACACCTCAAAATCGTACAGACCCACCCCCATTGGGCAAGATCCAGACCTGGCCGGCCCCACCCTAGTCAAGCCTCACCGGGCAGGGGGCACAGCCTCATGTCCCCCTGTCAAGCCTCACTAGTTGAGGTGCACAGTCTCAGGGTCCCCGTCAAGCCCTGCAGGGTGGGAGGCGCAGCCTCAGGTCCCCCAGTGCACACCAGGCAGGGGTCATAGCCTCAGATCCCCCAGCGCACCCTCAAGTCCCTGGCCCAGCGCTGGGGTGGAGGGCGCAGCCTGAGGTTCATCGGCCTGACACCAGGAAGGGCAGCATGGCCTGAGGTCCCCTGGCCCAGCACCGGGGTGAGTGGCATGCCTTGAGGTCCCCCATCAAGCCCCACCAGGCTGGAGCAAAACCTGAGGTCTTCCATTTAACCCCACTGGGCAGGGGAGCAGCCTGAGGGCCCCCAGCCTGGGCCAGGGTGGGGTACGTGCCTTGAGGTCACCCATCAACCCCCACCAGGTGGGGGACGCAGCCTTGAAATCCCCTGTCAAGCTCCGCCAGGCATGGGGGCATGGCCTAAGGTCCCCCATCAAGCCCCGCCAGGCAGGGGACATGGCCTGAGAGCCTCCATCAAGTCCTGCCAGGTGGGGGGCGCAGTCTGAGATCCCCCATCAAGCACCACTGGGTGGGGGGTGCACCCTCAGATCCCCTGGCCCAGTGCCAGGAGGTGGGCACAGCCTCAGGTCCCCTGTCAAGCCCTGCCAGGTGAGGGGCTCGGCCAGAGGTCCCCCGGCCTGACGTCAGGGCTGGGGGCACAGCCTGAGATCCCCTGTCAAGCCCCATCAGGTGGGGGACACAGCCTGATTGCTCATTAAGGCTTGTTATGGGAACTCGACCTCTGCTGTGGGTGCCGCCATCTTTGTGATGGCATGACAGTCAATTTGCATATCCTCTCTTTATTAGATAGGAGGAAGGGACCACCATGTACTAGGTATATGAGTTCTATCACTGACTCAACATCATTATGCAAGACATAACTATATAGTTTTTTTAAATCTACTTCTGCATCCCTCTAGATTTCAAGTACACTAGAATAGAAAGAATATATATTTTTTAAATTTTTATGTATCAATTTGAAGAGAAATTTGTTGTTCCACTTATTTAGGCATTCACTAGTTGTTTTCTGTATGTGCCCTGGACAGATTTCGAACCCACAACCTTAGTTTATCAGGACAATGCTCTAACCAACTGAGCTACCTGGCCAGGGCCAAAGAAAAGGAATATGTTTATTTTGTGCTGCCCTGAATCTTCAGCATCTGCCACAGAGTTCAGTCCATAGTAGATGTGCAATAAACATTTGTCAGAAAATGTAAAATATATGAAAACAAAGGAAAAACCCATTCTTTTTGTTGTTTGCTTTGCTTTTGTTTTTTTGTTGTTTTTTTATGACAGAAGAGACTAGAGAACTTTGTGAAGGATAAGAATGTCTGACAAAAATCCATTACAAAAAAAAAACAAACAGGAAAGTTGATAAATAGAAGAGAATTTCTGGTAATATTGAGGGCTTAGTCAAGGCTGACTATCAAAATCAGAAATCACAATTAGATAAGCTAATATGAGAAATAATTAGAATTTAAGCAAATTATAAAACAAAACCTCAGGAGCACAGCTATTTAGCAGATGTAGGATAAATTAGATATGTGTATGTTTGAAAAATGGGAAGGTATTGAAAGTTGGACAAATAACAGAAAAGATACTATTAAAACTGACCGGGCACATAGGAAAGAAAACCCAATAGAACTACTAGAAATGAAAAATATAATAACTATAATAACTAAAAACAGGAGCTTTAGTGTAGGATTAATTACACACAGCTCAGGAGATAATTAAAGAACCAAAAGTAAGAACTAAATAAATTATTCAAAACATAGCTCTGAGAGACAAAGTAATAGTAAATATGACCAAAGAATTTCAGAGACATGAGAAAATTCTAACAGAGTGATGTATCAGAGATACAAAAAGAGAGAAGAGGAAGAATGGGGAATGGCTATACTTAAAAGTGCCTGGAAATTTTTCAGATTTTAAGAAAAATATGTCAAAGCAATCACTTCTATACCCATGGCTTCAATAACTTTTTATATACTCTAATAACTATACAATTTTAAATGTTTTTATTTGTTTTATTTTACATAAAATGCCTTATTTACTAAAACCAGATTCCAAATTGCTCTGTGAAAACAATCACACAAAAAATGTGATATTAGTATGTTAACTTTAAGACATTTCTCTAATTGCTTTTTTGTGTGTTTGATTTAATGTGTGCTGTTTTTGAAAATATAAGTTGGGATGTCACCTAACAAACTTAGCCAAAATCAATTTATAACAAACTTTCAACCAGAGAGCTCCACTTCGATGTTCCACATAACAGAGCCAAAAGTCATCTTCCTCCACAGACCTACTCCTCCTCCTGCATTCCCTATGCGGGAGAAAGTCAGTGCTCTCTGACCACTCGGTCTCCTTCTTGCCTGGAGCTGGCTTTCCTAGGGCAGGGCCAGGGACCAACACAGGCTATGCCTGGCATTCCCACCTCTAATTCCTTCGCCATCGTGTCTAGCCAGTTTCTTAACTACCTGAAAGCCCAGTTCTTTTCCCTATTTTCATTTTTCAAATCTGCCTGAGACCCTCCAATTCTCAGTCTTTCTTATTTATAGCTCTATTTAAGGTCTTGTGGGACTATATGAAGACTTTGGGGTATATTTTTTTTTCCTTTCTCAATAAAAACTTTAATATCTCAACATTGGAGTATTTAGCCACTGTTACCTATCCAGATGGTACCTAAGTGAAGGAATCAAGTTAAAGGCTTGGTGGTACCCGTGGCTCCCACCTGTTACGAGAGTTGATAGTCAGGACAATTCACATGAAAACAATTTAGGGTTTGTAATTTAAGTTCAAAATAGAAACTGACATGGGAGAGGGCTGTATGGTGTTAAGTGAGCTGCTTTCAGAGTCTCAGACAGAAGCTGCCTTATTTGTTCCAACTATAATTTGAACACAGAAGGAAAGAAAATTGTGGGAAAGAAAACATAAAGTAACTGAGTGATGTGAAATGTGACTGCTAGTGCTGCAGAACATAGGTTTTGTTTGTTTCCTTGTTTTTTACCTAAAGGAGAACCCAAAGAGTTCTGATTACTTTAAAATTTCCACTTTTAAACAAGTATGTTTTAGTCTTATTTCAGTTTTTTAACAGACTGCTTTTTTACATTGTTCTAAAAGAGAGGTGCTGTGTTCATTAGACCATTTGTGTTAAAAAAATTTTTTTTTCCAAAAAAGAAAACAAATATAGACTTTAATTTGTAATATAAAGTTTGGGGATTAAGATGCCAGATCCTCCACAAGAATGCTTCTCTCCATGGCTCCCTCTCTCCTCTCCCCTCCTATCCATAGAATCCTATTCAACTTCAAGAGTGTTGAGGTAAGCCCAGCTGACTTGACTCAAGGCGACAACCTATGAACCAGGAGGTCACAGTTTGACTCCTGGTCAGGGCACATGTCTGGTTTTCGGACTCGATCCCCAGTAGGCGGTGTGCAAGAGGCAGCCAGTCAATGATTCTCTCTCATCATTGATGTTTCTCTCTCCTTCTGCCATCCTCTCAAAACAAAAGAAAAAAAAAATTTTTTAAAGAATGTTGAGGTAAAAGTTCTAAAGTGTTGGGGGAGAGAAGAGAGGGAAGAGAGAGAAAAAAGAGAGGAAATGTTTGATTAAAATAATTAAGGGTAACAACGTGACTAGTGAAGATTGTGTTCTTTTAAGTAAAAAACATTCTGTCATAAAGATGTTAAAGCCCTATTTGTCTCACTTAAATGCCAGAGATTATTGGATTTCATAGAGGAAATGTATTATAGCTCTTATTCTATTTAAACTTTAGTTAAGCTCTTCATTTCATTAAAAGTTAGATTAAGCCTATAATTCACCCAGATGAGACGTGGCTTTGTAAATGGGAAGTACTCTTTTCTTCAGAATATTTTTTCTTTTTAATATATTTTATTGAGGTTTTTTTAAATATATTTTATTGATTTTTTACAGAGAGGAAGGGAAAGGGATAGAAAGTTAGAAACATCGATGAGAGAGAGACATCGATCAGCTACCTCCTGCACGCCCCCCACTGGGAATGCGCCCGCAATCGGTTTCGGCTCTTCAGAATTTTTTAAGGCAGTATTATGAAAAAAAAAATGAACAAATTATGAGAATTGTGCCTTTAAACAAAAAGCAAATAATTATTTGTAAAAACTTCTGTTCTGTTTGGTTCTTTATGGTAAGACTCTGAGTGATTTTATAAACTAATTAGTAGATGATAGTGATAGAAAACAAATTAGGGCCTTTATGTAATTTTTTAAAAGATTTACAGCCGAAACCGTGGATAGAGCATCAGCTTGTGGACTGAAGGGCCCCAGGTTTGATTCCGATCAAGGGCATGTACCTTGGTTGCAGGCACATCCCCAATAGGGGATGTGCAGGAGGCAGCCGATCGATGTTTCTCTCTCATCGATGTTTCTAATTCTCTATCCCTCTCCCTTCCTCTCTGTAAAAAATCAATAAAATATATATGTAAAAAAAAAAAAGATTTACAACTCACTTTCATGTATTTCTCATTTGGCCCTTCTAACTACAAATAAGGACCATGCTTATTCTCCCTCTATTGCTAATGAAGAAGCCGAGACTTAGAGATAGATCTCAAATGACTGTGTAATACAGCTACTGAACAGAAGTTGACATGGAGGTGATAGATATGCCAAATTCAGTTCTTATGATGCTTTAAAAGCTCTTTAGAATGCATCTCATGTTTTACAATTCCTCCACAAAGTGGGTCTATCTTAACTTACCCTAGTTTTGAACATTTCCATTCAAAATTATTGTATATAACTCAGAGGCAACACCTAACTCTCAATCCTATGTCCATAAATTCATTATAATGAGTAAGAATAAAAAATGATGTCATAAAATAGCATGAATTTACCAGGCAAATAAGCTGATATATGTTAAAGAGCAATGACTTTGAATTGCCCTGGACAGAACTTTAGGAGAAGCTGGTAAGAAAGTAGTAAGGATTAAGCATTCTGATAAAAAGTGTTAAGTCAGAATAGTTAACAGAATTTGTGAGTACAGAATTTACTTTTTTATGTTCAATATGACAGTAAAACTTTCATTTCAATTTGTTTTTAATTTGGGGATACATTCAATAAAGGGATATAAGAAATCTCAATTTCAGCATTTGCCTATTATCAAGTTTCCATAGAAACAAGGTCATAGCACTAAAATATAAAGTACAAGCACAATGAAAATTTGCTTTTAATGACTTTATTTCAGACAATTTTCTATCAGTTGTCTTGGAAACTAAAAAATACCTACTTATGTGTAAAACATTTTCTACAATGGAGAATTGAATTATTTGGTTACACAAAATTATATATGAATGATGCTCTGCCTTGTTCTTCTAAGACTGCAACATGATTTCTTCTAAGTCATTTTAAAGAGCGATTCCTAAGAACCTAATACAGATTTCAGTCAAACTTAAAAAAAGTTTTCTACTACCTTGCCTTTACCTATCAGTATATCCAACTGATGGTAGTATCCATAATACAATAAAGACACTAAAGTACTGTGATACAATTTTATGGTTGCTCATCAACTTCGTACAACCTTTTATGTTATGACCTTATGAGCTTTCCTAATTTTCTGGCTAAAGATTCTCTCTCAAGTTACCCCTTCCTCCCCCTGCCCCTGAGGAGTGAGTAGGGAAGGAATTGGCAATATTATGTGGAAAAATCTCTGAGCAACATCTTTCCTCTGCTTTTTCTGGTAAGAATATTAATAATCATTTAATGAAAAAGATTTAGAAAATATAGAAAAGTCATAAAGAGAAGTAATAATATAAAACTGAAACTGTGCTTGACATCTAGAGAGCACTCCAGGATGTACTTCCATGCACTGCATGGAGCTCTCCTGCATGACTCTGATAGCTGTTCAGTGAATTATCAATGGTTGGAGCATCATTCATTTACCCACCCTTTATGGTTGGCCCTCTTCTAAAGTGAAACTGTATATAATCCTATATAATAAAAGGCTAATATACTAAGTGTCCGGTCGTCAGGTCATCTGTTCAATCAAAGCGTAATAAGCTAATGAATGATATACTAAGGCCACTCAACCATTCGCTATGACATGCACTGACCACCAGGGGGCAGATGTTCAACACAGGAGCTGCCCCCTGCTTAGCCGGAAGCCTGGCTCACAGCTGGCAAGCACAGCAGCATGGCGGGAGCCTCTCCCACCTCCATGGCAGCACTAAAAATGTCCAACTGATGGCTTAGGCCCATCAGCCGGACATCCCCCGAGGGTTCCCAGACTGTGAGAAGGCACAGACCAGGCTGAGGAAGCACCCGAGTTCGTGTATTTCGTGTGCTGAGCCTCTAGTCCCATTATAAGGTGTTATTCTAAGGACACATAAAAACGGATGCATTGTACCTTCCTATGGAATTTAGGATGCCATTTTATAGTTAAAGTATTTTACCATTAAATGTCCTTATCCCAAATTAACATTGCTATTGGTTTCTCACTGAACATTACAACTCATCTTTTAAGTTATTTTTGTTTGTTTTTTGTTTAAAGTACAGTGGTACCTCGAGATACAAGTGCCCTAACATACAAGCCATCAAGCGAGCGATTTTTGCTTTGAAATACGAGCAACATTTGAGATAGGAGTAATCACGTGGATCGGCCGGCTGCACACGACCCACCAGTTCTCCGCGACTCGAGCGTCTCATAGTTTCCCACACCTCAAGGTTACAGAACGAATTAAACTCGTATCTCAAGGTACCACTGTATTAGATATATTGCCAAAGCCAGTTTGGCTCAGTGGATAGAGCGTCAGCCTATGGACTGAAAGGTCCTAGGTTTGATTCCGGTCAAGGGCATGTACCTTGGTTGTGGGCACATCCCCAGTAGGGGGTGTACAGGAGGCAGCTGATCAATATTTCTCTCTCATCGATGTTTCTAACTCTCTATCTCTCTCCCTCTCTGTAAAAAATCAGTAAAATATATTTTTAAAAAAATAAAGTATTACATTTGACCCCACCCAGCCACTTTCACCAGGACAAGCCCTCACTGCCCCAGGATCCCTGTCCATAGGTTATGCTAATATGCATGCATACAAGTCCTTTGGTTGATCCCTTACACCACCACCCCACACACCCTCCCCAGCCTTCTCTCTGGGGTTTGAGGTCTGTTCAGTGTTTCTCTGTCTCTGGATCTACAGTGGTACCTCGAGATACGAGTTTAATTCGTTCCATAACCTTGAGGCGTGGGAAACTATGAGACACTCGAGTCTCGGTAAACTGGTGGGTCGTGTGCAGCCGGCCGATCCGCGTGATTACTCCTATCTCAAATGTTGCTCATATTTCAAAGCAAAAATAGCTCGCTCAACGGCTCGTATCTCAAAAATCTCATATGTTAGGGCACTCGTATCTCGAGGTACCACTGTATTTTTGTTTATCCATTTATGTTGTTCATTATATTCCACATACTCTTAAATTTTTGTGGTTCTGGTGTCTTTAATTTGGAATTACTACATCAAGATCTGAAAGTAATGCTGATCTTGGATGACAATTCAGAAGATATCATTAGAGGTGAAGGAATTAGCCAAAGAACACATAAGCGTAGCACAAGGACACAGACAGGGACCGATCCAAGATGGCGGCATAGATAAACACCTACACTGCTGCCTCACACAACAATTTCAAAACTACAACTGAAAGACAGAACGGATCATCCAGAAACACAGGAAAGCTAGTTGAGTAGAAATTCTACAACTAGGATAGAGAGGGGCTCACAGAGACCCAGAGGAGCTGCAAAAAGCTGAGGTGCAGAGATGCACACGTGGAAAGAGCGGGCGCCAGAGTGCCAGGCTGGCTTCCTCTGGCGGGAGGGGTACAGAGACTCCCAGCTGCATTGAACTCCTTATCCTACAGCACTAAACCCCATGTCCGGCCGGGACTCATACAGGCTGTGAAAAGGGAGAAGTGCACAGAGATCTGTGAAAGGGCGGAGGTCTAGAGGTCTGGTGGCACACACAGCATTGTGCGCAGAGAACCGACTGCTGGTTGTGCCACTGGCTTTCCCGAGTGGGCGGGAGACAGAGTCCCCCAACTGCACCATTTCTAGCTCCACTGAACCCCAGTTTTGGGCAAAACCCTGGGGACCCAGACTCATATGGTGCCGGAGAGCAGGGGAGCCGGAAAGGCAGAGGTCTAGAGGCACTGCGCGAGTGCGCGCGCACACAGGGACTGCTCCAGTGATTATCCAGTCACGTGAGACCCAAGGGCCATGGAGGGTGGGGCCGACTGGAAGGCAAGGTGGTCCCTTAAGCCCTGAGACTCCACCCATCCCAAGCTCAACAGAGAGGCTTTTACAGTTTTGCAAGTCGTGTATCATAAGGCTGAATCCAACACAGAAGTTCTCCTGGCATAGTGAAAATGCTGAGACAAAGAAAGAGATCACAAACAAAAGAAATGGAGGAAAACAAACGACTGAATATAGAGTTCAAAACCACGGTTATAAGATTTTTCAAGAACATCCTAGAAAAGATGGATAAAGTTAGCGAGATCCAAGAGGAGATAAAAAGGACCAACTAGAAATTAAACATACATTGACTGAAATAAAAAATATTATTCAGAAACCTAACAGCAGACTAGAGGAAGGCAAGAATCAAGTCAAAAATTTGAAATATAAAGAATCAAAAAACACTCAACTGGATAAGCAAGAAGAAAAAAGAATCCAAAAATGTGAAGATAATGTAAGGAGCCTCTGGGACAGCTTCAAGCGTACCAACGTCAGAATTGTGGGGGTGTCAGAAGAAGAGAGAGAGCAAGATACTGAAAACCTATTTAAAAAGAAATAATGACTGAAAACTTCCCACATCTCATGAAAGAAATAGACTTACAAGTCCAGGAAGCACACAGAACCCCATATAAAAAGAATCCAAAGAGGATCACACCAAGACACATCATAATTAAAATACCAAGAGCAAAAGACAAAGAGAGAATATTAAAAGCAGCAAGACAAAACCAGGTAATTACCCCTACAAGGGATTGTCAGCTGATTTCTCAACAGAAATGATGCAGGCCAGATGGGAGTGGCAAGAAATATTCAACGTGATGAATAGCAAGAACCTACAACCAAGAATACTCTATCCAGCAAAGCTATCATTCAGAATTGAAGGACAGATAAAGAGCTTCACAGATAAGAAAAAGCTAAAGGAGTTCATCAACTCCAAGCCAGTATTATATGAAATGCTGAAAGACACTCTTTAAGAGGAAGAAGAAAAAGGTAAAAGATAAAAAATTATGAACAACAAATACATATCTATCAACAAGTGAATCTAAAAATTAAGTGAATTAAAAATTTGATCAATAGAATAAACTCATGAATATAATAGATTCAGGAGCACAGAAAAGGAGTGGACTGATAATTCTCAGGGGGAAAGTGGTGAGGGGAGTGCAGGGAGAGACTGGACAAAAATCATACATCTATGGATGAGGTCAATGGGGGGGAGGTAAGGGTAGAGAGAAGGGTGCGAGTCAGATGGAGGGGAGCTATGGAGGGGAAAAAAGAGAAACAAATGTAATAACCTGAATAATAAAGATATAATTAAAAATTAGAAATAAAAAAAACAAGGACA
The DNA here is from genome assembly GCA_011751065.1 of Lasiurus cinereus. Classification (NCBI taxonomy): domain Eukaryota; kingdom Metazoa; phylum Chordata; class Mammalia; order Chiroptera; family Vespertilionidae; genus Lasiurus; species Lasiurus cinereus. Next base: position 28,450,637 of record JAAGEH010000030.1, on the reverse strand, counting down.
CAGACAATAGTGTGGTGAGGGCCAGGGAGGGGTGATGGAGGTTGGGTGGAGGTGGGCATAAGAGGAGAAATGGGGGATTCCTGCAATAGTATCAACAATAAATTACTATCAAGGTGCAGCAAGCATTACTGCAGTGCTTACTGAGAAAGAGAAGAATAAAACAATATACATCTTAAATGCCACCTAAGTAATTAAAATATAACTGTGGATCCATTTACTCCCTCTATCCAAACTGCAGAGCAGACAGAGGAAGAAGCCAGTCCTGATGTTGACTCTGGGCCAGGGGCTTGAGAAGCTTCGCAGCACCTGGGTAGGAAGCTCAGCCTTGAAGCCTAGCTTGTCCTTGGAGATAGGATCACGGTGTCACAGGACTGTGCATTCCATTTTCCTCTTCTAAAGAGGTCGGTTTTAAAATGAGATAACTTTTTCATAAAACATGTTATATCTTTTAAAAGCAAAATCACAGCACTTTTCATTACACTTCTCAGAAATACCCATTTTGCATCAGATGTGACTTTTTGTGATTTGCCACCTATGTATTGGCCAACTGATCTTTTAATTGCGTCAGAATCTTCGGATGCCTATGAACTGGGTAACTCTGAAAATACTTGGTTTTCTGGTTGTCCACGGTTCTTGTTCCACACCCTTGCTAATCAATGCCTGTACCTGCCCATCTCCCACTGAAGGGCGGTCCCTTGAGCCAGCCCTTTCCTGGCTGCAAGCCTAGTAGGTGCGTCTGGGGCATAGAGTTGAGCTGCCCACACTTGACCTTTCAAGTAGAATTGCAACTGCCTGTAATTAGCACCTGTTATTTAGTGCTAAGACTAGACAACTTTTTTTTCCGTTTTTTTTTGTTGTTTTTTTGCTGGCCATATTTTCACAGTAGTATTTTTTTGGTGATGCATCAGACATTGCAGTAAAAAACAAATCTGAATTGACAAGTTTTACTGAAGTTTGCTCTCTTAAGCATATTTTAACTCAGGAACAACATTCATCGCCTGATCTCTCCACCACCGTGTTGTCAACATCCCAAGATAGTCTCTTAGGAAACCTGCCTTGATTGTTGATTGAAGAATCCAGCGGGAACACATATGTTTTTACTGTCCCTTTCCCTGATGGGATGCTGATTGAGATGCTTGTGTAATGTGTTACTTTTTCTTCCCGTGGATCCAACACTTTGCTAAGCTTTTTACGGAGCAGAGAAAATGCATCTGAGAGCAATTCTTTCTACAAACCTGCCCTAATCTATAAACAGACTGCCTACATTTTCCCAGTGACCTGAGAGATTGGGAGTTATGGGAATGGTAGAAAGGGGCACTGTTTACCCTAAGGGTTATTTCTCTGCTCTCATCTTTCAAGGATGGGGCAACAAAGCCATTCCTGTCCTTTGTAAAGAAGCACTTTTAGTTCCACATGATACTGAGATGTGGTATTGGAAGCTCTGTCCATTGTGCTTTGCGGTGTGTCTCTGTCCATGTGCACCAGAGCGTCTGGGATGCTGAAAACCTCCTGCTTTTTTCTCACTTCATTTCTCCAAGACACACACAGTCCCATTGACTGCTGTTGGGACACCATGTACATACCACAGACTGTCCTGGTATTGACTACTCCTGCTATATTGTTGTAGTTATTAAACTGATTATTGTTCTTACGTTATCAATAAATAAAAAATAATGTTCCATTTGGGATAAAAGTATATGAGTGAAATTTCATCTTTATGTTGTATTTGTTTTTTGAAATCAGAAAGTTAAATTGCATGCTTACTGCACAGCTTAAGAATCATTTCAGAGTTTTAGCTAAAGTTAAAGTATTTCTATCTTGGAAAATTTAGTCCTCGAAATAATTACACTTTTCAAAAATATACCATCTTGATCTTCAACTTTTTAATAAAGATTAAGTGCGTTTGCAGTAAAACACCAGAAAAATGCAAAATGGTGTTTTATACAGGGGTGGGCAAAAGTAGGTTTTCAGTTGTGCATATGGGAAAACATGTAATACAAGAATTAATAATATAAGGATAAACTGTTTTTCATATATCCACAACTGTAACCTACATGTTTACAGTTGTTCATATGAAAAAACATGTAATACAAGAATTAATAATAATATAAGGATAAACTGTTTTTCATATATCCACAACTATAACCTACATGTTTACAGTTGTTCATATGAAAAAACATGTAATACAAGAATTAATAATAATATAAGGATAAACTGTTTTTCATATATCCACAACTGTAACCTACATGTTTACAGTTGTTCATATGAAAAAACATGTAATATAAGAATTAATAATAATATAAGAATAAACTGTGTTTCATATATCCACAACTGTAACCTACTTTTTCCTACCCCCTGTATTATATATAGATATTTATGATTATTGGCTTCTGGAAATTTATAAGTGTTATGTATTTTAAAAGGCATCAAGTAGGTTTTCTCCCTCTCCATCTTTTGTGTATTAGTGAGGGATCCAGATGAGAAAATATATCAGATAGCATGATGAAACTAATTTATATTAGTACTAGAGGCCTGGTGCACAAAATTCGTGCACGGGGGACAGGGGGAGTGTCCATCGGCCCAGCCTGCACCCTCTCCAATCTGGGACTGCTGGCTCTCAACTGCTCACCTGCCTGTCTTCCTAATTGCCCCTAACTGCTTCTGCCTCCAGCCTAACCACTCCCTGCCAGCCTGTTTGTCCCTAACTGCCCTCCCCTGCTGGTCTGATCACCCACAACTGCCCTCCCCTGCAGGCCTGGTCCCTCCCAACCTCCCTCCCCTGCTGGCTATCTTGTGGTGGCCATCTTGTGTCCACATGGGGGCAGCCATCTTATGTCTTGGAGAAATGGTCAATTTGCATATTACTCTTTTATTGGATAGGATGAGGAAGAAAAGCTGATTTGAATTAGTTAAATATATTTAAAATATAACAAAACCTAGCATGTTGAAATTGTTGAACTCTGGCCGAGTGTGTCCCATGCACTAAAAGGTTGCTGGTTCAGTTCCTGATCAGGGCACATGCCTGAATTACAGGCTTGATCCCTAGCAGGAGGTATGTTTGCTCTCACATCAGTGTTTCTCTCTCCCTCTCCCTCCTTTCTCTCTAAAAAATCTATTAAAATATTTGGTTTTAATAGTTAGTATTCTGTGATAGTCAAAAATGCTACTATTTCTTTCAACTACTTATAATGACTGGGATTAGTTATTGGCCTTATTTAAGGAAGAGAATTGTCCTAACATAGTTTAGGCTATTTCAATATTTGATTATTGCTATATTGTTAGGCTCTTTGCAAATTAATTAATACTTCAAAAATAAAATACTACTTCTAAAGTGTGGTAGTTTATTCTCTAGAACAATGATTTTCAACCACTTTCATCTCATTGCACACAAAAACAAGTTACTAAAATTCTGTACTAAACCAAAAATATTTTTTTGCCAATCTGACAAAAAAAAATGTATATTTTTATTGATTTACAAAAATAATAATAATAATAGTATGTATCTTCCTTTTTGCTCCAAAGTAACATTTTTTAATAGTAGGTGTCTATAATGATTTCTGGTACGAAGAATTAACCAATCAAATGCAACATGACCGATACGTATGTAACTCTATTATATGACCTACTAGAGGCTCGGTGCACAAAATTCATGCAGGGGGCGTGGGGGACTCCTTCAGCCCAGCCTACACCATCTTGCAATCCTGGACCCTTCATGGAATGTTGGGTCTAAACCGGCAGTCGGGCATCCCTCTTGCAATCCAGGACACTGTATCAGTAACCATATTTTTCATTCAGGTGAAAGGCATCTTGCTATTGTCAGGACAGTTACATTTTTTTGCCCTGATTATAAAAAGTAGTACATAACATGATCCTTCTGAGGCAGTAGTACCATTTTCCCCATCTTATGGGCTGAAAAACTGAAGCAACACTCGTTGGCTTTGTCACACAGTTATATGTGTCAGAGTCAGGACTGACCACAAAATGTTCAAGCCAGAGTTCATGCATGTCATTACTGTATCATCCTGTTTTTTCAATGTTAGAGTTAGCCTTGCCAGGTTTTAAATTTTAAATCTAAGAGACTATTCCCAAAATATAGGGTAGGGTCTCTAGGCCTGGCCAGCGATCTGTAGAGCAACCAAGAGAGCAATTGGGAGGGGGGGCTCCCCCACTGGCACCCACCTTAGCTGATGGCCTGGCACCACCCACTCGCCATCCCGGCCCCCCGATCACCCCACTGCCGCCACCAGCCCTGTCCCTGCCACTGCCACCAGTGTTCTCCCTCTGTCCACTGACATTTGCCTTGGCTGGCTTGGCGCCACCCCCCACCAATAGGTCATTCCACAGGTCATTCTGCTGTTTGGTCAATTTGATTATTAGGGTTTTATATAGATATATATTTTTTTGTTTTAAGACAGGGTGTTCACACCAGAAGGGTATTGTTGTGTTGGCTATCATCATTTTTTTAATTTGACAATCTAAGGGAAAAGAAGTCAGTGCCCCTGACTAGTCAGGTATTTTTTTTTTAATTCCTGCAGCACACTCGTTAAAAATCGATGCTCTCAAAAAGGGTCTCAAAAAAAGTTCACTGTCACCACTCCAATAGCACTGCAAGTAAATTTGAATTTGTTTCTGTAGTAAAATTTACCTTCAGGCTGTAAATGATTTCAAATCATTTTCAAACACCCACTGACAGCTGTGAGTGCTGAATAGCTGAAGGTAGGAGAGAAGTGAGAGTCCTCCCTTCCCTGGAGAAGCTTACTTTTTTGTGAGGGGGATAACCTGTATGCAGTTGATACCTTGTAACAAGTGGTAGCTATGTGACTGGACAGAAAGGGAGTTTTATAGTGTGGCTACTGGAAAAGATCTCCTGGAGATAAATTGGGAGGGATTTGGGGGTAGGAGCAGCGTGAGTGTGATAAGGTGATGAGTAGTATTAAATAAACTGGGTAAAATTAATAACATTTAAAAATGAATAAAAAGTATTCTCTGAGGTTCTACCTTGAGTAGTATAATGATAACCTTATTTAAACATGAAGTGAGAGTTAATGTGTTAAAGTTGTTTTATTTGTTTTGTTAGATCTGAATCTTAAAAAACTCATTCTCCAGATGAGGAAACTGGAGGAGCTCAGAGAGACCATTTAGTGAATGGGCAGCCCAGCACTCACATACCTCTGCCTCAGACTCATTTGTTTTGTCACACTGTCTCCTGAACAAATACTCATGATTGGCTTTCATTTACTGCAATAAAATGCTCTCCCTTCAATATTATATAAAGCATTATATTTTATTGTAGTAAGTGAATAGTAGAAATAGAAAATTGCAGCTGCTTTTTATTGCTTAAGAAAATAAAGTACTAAAATCTTATTCTAAACTTCTCACATTATTATATAGGATATTTATAATAGGTGTCTGCCAGGTTTGATTATAGGTGCTATATCAAGGGCAGCATTTTATAACCTATTCCTCAAATCTCATCTGTGGAAGTTAGAGTATCTAATGGGTTTACTATAGAGCTGCACATGATATCACACTCAAGCAGTTCATGAAGCATAAGAAAAATTACAATGCTTAATCGATTGACATTTTAACTAAGGAAAAACCACACTTTTATAGGTTTAACTTACTGTGACATTTTCTTCTATTTCCCTTCCCCTTCATGTATCTCCTGGGAGTCTTACAAATAGTATAGCTCATGCTCAACAGTATTTCTGAATGACAGTACAGTCAGCCAGCCTAAACTTAGAACCACAGTCCAATGAAGAATACAACTAGGTTGGCAAGGGATAAATAACAGACCTCCTAATGCTAAAGGCATTCTAGCCATACCTAATTTCAGTCAACTAATTGTCTTCTTCAGTGATCAGGTTAAGAAACTGGTGTCCATTACATATTAATTTCAAGGATCTAAATATGAATTTATAATCTCAGAACGAGTATATGAGGGGAAAGCCAGTTAGCAAATAAGAAATCCCAGAAAAAAAGCATTTGTCATTATTTGCTTGATTTCTGTTAAGACGTTGAATATAACGAAAAGGAGAGGTGCTTTTTACTGGTGTTTCTAGAAAAACAAAAGGTATGATTTTATGAGATAAAATCCTAAAATGATTGCATACTACTCTGGAACTTACTAATAGAACAAGTAACAGTTTGCCCCTACTTGCATTGGAGTGTATCTGAACTTAAATTTAATTGATTTTTGTCAAATTCTCCCATCATACATTTTTTCATGCATTATTTTTGTATATAATTCATTCTCCTTCCTATTTCCTGTATAGGGAAGGCACATGGGCATTCTTTAATTATTGTCAGCTGAACCCAGTGGCATCGGAAAAGCAACACCCTGGGAACACACCTTGCCAAAAGGGCAAGGGTGTTGCAAGCTTAACCTTCATTTCAGCCCATAGTGTGGGAAAGCGGGTTTTGATATCTAAATCCAACCTAGTACCAAAAATGCTCACGGCCTATTCAAGAATGCAAATAATCTCCTTTGTCTTGACCTTTTGGTGAAATTTCCTGGTATTTGGGAGTATAAAATAAACATGCTACATTGGCTCTGGGTCACTGTCTGTCCATCAGAAAAGGTCAGCAGTCCACCCGGTCCCAGCTTTCCTTTCTATCTCTGTGTCTTGTTTCTTTTATTCCTCAATCCCAAGCTCCTCTACTCAGGAACTGGAGCCATTCTCTAGCCACGCTGGCCACGGAAAAGAGAGAAAATAGTTACATCTGGCGCCTAACGTGGTCTCGCTGAGTATTGAGGCAAGAAGCGAGGGGGTTGCTCCAAGAAGTGTCCACACCACAGAATAAGGTAAGGAGCAGATTGTTGCAAATAGTATTAACTGGGTGTAAAACATGGATAATTCTCAAATGTTTAAAACTATGCTCAAAGCTCAAGGATGCTCGCTTAAAGTAGTCAGATTCCTTTTTTTTTTTAATTCTGATTCTTATATAATTCCTTTATTAATGAGTTAGAAATGCACTAATTGAATAAATGCTACTTTTATTTTTTTGTTTTTCTTTTTTTAATTAAATCTTTATTATTCAGATTATTACATTTCTTTCTCTTTTTCCCCTCCATAGCTTCCCACCACCCGGTTCCCACCACTCCCTCCACCTTACCTCCCTCCCCTTGACCTCATCCATAAGTGTATGATTTTTGTCCAATCTCTCTGCACTCCCCTCACCCCTTTGCCCCTGAGAATTATCAGTGCACTCCTTTTCTGTGCCCCTGATTCTATTATATTCACCACTTTATTCTGTTGATCAAATTTTTAATTCACTTAATTTTTAGATTCACTTGTTAAGAAATATGTATTTGTTGTTCATAATTTTTTATCTTTTACCTTTTTGTTTTTCGTCTTCTTAAAGAGTACCTTTCAGTATTTCATATAACACTGGTTTGGAGTTGATGAACTCCTTTAGCTTTTTCTTATCTATGAAGCTCTTTATCTGCCCTTCAATTCTGAATGATAGCTTTGCTGGGTAGAGTAATCTTGATTGTAGGTTCTTGCTATTCATCACGTTGAATATTTCTTGCCACTCCCATCCGGCCTGCATAGTTACTATTGAGAAATCAGCTGACAGTCGTATGGGTGCTCCCTTGTAGGTAATTAACTGTTTTTTTTTCTTACTGCTTTTAATATTCTCTCTTTGTCTTTTGCTCTTGGTATTTTAATTATGATGTGTCTTAGTGTGGTCCTCTTTGGATTCCTTTTATATGGGGTTCTGTGTGCTTCCTGGACTTGTAAGTCTATTTCTTTCACGAGATGTGGGAAGTTTTCAGTCATTTCTTTTTAAATAGGTTTTCATTATCTTGCTCTCCCTCTTCTTCTGGCACCCCCACAATTCTGATGTTGGTACGCTTGAAGC
>JAAGEH010000030.1:28395710-28442761 GCA_011751065.1 Lasiurus cinereus | reverse complement strand
CTGTCCCAGAGGCTCCTTACATTATCTTCACATTTTTGGATTCTTTTCTCTTCTTGCTTTTCCAGTTGAATGTTTTCTGCTTCTTTATATTTCAAATTTTTGACTTGATCCTTGCCTTTCTCTAGTCTGCTGTTAGTACTCTGCATAATAGTTTTTATTTCAGTCAGTGTATCACTAAATTTATCCATCTTTTCTAGCATATTCTTGCAAAACCTTATAAGCGTGGTTTTGAACTCTATATCCAGTCGTTTTTTTTCCTCCATTTCTTTTGCTTGTAATCCCTTCCCTTGTCTCGGCATTTTCACTGTGCCGGGGAAACTTCTGTGCTGGATTCAGCCGCAGAAGCCTCTGCTGAGCTTGGGAGGGTGGAGTCTCAGGGCTTAAGGGACCGCCTTGCCTTCCAGTCGGCCCCGCCCTCCACGGCCCCTGAGTCTCACGTGACTGGGTAATGGCTGGAGCGGTCCTTGTGCGCTCGCGCACCCGCAGCGCCTCCAACCGCTGCCTTTCCGGCTCCCCTGCGAACCAGGACCACACGAGTCTAGGTCCCCAGGGTTTCGCCCAAAACAGGGGCCCAGTGGACTCAGAAGCGGCGCAGTTCGGAGGGTCTGTCTCCCGCCCACTCACGAAAGCCAGCGGCACAATCAGCAATCCATCCTCCGCGTGGTGCCGTGCGCGAACAGACCTCCGATCCTTTGCAACTCCCCTAAATTTCCGTGCACTTCTCCCTTTTCACAGTCCAAACTCCCCCCGTATGAGTTTCGGCTGGACCTGGGGTTTAGTGTCGTAAGATAAGGGGTTCAATGCCGTTGGGAGTCTCCGTTTCCCTCCCGCCAGAGAAAGCCAGCCAGGTTCTCCGGCACCCGCTCTCTCAGCACGCGTCTCCGTACCTCGGCTTTTTGCAGCTCCTCTGGGTCTCCGTGAGCCCCTCTCCTTCCCTGTAGCTGTAGAACTTCCACTCAGCCAGCTTTCCTGTGGTTCTGGATGATGTCCGTTCTGTCTTTTAGTTGTAGTTTTGAAATTGTTGTGCGAGGCAGCAGTGCAGGTGTTTACCTATGCCGCCATCTTGGATTTCTCCGCAGAGCACAGATTGATGATTGTGCCGCTGGCTTTCACGAGTGGGTGGGAGACAGACCCTCCCAACTATGCCACTTCTGACTCCACTAAGCCCCTGTTTCGGGTAAAACCCTGAGGACCTAGACTCATGTAGTCCTAGAGCACATGGGAGCTGGAAAGGCAGTGGTCTAGAGGCACTGCAGGCACGTGCACACAAGGACCGCTCCAGCGATTACCCAGTCACGTGAGACTCAGGGGCCGTGGAGGGCGGTGCCGACTGGAAGGCAAGGCGGTCTCTTAAGCCCTGAGACTCCACCCATCCCAAGCTCAATAGAGGCTTCTTCAGTTTTGCAAGTCTGGTATCATAAGGCTGAATCCAACACAGAAGTTCTCCCAGCATAGTGAAAATGCTGAGACAAAGAAAGAGATCACAAACAAAAGAAATGGAGGGAAAAAAACGACTGGATAGAGTTCAAAACCACGCTTATAAGGTTTTTCAAGAATATGCTACAAAGTTGGATAAAGTTAGCGAGAGCCAAGAGGAGATGAAAAAGGACCACCTAGAGATACTGACTAAAATAAAAAATATTATACAGAGTCCTAACAGCAGACTAGAGAAAGGCAAGAATCAAGTCAAAAATTTGAAATATAAAGAAGCAGAAAACATTCAACTGGAAAAGCAAGAAGAGAAAAGAATCCAAAAATGTGAAGATAATGTAAGGAGCCTCTGGGACAGCTTCAAGCGTACCAACATCACAATTGTGGGGGTGCCAGAAGAAGAGAGAGAGCAAGATACTGAAAACCTATTTCAAGAAATAATGACTGAAAAATTCCCACATCTCGTGAAAGAAATAGACTTACAAGTCTAGGAAGCACACAGAACCCCATATAAAAGGAATCCAAAGAGGACCACACCAAGACACATCATAATTAAAATACCAAGAGCAAAAGACAAAGAGAGAATATTAAAAACAGCAAGACAAAAACAGTTCATTACCTACAAGGGAGCACCCATACGACTGTCAGCTGATTTCTAAACAGAAACCATGCAGGCCGGATGGGAGTGGCAAGAAATATTCAACGTGATGAACAACAAGAACCTACAACCAAGAATAATCTATCCAGCAAAACTATCATTCAGAATTGAAGGGCAGATAAAGAGCTTCACAGAGAAGAAAAAGCTAAAGGAGTTCATCAACTCCAAACCAGTATTATATGAAATGCTGAAAGGTACTCTTTTAGAAGAGGAAGAAGAAAAAGGCAAAAGCCAAAAAATTATGAACAACAAATACATATCTATCAAGTGAATCTAAAAATTAAGTGAATTAAAAATTTGATCAACAGAATAAACTGATGAATATAATAGAATCAGGAGCACAGAAAGGGAGTGGACTGATAATTCTCAGGGGGAAAGGGGTGAAGGGTATACAGGGAGAGACTGGACAAAAATCATACACCTATGGATGAGGTCAATGGGAGGGAGGTAAGGGCAGAGGGAAGGGTGGGAGCTGGGTGGAGGGGTGCTATGGAGGGGAAAAAAGAGAAACAAATGTAATAATCTGAATAATAAAGATTTAATTTAAAAAAATAAATAAATAAATATAGTATAATCAAGGTCTTATATAAATTAAGTTATATGAGAAGCCAATGTTTTCATAAGTAATTGAACCCAAGTAAAATCTAAGAACAGATTAGTAGCCACCATGAGGATTGCCTGGCATGGCAGCCGCCATGTTGGCCTCATGACTTGCCAGTCCCATGGCTGCTGCTATCTTGAAACAGCAAAGGCCAACCCCATTCCTTTGAATAAGTCAATGTCTCTGTGTAAGCAAGTTAAGTCTTCTAAAAAAGTTACTGAGACCTCCCATGATCCTTCTGTATATATAAATAAGCCAAAGGGATACTCTTTAAGAATGTAATAATAAATTTAACAAAAAAGAGAAATTTTAAAGTTTTGAAATCTCTTCCACTAATATTTACAATATAAACTAAGATTGTTATTAAAATATTAAATTTGACAGTAAAATAGTAGTCAACTTAATGTAAAGTTACGTGTAATATAGCCAGCTATTCGGCTATATTAGCCACTTCCAAGCAGCAGCCTTGTAGGTTGCTTGATATAAAGAAAGACGAAGATTTTTAAATAAAACTCTCTGTAACCTAAAAATTATTTTGGAAGGAAATAAACATAGGTTTCCTTCAAACATCTTAAGAACTAATTAAAAGTCTATAAATTCTGGCCTCTTAAACTAAAGTAAATAATTTGTGTTTTTGCCTCCCTGATAAATTTTATGTAAAGTTAAAGACTAACTGCAGAAACATAATGTCATTTACTATCCATAACCTAGGACACATAAAGTTAAAGTTAATAAATAAATTAACCTTATTTCAGACTAACTTAAATTGGCTACTTAAAATAGTGAATATTCAAGAAAATTTAATTGTACTAGACAAAAACCTGAATCTGAAGCACTAACTAAAATTTTTATTAATAGTTCATTTCATAGTAAAATTGCTAAACATGCTATGAATCCAAAGCAGTTATATTTCTGTGCAAAATAATTAAAATTAACTCAGGCATTAACCATTTTTACAGATGGATCCAGTTCTGGAAAGGATGGATCTACTGCATCAGGGGAGCAAAGGTGCTTCAAACCTCTTATATTTCAGTATAAATACAAGCTCTTATTTATGCCTTAACAGATTTTGCTATGGAGCCCATCAACCTATAGTGATAGTACTTATGTGGTAAGTATGACCAAAATTATTAAGACAGCTACAGTAATTCAAAGACACTTTTTCATTTATTTTTCAGCCTTCAAAATGTTATTTGAGAACAACAATTTCCATGTTTTATTGGAAGGCAATGTCCTCAGGGTGTTATCCATCTCCCTGTGCCAACTTTAGGGGTAAATCCTCGAGAACTTAAACCTAATCAAACCTGGCAAAATGGATGTCTCAATAGTAGAAAGAGCCAATCGTACTCTTAAAATGCAATTACTAAAACAAAAAGGGGGAGACGGATGTTATGTGTCACCTCAAAACAAACTTAGTCATGCTCTTTATACTTTAAAAATTTTGAATTGTGATGCAGACGATTGTACAGCAGCCGAAAGGCATCAGGCCTCCAACGAGTTAGCTGGGTGGAAGGAAGCACAAACCAGACAAGAGTTTAATCAGATTAATAATGTGTTTTATTAATAATGGGAAGAGTAAGTGTTTTATATCTATCCAGAAGGAGCAGCACAGCCAATTTGGGTGCCAGAGCAGCACGTGCGTCACCACAATGGACCCAGAGAAGCTTCTTGACCCTTCACTCAAAAGGACTGAGTTGTCCCAAAGACAGCAAAGCGGAAGAAGAAAACTGAAGGCTATGTAAGAGGCTGAGGTACCAATATGTGGTCAACTGAAGCTGACCAGTGATGCTCAGCAAGTGATGAAAGAACAGGGGGTTCGGGTAACCCCATCCAACCTTTTTCTTGCTATGATGGCACTTGTCAGCTGCCAGGTAAGTATGGCTGCAGCAGAAACTTACTGGACTTATGTTCCAGATCCCCCTATGATCAATCCAGCCACCTGGACCAGAGAATCAGTAACAGTGTTTACTAGCAACACTAATATGGTCGGGGGTAGCTCTGACAAGCATATAACTCCTTCTTCCCAAGGTGATTATACTTATAATGGCTTTAGTGGGGAGCTCCCTATTTGTTTATCAAAAGAGGGGACCTCAGGATGTTTGCAGCTTGGTCAAGAAAATAAGATGTCCTATGGAGGCACAAACATTGCGAACATTGAAAGCCCCTGTGATATGAGAAAATATGTTCAGACAGTTACTAAACTAGGATTTCCTAAGGCCACCGGATGGCTGTCTGATAAACATCCCCCGCTCCCCTCCTGCCCTAATAGCACCACTACTGAGTTGGGAGCATTTCCTCAATGGCAAAATTGCACCAATCCTGTACCAGTGAGACCTATTTCTGGATCTGACTTGTATGTATTAGATTGGTCCCACAGGCTTGATGCTAAATATCCCTATCACAAACCTATATAACTAGGAGGTTTTGTAGGTAATGTCTAACCACTAAAACAGGAAATTTACAGAAAGATCTGTGCGTTTAGCCACTGCTCTTGACTTTCTTAATTTTACTAGCTCTTTCTTAGCTAATACTAACTGAGCATGCACATCGAGCCCTTGCTATGGCTTATGAGCCTGTGTCCAGCCCCCATATGTATTGGTGACTGGAAATGTGAATATTATATCAACTGTCCTGGGAAAAGCATGCTTTGGGACTTATTATTTTTGGTATTGTTACCCTAGTTACTGTTATTGTATCTGCTGTTACTGCTTCTCTTGCTTTGACCCAAAGCATCCAGAATGCAGTTTGTCAATGAATTGCTCAGAACACCTCAACTACATTTCATGATCAAGAAGATATAGACAAAGGGCTAAAAACAAAGCTAAATGCTTTGAAAGCAGCAGAGATAGGACCAGGTAATCAATTAGAAAGTATCGAGATTAGATAGCAGCTGCACTGCCATGCAGCTTTTACATATATGTATGTTGACTTCAGCCCGCTATAACAGTTCTCTATAGGATTGGAATAAAATTAAGATGCACCTACAAGGAATATGGCATCATAATAATATCAATATAGACCTAGTGCAGCTACATAAACATGTGCAAGCCATTCAGAATGGTCATGATGAAATTATATTTCCGGCAAAACTGGCAAAAGAATTGCTGGATGATTTAAAAGAATTTAATCCATGGAATGTGTTAAAAAACACCGGCTGGTACCTAATTGGATTCCTTTGTGTACTACTAATCTTAACCTGCCTTTTTTCAGTCATCAGCAAGCTCCTGCGATCTTAAGTCTGAAGGCTCCAACTAGATGTCCACAAGCTACATTTAAAAATGAAAAACGAGGAAGATGTAGAGGGCCCTCCGGGAAGCCACGTGGGCATTCTTTAATTATTGTCAGTTGAACCCAAAGGCATCAGCAAGGTCATGCCCTGGGAACACACCTTGCCAAAAGGGCAAGGGTGTTGCAAGCTTGACCTTCATTTCAGCCCATGGTGTGAAGTAGGTTTTGATATCTAAATCCAGCCTACCACCAGAAATGCTCAGGGCCTACTTAAGAATGCAAATAATCTCCTTTGACTTGACCTTTTGGTGAAAGTTCCTGATATTTGGGAATATAAAATAAACACGCTGCATCGGCTCTGAGTCACTGTCCATCAGAAGAGGGCAGCAGTCCACCCGGCCCCAGCTTTCCTTTCTATCTCTGTGCCTTGTTCCTTTCTTTAATTCCTCAATCCCAAGCTCCTCTATTCAGGAACTGGACCTGCTTTCTAACTGCACTGGATGCAGAAAAGAGAGAAAATATTTACAATGTATCACTCCAGTTTTAAGGGACAAATTTTCAAGCTAATTTCTTCGTGGATAAAATTTTTTTCAACTCAGGTTGTAGTTTCATAGAAATATTTAATTTAATTATACACACACACACACACACACACACGGGGGAGGGGAGGACAAAGTAAATTTATAATTGTGGGTACTTGAAACAAGAGTTTATTCTTGTTATTACTTATTCATTATTGTATTATCAGAGGCCTGGTGCAAAAATTTGTGCACTGGTGGGGTCCAGAAAAGCCCAGCTGGGGAAAGGGGCCATGGGCGGTTGGCCGACCATCCCCGACCCCTGGTTGAACTCCCAGTAGAACTCCGGGACAAGGGGACAATTTGCATATTAGCCTTTTATTATATAGCAGCAGCTCACAAGCCACATGCAGTTCTTTGACCCCTTGAATGTGGCTCTTCCACAAAATACTACATGTGGACACGCACATACAGTGCAATTATAACTTCGTGGCCCATGCGCAGAAGTCGGTTTTCGGCTCTTAAAAGAAATTTCAATTGTTGTAGTGTTGACATTTGGCTCTGTTGACTAATGAGTTTGCCAACCACTGTTATATAGGATATTTTATGTGAACAATTATAAACCTACTTTTGCCCCACACCCTATAGGTATATTTGGAGACCCAGAAGGAAAGAGAAGAAAGAGAAGAGAGGGGAAAACAGACAAAGTATTTTAAGACAACATGGCTAAATTTGATGAAAACTATAAATCAGCAAGCCCAAGAAGTTCAACAAAACCCAAGCACAAGAAACATGAATAAAACTATACAAATGCATATTATAATCAAATTGTTCTAAACTAGTGATTAAAAAAAATCTTAAAAGCAGTCAAGAAAAAAAGAACATTACGTACAAAGAAAGATAACAATAACATCAGATTTCTCAGTGGAAACAAAACAAGAAGATAGTGAGGCAACATCTTCAAAGCTACTGCAAGGAAAAAAAGCATCAACCCAGAATTCTATACCCAGCAAAAATATCTTTCAAAAAATGAAAGTAATATACTTTTTCAGAGACATAAAAGCTGGAAAAATACATCACCAACACACTTATACTATACAAAACATGGTGGTTGTTAGGGATTGAGAGTAAGAGAGGAATGAGTTATTGTTTAATGTGTATGGAGTTTCATTATTTCACAAATGAAGAGTTCTGGAGATGAATGGTAGTAATGGTATCACAATATTAAGAAAGTATTAATACCACTAAACTTAAAAATGATTAAGAAGTAAATTTTATGTTATATTTTACCACAATTTTTTAAATAGAAGTAAAAACCAACAGAAATGTGCCAAAAGTAGATTAATCCAAAAATAAAATGGTGAAAACAGTTACACAATGATTTTCTACATATTTTTAAATGGGTTACAAATCTAGCACTTACCTTCACATTTAAAATGATAACATTTTCCAAGTAATAATACAGGAGAATTTCTACTAAAATACGTCTTTGTTTTCAACACCCAACCTAAATGAGAAAAAAATTGTTTTGCAATTAAAGGGTTATGCACTAAAAGTCTAGCAATATTTTCTTTTATTTAATTTCAAATCATCAACTATCATCTATGGATGTGCATTTTTTGCAAAAGTAGCAAAATATTTGGACAATAAACTGAAAATATATTTTTTAACTACATTCACTCCACTTAAAGAACATGAAAGAAAAAAATTATTTTAATTTACTTTCAAACAGGTAACAATGTTCTTATGGTATAAAAAAAGAATCTTTAATCCTTACCCAAAGATATATTTTTATTGATTTTAGAGAGGGAGGAGGGAAGAGAGAAGAAAATATTTATAAGTCATGTATTTGCTAAGTGATGTTTTATCTAGAGTATATAATTCAATAACAAAAGGACAACCCAATTAAGATGCCCAAAGAATTTGAATATATACTCCAAAGAATATATACATATAAGGCCAATAAGTACATGAAAATATGTTTAATATTATTGTTCATCAATGAAATGCAAACCAAACTCACAGTAAGATACTTCACAACCACTACAATGGCTCTAATAAAAGAATGGAAAAGGCATGGGTGAGGATGGGGAGTAATTCAAACCCTCAAACGTTAAAAGTGGGGATGTAAAATGGTGTAGCCACTTTGGAAAAGTTTGGCAGTTCCTCAAAAAGTTAAACTTAGAGTTAACATATGATCTAGAAATTCTACTCCAAGACAACAGAAAACATGTTCATACAAAACCTTGTATACAATGGTCAGAGAAACACTATTCATATTCCAAAATGCAGAAATAACCTAAATGCCCATCAACTGATGAATGGGTAAAGAAATGTGAATAATACAATGAAATATTATTCAGTCATATAGAATAAAATACTGATATATACATGCTACAACATGGGTGAACTTTGAAAACATTAAGTGAAAAGGGTCAGACACAAAAGGTCACAGGTTATATGATTTCATTTATATGAAATGTCCAGAATAGGGAAATCCATAGTTATAGAAAATAGACTGGTGGTTGCCAGGGGTTGGACGGAGGTGTAGAGGAATAAAGAGTAGCTACTAATGGGCATGGGGTTGCTTTTTGAGCTAAAAATATATTCTGGAATTAGATAGTGATGATGGTTGCACAACCTTGTGAATACACTAAAAACCACTGACTCATACACTTTAAAAGGGTGTCTTTTATAGTATATAAATTATATCAGAGGCCCAGTGCAAGGATACTAGAAGTATCCTTGGCCTGGCCTGCACCTTCTTGCAATCCGGGACCCCTCAGGGGATGTCAGAGAGCTGGTTTCAGCCCAATCCCCAAAGGCCAGGCCAAGAGACCCCACCGGTGCACGAATCCATGCACCAGACCTCTAGTATGCATATAAAATCTTTGGTTTATCTCTTCCTGCCCTCCCGCCCTCTTTCCCCTTCTCTCTGAGATTCTTAAGTCTGTTCCATGTTTCCATGCCTGTGCATTGAGCATCTGCCCCTGGTGGTCAGTGTATGTCATAACTACATTGTCGCATGGTCACTTAAGCTTTTATATATATAGATCTCAACTTTAAAAAGTAATGTTCATAATTTTCAGAATGCAATGTCATGTTATTATCAAATTATAACTATCTAAATAGCTAGCTGGCCATGACTTCCAGTGAACCAGGAGGTAACTGCCAATAGGTTTTACCTGAATTTGCAGTAACAAGGAATTTCACTAAATTTTATCATTTTTATTTTATGGCTATGAATTTCTTCTTGTTGAACCTGGTTCTGCTGAGTATTTCTCCATTTCTGAAAGCTTTTTCACTTCCTATTTGTTTTTAGTCTGAAGTGAGCTTCAAAAATACCATAAGATTGGTTTCCAGTTTGTTGAGGGTTAGGGGGTTGGGTGAAAAAGGTAAAGGGAGTATGAAGTACAAATTGGCAGTAACAAAATAGTCATGAGGATGTAAAGAACAGCATAGGAAATATAATAAATAATATTGTAGACTATGTATGGTACTATACTTACTAGAGGGATTGCTTCATAAGTTATGTAAACATCTAGCCACTGTACTGTACACCTGAAACTAATATAATACTGAAAGTCAACTATAACTGACAAAATTAAAAACAAACAAAAAGAAATAAACTATAAAATAAAACAAAAAATAAAAAAGCATGCCATATGATTCTTCCCTCTTGGATTTGGTTGCAAACCAAGATTAACTAGTTAAAAATAAGGGTCTGAGGGCACTTCCAGGAGAAATTCATAAGTATCAACGCATGAACTTTATACTGTCTGTTTTGTGTGTTCAGAGGTCTATTTTGCTTACTTTCTGGTTCATGAGGTTTCCTGAAAGTAAGTCTAAAAACAGAGGTACTAACATCACATGAATAAATTGTTTGGAATTAAAAAAAAAAGAGGGCACATAAGCATGCTTTAGTTTCTAAGCATTGTTTATGATGATATTTGGTTCTTACTTCAGGAGACATTCTTATCTACATTCCTTACAGAAATATATCATTCAATGAGAACCTTAAGCAATTGTCAGTGATTTAATAAGGAAGATGATACACATCTTCAAATATATCTTTGGATTTATACAATTTTTAAATCAAAATACTTACTATATTTCATGTTGTTCCAAGCAGATACAAATTTAGTTTTTAGCTTGTCAACTTCTTCTATTCCTGTGGCCTCCATATTCAAATTCTAAAGAAATAGCCATCACTTGATTTCATTCTTCTACAGAGTTTAATCTTTTGTACTGACTAAAAGAAAAAAGTTAAAGAGAAACAAGTAATAAGTTCATGTTACATGGTACAATACCTGCTAAAGTTATTTGAGTTACTAAATAAAATTTGAATTTGAAATAAGCAAACCAATTTCTCATTTTATAGAACAGATTATAATATATTCAATAAATATTTTAAATTAAAAAAAACACTTAATACTAAATCTACAATATAAATTAACATATAAAACTAGACAATAATCTCTCCCAGATACAATTAAAAACAATAAGTTAACTTACTAACATAGCTCAGCATTGGTACTTTGTGCAACTGTTCAATATTTGTTTTATTTGTAATTAGAGATGATTTGAAATCTTATGAAAAATTATTACTATCTTCAGAATGGAAGCTTCCACTCATATTAAGTCCCTGCTTTCATATAAAACCTAAATTTTTGTTTTATTTTAAATTAAAATAAAAATTTTGTTTTATTTTATTTTAAATTTCCTACAATTACTGCCTATCTTAATATTGCAGCATTTAAAAAAATAGAAAGGCTTAAATTTACAACAGGAAATGTTTTCTTACTTTAAAATAAGAATAAATGTAGCTCATAAGTGTTTGTTTTTTAACTAACTTGAGGGGAAAATAGAAATGTGTAATATTATCTGAAAGAGGAACAAATTATAATTCAAAATGTTTGAGCTTATTTGCAATAATTCACAGACAGTTTACTTTTCAGGAAAAGGCTGCACAGAACATTACACTTTTAAGGTTATAAATATCTACTCATTTCTCTAACAACAGACATTCCATTTTAAAACACGTATTAAAAGCTATTAATTATAAATCATAGTTGAGGCAGGAGAAAACATAGTCCATTGGAAGAATTTAAAAAGCCAAGGTGAAGCGAGCACAGAAAATCCAAAAAAGAGTAACACAAGCTGTGGCTACAGGGCTGGGCAGGGGCCAGAGCACACAGGGCCTTGTAGACTATGTTAAGAATTTTGTTCTTTACCCAAGCACCTGGTTTCAAACAGATTCTGTGAGTTTATTTGACTTCAACAACAGCACAGAGAATAGACTGAAAAGGGACAAGAGTAGGTAGTGAGAGTATACTACTGTTGTACAAGACTATAATACCTAATAATAGACAAACATGTAAATTGACCGTACCTCCACTACACCATCAGCCCATCAGGAGTGGTATATAAATTAACCCAACAAAAATGGCAGTTAATTTGCATACACAGATGCCAAGTGACGGGGGCAGGGCACTTGTGTCATCGCCATGGTGAAGACACAGGTGTTCTGCCCCACCCCTGGTCTCTCAGGGCCTCTAGGGAGCATGGGAAGGCAGGGCTGGAGCAGAAAGAGGTGGCTCCAGGGCCTGAGTGGAAAGGGGCTGGGCCGGAGTGGAAATGCGGTGCCAGCAGCCAGGGAAGGGAAAGCCAATTCTAGCACGAATCTTCGTGCATCGGGCTTCTAGTAAGTGAAATAATAGTAGGTTGCACTGGAGGTGTGGGAATGGAGATATATAGGTATATGAGAAAAAGTGTCAAAAAATCAGAAAGTCTTAGTGATAAAATGGATGTGGAAGATGAGAAACAGGTATATGTCAAGGATAAACTCAACCAGGTTCCTGGCTTATAAAATTAAATAGATGTTGCCAATCACTGAAATATTAGGAGAAGGGCAGGCTAGAGGGAGATCATGAATTTGATTTATGTGGAGTGTGAGATCCTTCTGAGAGAAACAGTACAGAATCATTATTTATTTAATCATTTGGTAAATTATTGTCAGGCACTATTCGAGGCAATGCAGATAAAGCTTAGAACAAAGGCAGTGAAATATAACAGGTTCTTGAATAAAGTCATTTCGTTCAACATCATTTAGTTATATAATGTTGGTAAAATGTCACAGGAACTTAATTCTTGTTTGTATCAATTAACATAGGGG
Organism: Lasiurus cinereus; assembly: GCA_011751065.1. Taxonomy (NCBI): domain Eukaryota; kingdom Metazoa; phylum Chordata; class Mammalia; order Chiroptera; family Vespertilionidae; genus Lasiurus; species Lasiurus cinereus. The sequence continues at coordinate 28,430,150 of JAAGEH010000030.1, read as the reverse complement.
GCAATTGCTTTAATTACATATCATTTCACTTAAAGTTGCAGAGTCTGTCAACAACATGAAGTGCAGACTACTATACTTCTGTCACAAGCTTACATTCTAGATATAGTTTAGAGAGAACAATAAGGCCATTGGTTTATATAGATCTGGAGCTCAAGCATGAGGTCTAGGCTTAAGCTACTAATTTGAGGGCTACTGATATACAAGTAAAAATTACAGCTACAAATATGTTCCTCCAGACCTTTGCCTTGCTCATGTTTATACCCTCAGCCCTGAAGATGACAGTCAAGGCCCTTCATGAAATGACATCTGTCCCCTTACTCAGTTTCCTCTTTTGCTTCTCCTTCACATGCACCATATCCTCAAGGCATCCTATATAATAAAAGGCTAATATGTAAATTGACTGAACAGCAGAATGACCAGCCACTATGATGCACAATGACCACCAGGGGACAGATGCTCAATGCAGGAACTGCCTCCTAGTGGTCAGTGCACTCTCACAGAGGGAGCCCCACTCATCCAGAAGCCCTGAACAACGCTAAGGATGTCTGACTGCCAGCTTATCCCCCGAGGGCTCCCAGACTGCAAGAGGGAGCAGGCTGGGCTGAAGGACCCCCTTCCCTGAGTGCATGAATTTCATGCACCAGGCCTCTAGTTTTTAATACTATTGGATAGATGCTCCTCCTCTTTCCTCATAGAATACTTCCTCTATCACAGCACTCATCACACTGTATTGTAATTATTTGTTTCTTACCTGTCACTTCCACTAGACTAGCAATTTTCAACTTTTTTTTATCTCATGGCATATATCAACTAATTACTAAAAGTTTGTGGCATACCAAAAAATATTTTTGTCATTCTGACAAAAAAGGCCCTAGCTGGTTTGGCTCCATGGATAGAGTGTAGTCAGTCTATGGACTGAAGGGTCCTGAGTTAAGATTCTAATCAAGAGCACATGCCTAGGTTGTGGGCTCAATCCACAGTGGGGGGGATATGCAGGAGGCAGTCAACCAATGATTCTCATCACTGATGTTTCTATCTCCCTTTCTCTCTAAAAATCAATAAAAATATATATTTTTTAAATCTGACAAAGAAATGGGTATAATTTTATTAATTTATTTAAAATAATAATAGTATTAGTAGTAATTACCTGCCCTTTTTGCTTCAAAATGACTTTTTTAAAAATAAGTCTTTATTGATTTTACTGATTTCAGAATGGGATGGAGCCAGCAACCCAGGCATGTGCCCTGACCAGGAATTGAACCAGCGACCTCCTGGTGCATGGGATGATGCTCAAACAACTGAGCCACACTTGCTGGGCTCTAAAGAGACTTCTTAAAAAATAAGGTGACTATACTTGTATATAAGGATTTCTAGAACTGAGAATTAACCAATCAGATGCAACTTTATTATGCAACATGACCAATAAGATGCAACTCCATTGTATGACCTATATATTTATGGCTCAAGACAGGACACCCAACAATTATTATTGTGTTGGCTGTTGTCATTTTTTAATTTGACCATCTAAGGGAAAAGAGGTCAGTGCCCCTGACTAAATAGTCAGGTATTACATGTTTTAAAAATTATTGCAGCATGAGGGACTGAGGGGAAAAAGAGAGAGAGAACTAATGGACATGGGCAACAGTGTGGTGATTGCGGGATCAGGGGTGATGGAGGAGGTGGAAGAGCGCATGGGGGGATAAATGATGATGGAAAAAAATAAATTAAAAAAATTATTGTGGCACACTGATTTGAAATTGCTGCACTAGTCAGTAAACTTTTTAAAAATATATATATTTTACTGATTTTCCACAGAGAGAAAGGGAGAGGGACAGAGAGCCAGAAACATCAATCAGAGAGAAACATTGATCAGCCGCCTCCTGCACACTCCCTACCGGGGATGTGTCTGAAACCAAGGCACACGCCCCTGACCGGAATCGAACTCAGAACCCCCTAGTCCGCAGGCCGACGGTCCATCCAATGAGCCAAACTGGCCAAGGCAGTCAGTAAACTTTTTGAAGATCCTTAATGTCTGCCTGGCATGTGATTGGTCTTAAAAATATGTTTATTAAATGAATCAGTGAATCAAGAAATTAATGAAATGTAGGTATATCACTAATAACACTTTTTTTTTGCCAGCTATAATTAGAATTTTTAAACTAACAACTAGAATTTTTTAAAAAAGGAAAAAAATTATTTCCTCCAGAAAACTGCATAATTTAACAAAAAAGGAAAAAGCTTATAAAATGTGTGAATTATATATACTGCATCCACATTTAAAAAGTCTCCAAAGAGTTTGTAAAAATAGAGAAACATTCAGCAGTGTCTAAAAGTTTATGTATAACATACTGGCATAGAAAGAAATATTGATAATATTTTCCCTAAATGTAAAATCATGTAGTTATTTTTATATCACTATTATTAACCTTTTCCAAATCTTACAGAAAGAATATATGTAATTTATATAATTTTAAACATTTATTTTTAAAAAGCCACCATGAATCTTCTAAATCTAAAACGTTTAAAATAAGAGTCTATACATCTATGTATATTCTTCCTAAGTTAGGAAAAAAAAGTGGGCCATAGGGAAAACTTCAGTTCAAAGAGTTCTCAACACCAGCTACCAGAAACCTTTAGACAGTCCTTATCAAGAGTGTGAAAGTCAAGATGCCATAAAGTGGGGGGGGGAGGAGAAAAGACAAAGTGAGGAATTTTGCATGGGGAAAGTCTGTTATCTTAAATAATGACTTCTAAATAAATAAATAACCAAGGTCAGATGCTATGAAAGAAACAGAAATTAATGAGAAAGATATTCTTGACTATTCTAAAAGAATACTTCTATCATTGTTATAGAGAGTAGATGAGAATAAAATTTTTATAGGTAAAATATATGGACCCCTGAAAAATTTTGTTGTCATACTTTTATAGTTTTCTTTGCATGTGCATCTTTATCACTTATATTACTTTTTGTTTTCCTGGACCTTTATGTTTCCGGGAGTGTCAAGAGATGAGCTATTATGAACATTGTATTTCAAAACCGAATACCGATGCTTTCTCATGATTTTTTATAAACTATATCTGAACACTTTTGCATTGTGTGGATAATTAGAGAAAATCCTTTACTTCTTCTTTACCTAAATCTTGTCATGTGTAGGTATATCTAAGGGCAATAGAGGTAGTTCTAGATACTAGTGGCCCGATGCATGAATGAAGGAAGAAGATTCGTGCAATAATGGGTCTTCGTTCCCCTGGCTGCCAGCACCGCCTTTGCTCTGGCCAGGGCCGCCTTTCTGCCTTCCTATGCTGCCCAGAGGCCCAGAGCAGCTGGAAAGGTGTGGAATGCCTGTGTTGTCTTGTCACTATGGTGACAACGCAAGCGTCCTGCCCCATCCCCAGCCGCTCATTGCTATTGCTTATTTAATAATTCAGTATTGTTTTACTTTTCACATAACTAAAATTGAATTTAAATCTTCTAGAAAAACAGAAACCCATTTTATTTCTACAACAAAAATTTAAATGACTATTTCTAAGAATCCTAACTTTAAAGCAAGGTTGAATTTGAAAAGTGATCCCTTAAACCATCTTGGAAAGTTTTATAAATCAAAACACTTTAAAAAGGAATAACCAAACATTCCAAATGAGAAGATTTGTTTTACTGCATATTAAAATACTTACAAAACTATAGTAACTAAAATTTAGTAATACTTAAATTTATTATTTTTATTAGCAAAAGATGACACTGAATAAAACATGAGAGGGAGTAGGGAAAAAATACAAGCACATTTGAGAATTTAGTACCTGCTATGAGTTATATTTCATATTAATGAGAAAAGATGGCTAATTTAATAAATAATACTAGAATAATAAGCTAGCCAGTTTAAAAAATAAAGCTACTTCACATTATAAATTCTAGATGAGTCACACATATGACACATATGCATCTACAAAGATAGTATTTATTAAAGAAATTTTTATTAAAATTGTTTTAACAATGTTATAGAAAAGGCCTTTCTCAGTATGGTATGCAAAACTAGAAATCCAAAAGAAAAATGTAATTACATAAAAATAAAAATTTCTATATAGGAAGAAGAAAAAGAATGTTAATAAGTTTGAGTTACAATTCAGTAATTAGGAAAAATTCAATACTTATTATATATAGACAAAATATTAATGTCCCTAATATACAAAGAGCTCTACCATATCAATAACAAAAAGAAAAACCCAAATGGAACACAAGACAGCCATTGTAAAAGAAAATATTTTGACCCTTACTAGTACTAGATCAAAGTAATTAATTCACACTAAAAGAATTTCATATTGCCTTAACTGGTTGGGCTCAGTGGATAGAGTATCAGCCTGTCAAGGGCGTGTACCTTGGTTGCTGGTACATCCCCAGTAGGAGGTGTGCAGGAGACAGCTGATTGATGTTTCTCTCCCATCAATGTTTCAAACTCTCTGTCCCTTTCCCTTCCTCTCTGTAAAAAAATCAATAAAATATATATTTTTAAAAAATAATTTCATATAATCATCACAAGAGATGAAATTGTTGAGCCTGAGAAAGCAAGCATTTTACATACTTATTTCTCAAATAATAAACTCCTTCAAAGAAGAGAATGTGTCTTGCTCAGTACTATATCCTCACATCTAGCACATCAGTATACTAATGCTGAATTATGACACATACATATTATAATGATATAAATTTATATTTATCATTATAAAAATCTATCCAGCGAACATATGTGAGGCAAAACTGATAAAACTGAAGAAGACATACATGAATCCACTATGATAGTTGGATTTAACAACCCTCTATCAGAAATGGGTAGAGAATCCAAGATGGCGGCATAGATAAACACCTACACTGCTGCCTCGCACAACAATTTCAAAACTACAACTAAAAGACAGAACGGACATCATCCAGAATCACAGGAAAGCTGGCCGAGTGTAAGTTCTACAACTAGAAGGAAAGAGAGGGGCTCCCGGAGACCCAGAGGAGCTGCAAAAAGCCGAGGTACGGAGACACGCGCACGGAGAGAGCGGGTGCCAGAGTGCCTGGCTGACTTTCTCTGGCGGGAGGGAAACAGAGACTCCCAAAGGCATTGAACCCCTTATCCTACGACACTAAACCCCAGATCCAGCCGAAACTCATACGGGGGAGTTTGGACTGTGAAAAGGGAGAAGTGCACAGAAATTTAGGGGAGTCGCAAAAGATCAAGTCTGGTCGCGCACACGCACGGTGCTGCGCGGAGAACAGATTGCTGATTGTGCCACTGGCTTTCGCGAGTGGGCGAAAGACAGACCCTCCCAACTGTGCCACTTCTGAGTCCACTGGGCCCCTGTTTCGGGCGAAATCCTGGGGACCTAGATCGTGTAGTCCTGGTGCGCAGGGGAGCTGGAAAGGCAGCGTTAGAGGCACTGCGGGCGCGCGCACAAGGACCGCTCCAGCGATTACCCAGTCACGTGAGACTCAGGGGCTGTGGAGGGCGGGGCCGACTGGAAGGCAAGGCGGTCCCTTAAGCCCTGAGACTCCATCCCAAGCTCCACAGAGGCTTCTTAGGTTTTGCGTCTGGTAACATAAGGCTGAATCCAACACAGAAGTTTCACCGGCATAGTGAAAATGCCGAGACAAGGGAAGGGATCACAAACAAAAGAAATGGAGGGAAAAAAACGACTGGATATAGAGTTCAAAACCACGCTTATAAGGTTTTTCAAGAATATGCTAGAAAAGATGGATAAATTTAGCGAGAGCCAAGAGGAGATGAAAAAGGACCAACTAGAGATACAAAAGAGCCAACTAGAGATGGAAAAGGTCCTACTAAAGATGATAAAGGACCAAATAGAAATTAAACATACACTGACTGAAATAAAAAATATTATACAGAGTCCTAACAGCAGACTAGAGAAAGGCAAGAATCAGTCAAAACTTTGAAATATAAAGAAGCAGAAAACATTCAACTGGAAAAGCAAGAAGAAAAAAGAATCCAAAAATGTGAAGATGGTGTAAGGAGCCTCTGGGACAGCTTCAAGCGTACCAACATCAGAATTGTGGGGGTGCCAGAAGAAGAGAGAGAGCAAGATACTGAAAACCTATTTAAAGAAATAATGACTGAAAACTTCCCACATCTGGTAAAAGAAATAGACTTACAAGTCCAGGAAGCACACAGAACCCCATATAAAAGGAATCCAAAGAGGACCACACCAAGACACATCATAATTAAAATACCAAGAGCAAAAGACAAAGAGAGAATATTAAAAGCAGCAAGAGAAAAACAGTTTATTACCTACAAGGGAGCACCCATAGGACTGTCAGCTGATTTCTCAACAGAAACAATGCAGGCCAGATGGGAGTGGCAAGAAATATTCAACGTGATGAATAGCAAGAACCTACAACCAAGAATAATCTATCCAGCAAAGCTAACATTCAGAATTGAAGGGCAGATAAAGAGCTTCACAGATAAGAAAAAGCTAAAGGAGTTCATCAACTCCAAACCAGTACTATATGAAATGCTGAAAGGTACTCTTTTAGAAGAGGAAGAAGAAAAAGGTAAAAGACAAAAAATTATGAACAACAAATACATATCTATCAACAAGTGAATCTAAAAATTAAGTGAATTAAAAATTTGATCAACAGAATAAACTGGTGAATATAATAGAATAAGGAGCACCGAAAGGGAGTGGACTGATAATTCTCAGGGGGAAAGGGGTGAGGGGTGTACAGGGAGAGACTGGACAAAAATCATACACCTATGGATGAGATCAATGGGAGGGAGGTAAGGGCAGAGGGAGGGGTGGGAGCTGGGTGGAGGGGTGCTATGGAGGGGAAAAAAGAGAAACAAATGTAATAATCTGAATAAAAAAGATTTAATTTAAAAAAAAAAGAAATGGGTAGATGCAGCAGGCAGAAAATCAGTGAAGACATAGTTGAACTCAACAGCACCACCAATCAACTAGTGTAATTGGCATCTATAGACTATTTCACCCAAAAACAGCAGATTAAGTCTCCTTAATTTCACATAGAATATACACCAAGATAGACCATAGTCTAGGCTATAAAATAAACCTTAACAAATTTAAAAGAGTAGAAATCATACAACGTCTACTCTTTCCACAATGGAATTAAACTAAAAATCAGTGAAAAGATAGATGGAAATTCCCAAAATACATGAAGATTAAATATTATGAACAACTCTATGCTCAAAAATTTGATTACCTAGTTTAAATAAACCAATTCCTTGAAAGACATAGTCCGCCAAAACTCACACAGAAAAAGTAGACAATCTGAATAGGACTATATCTATTAGATACTGAATGAATAATTAATGACCTTCCAAAACAGAAAGCTTCAGGCCCAGATAGCTTCAGTAGTGAATTCTACCATACATTTAAGGAAGAAATTATTACCAATTCTCTATAATTTCTTCCAGAAGATAGAAACACAGGGAATACTTCCTAATTCCAACACCAAAGGCACAACCCCTGAAAGAAGTAACTGACAAGCTGGACTTCATTAAAATGAAAAACTTCTGCTCTGAGAAAGGCAATGTCAAGAAAATGAAAAGACAAGCCACAGCCTGGGAGCAAATCTCTGCAAAAGACACAATTGGTAAATGACTACTATCCAAAATAGACAAAAAAACTTCTAAAACTCAAAAATAAGAACATGAACTACAGCCAACTTAAATATGAGCCAAAGATCTTACCGAAGGAGATATTCAGAAGGCAAGTAGGCATGTGAATATATGCTCCACATCAATGTTAACAAGAAAATCAAATTAAACAATAATGAACTACCACTACAAACTATTAGAATGGCCACGTTCAAAACACTGATAACACCAAATGCTGACAAGCTTGTAGAGCAATATAATACTCTCTTTCATTGCTCATAGAAATTATTTTGAATCTGAGGTACAGATACTTTGGAAGACAGTTTGTCAGTTTCGTACAAAACTGAACACTCTCTTATGATATGATCTAGCAATTGCATTCTTGGTATTTACCCAAATGAAATAAAAACTTGTATCTAAACCAAAAACCTGTATACCAATGTTTATAGCAGTTTATTCATAACTGACAAACCTGGTAACAACCAGATGTCCTTCAGTAATGGATAAAAACTGTGGTATATCCAGACAATGGAATATTATTCAGCACTAAAAAGAAATGAGTTATCAAGTCAAGAAAATATATCAAGAAAAACCAAATGCATTATTTCTAAGTGAAAGAAGCTAATTTTTAAAAGCTACATACTGTATGATTTCAACTGTATGACATTCAGGAAAAAGCAAAACTATGAAAACAGTGAAATGATCAGTGGTTGTCAGAGTTTGGGGGCATGTGGGAAGAGGATGAAAAGGCAGAACACAGAGGATTTTTTGAGAATAGTGAAACTGTGTATGATACTTATAACTGTGGATACATGTCATTATACATTTATCCAAACTCTTAAAATGTACAGCAGCAAATCTGAATCTTACTGTAAACTATGGACTTTGGATGATAATGATGTGTCAATGTAATAAATTAAACATTTGTTGACAGTGATGTAGATAGTAGAGGAAGTTGTGTATGCTGGAAGGGAACTCTGTATACTTTTAATTTTGCTGTGAACCTAAAATTGCTCTAAAAATAAAGTTTATTAATTATTTTTAAAAGGAGGTATCTAGGGCATAGAATGAGAAGAAAGAACAGCATGAATATATGATATATATTTTGCATCACACACATATATATGCATAAAACAATGTCTAGAAGTCCATAATGTTCAAAGTAGAATCTCTAAGAAATGAAATACCATTTCTACTTTCTTTTTTATATTTTACTATCAAAATGATTTACATTGAGCTTCTTTTAAAATAAATTATTCAAAATAAATTACTGAAGTGAAAAATTGAATTAAATTCAAAACACAAAATTACAAATGCGTTGGAGAAGAGAGCAAGATGGTGGCATAGGTAAACACCTAAACTGCTGCCTCACACAACCATTTCAAAACTACAAATAAAAGACAAAGTAGACATCATCCAGAACCACAGGAAGGCTGGCTGGGTAGAAATTCTACAACTAGAAGAAAAGAGAAAAGCACACTGAGACTTAGAGGAGCTGCAGAAGGCAGAAGTATGGAGACACACTTGTGGAGAGGGCGGGCAACTTGAGTATGCGGCTGGCTTTCACAAATGCAAGGGAAACAAAAGCTCCCAAAGGCACTGAATTCCAGTTCTGGTAAGACTCTGGGGACCCAGACTCATTCGGAGAGAAACTGGACTGTCAGGAAAGAGAAAAGCACCCTGAGACTCAGAGGAACTGCAGAAGACAAAGACACAGAGCCACGCACACTCAGAGATAGCTGGCAACTGAGTACGCAGCTGGCTTTCTCAGCTGGGAGGGAGACAGAAGCTCCCTACTGCTCTGAACTCCAGTTCCGAGTGAGATTCTGGGGACCCCAAACTCATTCGGGGAGAAACTGGACTGTCTGGCAGTGGGCAAAACTCAAGGGTGGCTTTTTCTCAGAGGTACTTGCAGGGATTACCCAGGGGGCGTCTTAGGGCAGGGCTGATGGGAAGCCATGGCTGGCTGCTCAACCATGAGACTCTGCCCCATTCAAGCTGAGTACAGAGGCTTTTGCAAGTCTTGTTTCATAAGGGTGTCTTTAGCACAGAAATTATCCCGCATAGACACAGCTGATCCTCACAGCCAATTAGCCTGGATGTCAATTACTCGCAGTGATACCAACAACAATCAAGGCTTACCTACAACAAGACTGTGTACACAGGCCACAAAAGGGTGCACCAAGAGTGTCCACCTCAGGTAACTGGGGAGGCTGAGCCATTGGGTCCTATAGGACACATAGTACACAAAGCCACTCTATCAACTCAGGGAAGCAGCAAAGATGTGGAGACAAACAGATAACAAATTAAGGAAATGGAGGAAAGCAAACAACTGGATATAGAGTTCAAAACCACAGTTATAAAGTTTTTCAAGAATTTCCTAGAAAAGGTGGATAAATAGCAAGACCCTCAAGGATATAAAAAAAAACTAGAAATTAAGCATACAATGACTGAAACAAAAAATAATATACAGAGATCTAACAGCAGATTAGAGGATTGCAAGAATTAAGTCAAAGATTTGAAATACAAAGAAGCAAAAAACACCTAACTGGAAAAGAAAAAAAGAAAAGAGAATCCAAAAATATGAAGATAGTGTAAGGAGCCCCTCGGACAACTTTGAGCATACCAACATCAAAATTATGGGGGAGCCAGAAGAGAGAGATCAAGATACTGAAAACCTACTTGAAGAAATAATGACTGGAAACTTCCCCTACCTGGTGAAAGAAATAGACTTACAAATCCAGGAAGCACAGAAAAACTCAAACAAAAGGAATCCAAGGAGGACCATACCAAGACACATCATAATTAAAATGCCAAGAGCAAAAGATAGAGAATATTAAAAGCAGCAAGAGAAAAACAGTTAGTTACCTACAAGGGAGCGCCCATACGATTGTCAGCAGATTTCTCAACAGAAACTATGCAGGACAGTTGGGAGTGGCAAGAAATATTCAAAGTGATGAATAACAAGAACCTACAACTAAGATTACTCTACCCAGCAAAGCTTTCATTCAGAATTGAAGGTCAGATAAAGAGGTTCACAGATAAGAAAAAACTAAAGAATTCATCACCACCAAACCAGTATTATATGAAATGCTGAAAGGTATTCTTTAAGAAAAGGAAGAAGAAAAGGTAAAGATAAAAATCATGAACAACAAATACATATCTATCAACAAGTGAATCTAAAAATCAAGTGAATAAAAAATCTGAAGAACAGAATAAACTGGTGAATATAAGAGAATCAGGGGCATAGAAAGGGAGTGGACTGACAATTCTTGGGGGAAAGGAGTTTGGGAGTGTGGGAAGAGACTGGACAAAAATCGTACACCTATGGATGAGGACAGTTGTGGGGGACTTAAGGGCAGAGGGTGGAGTAGGAACTGGGTGGAAAGGAGCTATGGGGGGAAAAAAGAACAACTGTAATAATCTGAACAATAAAGATTAAAAAAATAATTACAAATGTGTCCAGGTCATATTAAATTCTAACAAAATGACTAAAACTGCTTGACTAAGAAACCCCCAACAAGACATTCTGTTATAACGAAATTCCTAAACAGTCTATAAGAAAGATAAAAATGCTGACACAAAGTAATTTTTCCTTTTTAAAATAAACAACTTCATTCTTGTGGTTCTTAAAGACATCGGATTCAGCTATTTAGTCATGCAGAAAACTTTAACTTCCTCAAAATAACTCCCCAGGCCAGCTTTGGCTAAATAAAATGACTTGACGGATATTCCTTAATCCATAACTTTTGTTTCTCCTAAACATAAATTTGGTGAGCTTGGAAAGAGGAAAAAGAATAAACTAATATTTTAGTCCATTCAGTTTATTAAAATGTTTTATTTATATTTGTATGAAATAAGTCAAAGAAAAGCAAGTTAAACAGTACTTCTACTTAACTACAAATGAGCAAAAGCACAAATGAAGAAACCATAATGAACTTTAAGAATAATAGTCTCCCTGCAAAATTCTAAATTATTTTTAGCCACAATTTCACTTTCCAAAAGCTTTCTTAACTAAAAATAAAATTAAAATTCATTGTCTATCAACTATAATGTGCAGTGATAATTTACTCATGATCCAGCACATGTAGATCTGCTATGGAACCTAAAATAGGCTTGACTATCCCAGTGATCAAACTCAAACATCAAAATTCCTGTTTATTTTATGTCAGAGCCTCCGTCTGGAAAATCGCCAGAATAACATTCTTCACGATTTCCAAACATTTTTTAAATAGATTTATAGCCTATTACTTAAAACTTTGGGAAACTAATAACCTTTTTCAAGTAAACTTTTGTTACTAATGCATATTAAAACAAATCTTTCCATCACCATTTCCATATTTCTGTTCCCTGTTTATATTGTGACAAATCCATTTTTAATTAAAAGGTAACAGCATTAAACAGGAGAAAACTTTATCTCACTAAACATAGATAAAGCTACCAGATGAGGTTATTATTAAACTTTATTGTTAATGATGTGAAAAGCAGAGTCCTTTTGGAAGTCAGGGCTACAGCATTTGATATGAAAATCATCAAATGAGACCCAGATGTCATTTTTAGAGTCACTTTTCTAACCGTAACCATGCATTAAGACAGTCAATAAATTATAAACTGATAAATGTAAAATGGTACTCAAACCAATGTCCTTGAAGGGCAGATGAAGGTAATCAGCCTCTCCAATATGGCAATAGATAGAACATTTTACCCACTGAGGATTTAAAGCCAAGTAAAAGCTCCTGGGAGACAGAACTTTAGGGAATGATTCTACAGAATATATCTTAGCCACATAGTATGACCAATAAAAACACTGCAGACTTCCAGTACTTGTGTATGCTTGAGCATCTTCCCCAAATAATATTCTGCAACAAGATAAAATATAGATATTGATTTAGAATGTTTGATGTGCTTTTAGCTGCACAATCAAATAAAATGAAGTGTGAGGTCCACTCTAAGTTGTTCATCTACTACAACCTTTTCTACCTGCTTGCATTTTTAGTAACAAATAGCAATCCCCTGTCTGACCTTAAATGTCTTTCAATATGTTGATCTGTCATCTCTGCTCTCTTATTTCTTATCTCCAACTCAGTTCTTTGTTTATAGAAACATCAATTATTGTATCCATTTTCACTCCCTCTCTTTACTTATACTTGCCAGTCCTCTATCCTCATGCACTGAACTTTGTGTTCAGGTCATAAACTTAGCATGCTTATTGCTTTTAAGTGGCAAGAAAAAGAGAACAATGTAGTATGTATTTGGACTGTCCCCTTTCAGAGCTAAGGACTAGTAAAGTAGATGACAGTGAGATAAAGACAAAAGACTGAGAAAAGGAAAGGCAACATGATGAGGGCAGGACGCACCTATTCAGAAACCTGATTTTAAAATAAAAATAAAGATCGTATAGCAAAAAGACAAATAAGGTTGTTTTGTCTCAAGGATATATCTTATAAAAACTGTTAGGACTTTTCAGGACCACATCCTCCAATTAAAAACACTTCATTTGCCCAGCAAATGTATAATGATGGCATCAATAAAGTGTTCTATGTATGTGTTCTTCTCTTAAATTAAAAAAAGTAAAACATCTAAGGAAGAAACTAAGTACTGAGCAGACATTCATTTATGCTCACACATGACTTGGATCAAGTTCCAACCAGAAAAATTCTGCACTTGGGCAGCACTGAGCATTATATGTTCACAGACTGTAAAGTTGTCATCATAACCAACCTAAATGGGATATTAAAGAGTTGAAATTACTTCAACCACTTGCTCAAAGACCACAGCAACAATTTTTAATGATACCTGAGCTATCATGAGCATTTCTTGTCTTAAGCATTACATCTAAAAAGAACATTGTGTACTACAGTTTGATAAATAAAATTTAATTATGTCAGGATCTTAGTAACCTCTGATAAGTCCAAGATAACTATGAATATGCAGTCTACATATAAGAAGTAGCATACTTATCAAAAATAATTACTTTTGGTGAGGAAAAGGTACATCCATATTATATTTTTTTAATATATTTTATTGATTTTTTACAGAGAGGAAAGGAGAGAGAGAGTTGAAATATCGATGAGAGAGAAACATTGATCAGCTGCCTCCAACACACCCCTACTGGATATGTGCCTGCAACCAAGGTACATGCCCTTGACAGGAATCAAACCTGATGCAGACTGACTCTACCCACTGAGCCAAACCAGTTAGGGCATTGAGACCAGTAATTAATTACATGTCATCCTATATAATAAAAGCCTAACATGCTAAGTGTCCGGTCATCCATTCAACCAATCAAAGCATAATATGCTAATAATATGCTAAGGCCGCTCAACTGCTTGCTATGACGTATACTGACCACTAGGATGCAGACAGTCTACTAGTCAACCAGTCGCTATGATGTGCACTGACTATCAGGGGGCAGATGCTCCAACAGATAGGTTAGCTTGCTGCTGGGGTCTGGCTAATCGGGACTGAATGAGACAGGCCAGATATGCCCTGGATCCTTCTTGCAATCCTTCCCTAGCCTCAATCATGCAGCAGTGGGTCCCTCCAACTGGCCTTCCGGCAATCCGGGACCCCTCAGGGGATGTCGGAGAGCCAGTTTCAGCCCAATTCTGAAGGCCAGCCCGAAGGACACCTGGTGCACTAACTCATGCACCAGAACTCTAGTTTAAATATAAAACATCAAATTTACTTATTCATCAAGTATTTGAGTGGTTATTTCTGTAAGGCACTATGAGCGATAGAATGAAATATGAAACCCAATTTCTGTCCTCATTAACCTTACCTTCTAATAAGCAAGATGTTTATAACTAACCAAAACTCAAGGCTGTTTATGGTTATGTCTCACAATAGAAGTAGTAAGTGTTATAATTTTTAAGAGAAACATTATCCCTTGTCCAATGAAAATATTTACATATGAAAAATGTGTGAATATGTTACAGGGTTACACACAGTCACAACTGGCATTCTTCAAATACAAAGAGCTTACAAATAATATAAATCTTTTTATTCTGGGTGTGAATACAGAAAAACAATTATGTCTATTGTTGAAGATTAATGCTTGAATTGTATCATCAGTCAAAAGAAGAGCATTGTTTAAAATGTTCCTAATCACAGTTGTTTTGGCTTTCAAATAGCATTATTTGATGTAATTTTTCTAATCATTTCTAACTTTAATATTCTATTAATTTGAAAATAGAGCTATAAGTTTAAAGCCTTACAAGGATTAAAAACTGCCTATGTTCTATTTGATGTAACTGTTCTGGAGTTCCCCATAATTATATACTATGATGAAGTTTTAAAATATGATGTTTACTTTAGTTTTACAGATAACTGATTTTATAAAAAGAGTTTATTAAAAAGTTTACTAGATGCTTACTACATTTTATTTATTTTTATTATTAAATAAATCGGGATAATATTGGTCAATAAGATCATATAGGTTTCAAGTGTACATTTCTATGATACATGATCTGTATATTGTATTGTGTGCCTATCACCAACAAATATCTTCCATAACCATGTATTTGGCCACATTTATCCTATAATACCCCTTAACTCCTTCCCTCTGGTAACCACCATACCTGTCTATGAATTTCAATTTTATATCCCACATATAAGTGAAATCATATGGTTCTTAGTTTTTTCTGACTTATTTCGCTTAGCATAATATTATCAAAGACTATTTCAAATTGATAACATAGTCACATAGAAAAAATAATACAAATAACTTTAAACACCTACTTTTACTATACATGTTTAGTGGGATATAAGGACATAAAATGGCAAAGAAATCTTTACTTGATAAATCTGTTATTGGAGGGTGTATCAGTATAGTAATTCCAAAACTAATTTATGTGTGTTGTTGTAGGACAGATTCAATGAGTAAATATGATGTGTGGTTGAGAATCAGAATTCTCCCTGTATAAAAAGGGAGATACCTAAGACAAGGTGAAAATGAACTCCATGGCCCTAACTGTTTTGGCTCAGTGGATAGAGCGCTGGCCTGCGAACTGAAGGGTCCCAGGTTCAATTCCGGTCAAGGGCATGTACCTTGGTTGTGGGCACATCCCCAGTAGGGGGTGTTCAGGAGGCAGCTGATTGATGTTTCTCTCTCATTGATTTTTCTGACTCTCTATCCTTCTCCCTTTCTCTGTGTAAAAAATCAATAAGATATATTTTAAAAATAAATAATAAAACAAATAAAAGAAAAAAGAAAATGAACTACATGGATTTGAATTTGAATTGAAGGTATCCTATAAACTCATTTCTTCAAAAAACAGTGTGTGGTTGTGTGAGTGTGTATATGTGTGTGTGTGTGTGTGTGTGTGTGTGTGTGTCCATTGACAGACCCTAGGAACAGTGATATTCCACTTGGCCCTTGAACAACACAGGTTTGAACTATGTCAATCTAATTGTACATGAAGGTTTTCCAAAAATAGTTGTAAATGTACATTCTCTTCATTATGGTTTTCTTAATAACAATTTTTTCTTTAGCTTACTTTATTGTAAGAATAAAATATCCTATCTAATAAAGAGGGAATATGCTAATTGACTATCACAGCCTCAAAAAGATGGTGGAGCCCACAGTCATAAGATGGTGGCACCCAGTCCCCTCAGCCCTGCCAGGCCAGCAGGTGTTCTGCATGGCCAGACCCAGCCCCAGGCGGGTCCAGACGCTCCATGCTCCTGCCTCCAGAGTCCCCCAGTCCTCTCAGTCCCCTAGCCGCCCAGGGCCGGCCCAAGGCACAGGCAGGCCTCTGATAGCGGCTGCCCAGCCGCCCAGGGCTGGCCCGAACTGCAGGCAAGTCTTGGATGGCGGCTGCCCAACTGCGCAGGGCCACCCAAGTCTCAGTAATCAAGGCCAGCCAAGGCTTGTGCTGCAGGCAGTAGCAGCAGCAGAGGTGTGTTGGGGGTGTCGCCTTCCCCTGATAGCCAAGTTGCCTCCCACCCCTTAGGGCTCCCGGACTGTGAAAGGGGGCAGGCTAGGGTGAGGGCCCCCACTTTAATGCATGAATTTTCATGCACCAGGCCTTTAGACCTATATAATAAAGAGGTAATATGCAAATTGACCATCATTCCAACACACAAGATGGCTGCCATAAGATGGCCAGCAGGGGAGGGCATTTGAGAGGGACCAGACTTGAAAGGAAGAGCAGTTGGGGGCAATCAGGTCTGCAGAGAAGGGCAGTTCTGGGGAATTAGCCCTGCAGGGGAGGACAGTTGGGAGGGGCCCAGGCCTGCAGGGGAGGGCAGTTAGGGAGCAACCAGGCCTGCAGGGGAGGACAGTTGTGGGGGACCAGCCTTGCAGGGGAGGGCAGTTGGGGGAAACCAGGCCTGTAGGGGAGGGAAGTTGCAGGGGACCAGCCCTGCAGGGGAGGGCAATTGGAGGGAACAGGCCAGCAGGGGAGGGAAGTTGGGGGGAACCAGGCCAGCAGGGGAGGGCAGTTGGAGGTGACCAGGCCTATAGGGGAGGACAGTTAGAGGCGACCAGGCCTGCAGGGGAGGGCATTTAGGAGCAATCAGGCTGGCAGGGGGAACAGTTTGGCATCAATCAGGCTGGCAGGGGAGTGGTTAGGGGGTGATCAGGCTGGCAGGCAGAAGCAGTTAAGGGCAATCAGGTAGTCAGGCAGGTGAGTGATTGGGAGCCAGCAGCCCTGGATTGTGAGGGGGATCCCAGATTGGAGAGGGTGTAGGCTGGGCTGAGGAACACCGCTCCCCCCGCCATGCATGAATTTCATGCACCAGGCCTCTAGTATATATATAATACAAAATACTTGCTGATTGACTGTATTTTCGGTATGATTTCCAGTCAACAGTTAGCTATTAAGTGGTTAAGTTTTGGGGGTGTCAAAAACTATATGTGCATTTTCAACCGCATAGGGGTTAGCACTCCTAACTACTGCATTGTTCAAGGGTTTACTGTACAGTCAATGCCCAAACCTTGGTTTCTAAGTACCATTTCCCTCTAAAATAAACCAGGACCCCATGGTAAAATGGCTGATTCCCAGTCTCAAGCAGGGAATGTACAAGGTGAGCCAAGAATATCTTATTGTACAAAAGGTAAGAGTTCACCCAAACACCAATGTGAACATAAACAGAGGTCATAGAAAAAACCAGCTTCAAGAGACTAACCGAATTTGATATAATTTAATCATCAATAAGAGTAACAGGTTATAACACACTGGATAAAATTTTTTTTTTAATCTTTAGCTATATAGTGATACTAAAATAAAAGGAGAGATGAGCAATAGCTCTTCTTTAGAGAAGATAGCCAGCAAACATAAGAGGACTGAGAGAATTGGAAAATCAGTATTTGGAAACCCCAATGCTTGATTCAGGCAAGGATCATCAAAAGCTACTAAAACCACTAGCTAGGGAAAAAAAAAACAACCACTAGCTAGAAAAACAATTGTTGGAAAACAAAATATCCAATGATCTCAAAGAATTACCCCTGAAGGTTAATTATCCTACCTAATAAAAGGGTAATATGCAAATTGACCATACCTCTGCTATACCCACAAACCAATCAGGAGCAAGTATGCAAATTAACCCAACCAAGATGGCTACAGCCACTGAAAGAGCAGGAGGGCGTCTTGGGTTGCCCAGGCAATGGAGGAAGCCAAGCTTTCCACATACCCTAGCCAGCCCAGGCCTCCGCTTAGGGCTAAAAAGTTTCAATTGTAGAAGATAAATAAATCCCAGATACCAGGGCCTCCACTTGGGTTGCCGGGGAAAGTGGCCAGCCTGCAAACCACCACAGGTCCCTCACCCAGGCCACCCCACGCCCCAAGGGAACACCCACCCTGATCCGGGACATCCTTCAGGGCAAACCAGCTGGCCCCCACCCATGCACCAGACCTCTATCCTATCTAATAAAAGAGTAATATGCAGACTGACCATCACTCCAACACACAAGATGACTGCCCCCATGTGGACACAAAAGGGCCACCACAAGATGGCCAGCAAGGGTGGGCAGTTGAGAGGGACCAGGTCTGCAAGGGAGGGCAGTTGTGGGCGATCAGGCCAGCAGGGGAGGACAGTTGGAAAGGACCAGGCCTACAAGGGAGGGTAGTTGGGGGTGATCAAGCCTGCAGGTGAGGACAGTTAGGGTTGACCAGGCCGGCAGAGGAGGGAAGTTGGGGGTGACCAGGCCTTCAGGTAAGGGGAGTTAGGGGGGACCAGGCCTACAGGAGAGGGCAGTTAGGGGTGACCAGGCCTGCAGGGAAGGGGAGTTAGGGGGGACTACGCCTGCAGGAGAGGACAGTTAGGGGTGACCAGGCCCACAGAGTAGTTAAGGGAAAACAGGCTGGCAGGGGAACAGTTAGGCATCAATCAGGCTGGCAGGGAGTGTTTAGGGGTGATCAGATTGGCAGGCAGAAGCGGTTAGGGGCAATCAGGAAGGCAGGCAGGTGAGCAGTTGGGAGCCAGCAGTCCTGGATTGTGAGAGGGATGTCTGACTGCCTGTTTAGGCCCAATCCCACCGTCACTGGTTTGATTCTCAGTCAGGCACATGCCTGAGTTGCATGGTCAATCCCCAGTAGGGGGCAGCTGATTGATAATTCTCACCATTGACGTTTCTATCACCCTTCCTCTCTCTGAAACCAATTTTTTAAAATATTTTTTAAAATAAAAATGAATAAATAAAAGTAACATTTTTAATTTTTTTTTTATTGATTTCAGAGAGGGAGAGGAAGAGATATAAACATCAATGATGAGAAAGCATCATTGATTGGCTGCCTCCTGCACGACCCCACTGGGGATCAAGCCTGCAACCTGGGCATGTGCCCTGACCGGGAATTGAACCCATGACCTCTTGGTCCCTGGGTCGACGCTCAACCGCTGAGCTACACCCAGTTGGACAAAGTAATAATCTTAAATAATAAGTAATTACAAACTAATCTAACATTAATTTCCTATTATAGCTGTAGGCTAAACATAACCTCTGAAAAGAATCTGTGAAAGATGACATGTGATGGCTCATCTAGTATGACTGTGAAGAAGCAAAGCATCTTATATAACATTAGAGGCCTGGTGCATGAAATTTGTGCACAGGGGGGGGTGTGTTTCTCAGCCCAGCCTGCACCCTCTTCAATCTAGGACCCTTGAGGGATGTCCGACTACCCGTTTAGGCCTGATTCTGGTAAACGGGCAGTCGGACATCCCTCTCACAATCCAGGACTGCTGGCTCCCAACTGCTCACCTGCCTGCCTTCCTGATTGCCCCCAACCGCTTCTGCCTGCCAGCCTAATCACCCCCTAACTACTCCCCTGCCAGCCTGATTGATGCCTAACTGCTCCCCTGCCAGCCTGTTTGCCTATGGACATGCCTAGGTTGCAGGCTTGGTCCAAAGTGTGGGAGGCAGCCAATCAATGATTCTCTCTCATCATTGATGTTTCTCTCTCTCTCTTCCTCTCTGAAATCAATAAAAATTTTTTTTAAAAAAGGAATTTAACCTTAAACACTGATGCCACAATAAAAAATTAACAAAGCGTGTCCTGCCAAACGTGCTCATCCTACAATGTTCTCTATCTCAGTGAACTGATTATACTACAAACCATCCAGTTACATAAGCCAAAAAGTTAGTGGTGGGCAATGGCACCTTTCTCTCCCTCATTCCTCATATTCAATCCATCACCCAGTTCTACCTCCTAAATATCTCTAAAATCCATCCACTTCTATCTATCTTCATCACCACTTTGTCAAAGATATTATCATCATCTGTCATCTGGCCTCTCCTATTTACACTCTTATCCCCTCCATAATCAGTTTTTCTTCAGTATTACATCAAATGCTTTTTCATAGCACTTACAAGAGCTGCAACTTTAAATTTCTTTGATGGAATCTTTGATTTATGTCTGCCTTCTCCTGCTACACAAAAAGTTCTATGAGGAAAGAGACTGTAGTTACTGACCACTATATCACTGTGGCCTAGAAGAGAGCCTAGTTAATAAGTAAGTGCTAAATGACTGAATGCATATCAAAGATTACAAACTGATTTATAAATAGTCCTCAAAAAATAAAAATAAAGTGGGTATAAGGCTCATCATAAGGAGTACTCTATTAATCATTTCTAGATCACACATTTTTACATTTTAACTCTGAAACTGAAAACATTTTAGAGTTGGCAATCTTTGTTTAACTGGCAATATTTTTTTGATAGTGGCTTATAAAATAATGATGCATCTTGGAATTTTTTTAAAATCTCATGATTTGAGCTTGGCCAGTGTTGACAGTCTGTGGCTGAGCATTGACCCATGCACCGAGAGGTCACCAGTTCCAGTTCCTGTCAAGGCACATGCTCTCATGGATGTTTCTAACTCTCTCTCCCTTCCTCTCTCTAAAAATCAATAAAAACATATTAAAAAAAAAAAACTATTGTGGCCTTGGCTGGTGTGGCTCAGTGGATGGAGTGTCAGCCCTTGCACCGAAGGGTCTCAGGTACAATTCCCAGTCAAGGGCAAGTGCCTGGGTTGCAGGTTCCGTCCGAGGCCCTGGTCGAGGTGCATGCGGAAGGCGACCAATGGATGTGTCTCTCTCACATCCATGTTTCTCCCTCCAACCCCCAACCCCGCCCGCTCTCTCTTTCTCTTCCCCTCCTTCCTTCCTTCCACTCTCTCTAAAAATCAATGGAAAAGGAAAAAAAATTCATAATTTGGTGGAACAGGGAAACTAGTTCAAGCCTAATAATCTAGTCTCCTTTCTCCTTTGGCTACAACACTGCCAAACATTCAGTAATTCACAGAGCCTACTGGTTCTTTACCCACCAACAGCTGTTAAATCCATTCCTTTCTTCCATTCCCACTACGATAACACTGCATCTAATTCCTCATTGCCTCGTACCTGCACTCTTGTTCTAACTTCATTTAAATATTTGTTTCGAATTCAACCAACACTGTGCACCTATGTACAAGAAACAAGATACAAAGCAGTCCAGTTACCTGTCCCTTCTAATCTCTCTCCCCTACAATTCATTTTATGCCTCAAGCTACTAAATTCCTACTTACTGTTTAAGTTATAAATCAAATCTCATATACTTCATTAAATCCTCCCTAATCTCTTTCAACTTTAACATTCTAAAACACATACAATCTACTGTACATTGGCTATATTCTCTGCTTCTTGAAGGCAAAGTTTACATTTCATACATTCTGTTAGAGTGTAAGCTCCCTATAAGCAGGCCTTTCATCTATTTTGCTTACTGTTATTTCCAGTACCTGGAAGAGTATCTGGTACATAATAGCTCCTCAGCAAATATTTACCGAATTAATGCTTTTTATATATTCTGGGGTAGAGAACAAATCTTTGTAGTTGTGTAAGCCAATCTTCACAGCTGGTTAAGAAAAGAACTAGACTAAATAACTTAAACTCTTTGAGCTTCAGTTTCTTCCTCAGCTAAATGTAAATAATGTTCAATAGCTCAATGAATTAAAACAATTAAGTGCCATTTAATACAGACCTGAGGACAAGAGCAACACTCTCAATTAATGTTTTGATGATTTGGGGTTAATAGTAAAAAGTATTAAATAAATGCCCATTAAATTTATAAAGTTTTAGGAAAAATATAAAAAGTTTACTTAATATTGAGCCTCTTATCAGTTACCCAATAAAGAATTCCTTGAGTGAATTATGAAATATTTCCATTTAGCCACAAATAGCATGGCTGAAACCATTTCTGATTAATTAGAAATAATTCCAATTTGACAGGGTACAAGTATTAATATTTATATTTTATTGACACATAAAGATTACATTTGACTGCTTAAAGAAATGGTAACTTTATTATTATAATTTCTATAGTGCAATAATTAGAATAGAAAAGCTGCGAACTCATTTGTCCCCCAAAAAGTCAGAATCGACAATAATTTCTGTCTACATCAGTGAATAGTATACAGTGCTGTTTTACCAGATTTGTCAAAATATTAAAAAATACCTCATAAACAATTACAACAAATAAATTTTTCAATATATTTGCATTCATTTTACAGGAAAAGAGCATCAGCTATGTGTTTTGTTTTGTTTTTATTAAATCATACAATTCCATATACTGGCTACTTTTTAACTTTAAACTGTTCTCAAAAACTTTACAGTGAATGAACTGATAATTAATTCAACATAGCATCAGATTATTGGATTAATTATATATAAACTCTTCGTTATTCAGGGAAGGAAGCTTTATTAATGTGTAAATTGGACCATACACAATCTTTGCCTTTCAAAGCTTTTCCAATTCCTCTGGGTATTTTCAATGATTCATAATCTAAATACAAAATCACTAGCGACCAAGGAGGAAAGAGTATCCCCTTGCGTCCATCTTCTACTAATTGACATAAAATCATTGCAAAAATTCCACAAGGGGCCTATGTTCCAGGTAGGCAAAGAAGAAAAAAAAAAAATCCCATCTAAATACCGAATTCAGATATAAAGAGATGCACGGCCGTGTATTCTCTAACTTACAGGGTAGCAATGAACTCCCTGTGGAAAAATAACCAATACACAACAAAAAATGTAAGCCAAAGAAACCTTAAGAAATAGAAACTCGATCAGCAGAAGACAGGCTGCTTGACATCTTTCTCATTCATTAGTCATCATAAGAATCTATTCTCCAACCCAGAGCCCTCACAGGTGGGTGGAGGTAGAAGAGCGGAGGGTGAAGCGAGAACCAAATCAAGCCGCTGGAAGTTTGTCCGGATGCAAAAGCATTAAGCTATTCAGAGGAGTGCGCTAAGGTCTGAAGCAGCAACAAAGGCCAAATATGGGGGGAAGATTTAGGAATGAGAAGACTGCGATCTCAGGAATCCGATTTTGGGGTGGGTTTTTTCGTTGATTTACCGCCCCACCCCCACCCCCTTCTTTTACCTTCTTCCCTGGGGGGAAACGGGAGCGGGATTCAATGGATGCGATAGCGCAGGGACAAGAGGTCGTGCCTGGAACCCACAAGCAAAGCCGCCAGGAGAGAGGGAACGGGAAGGCTTACTAAGGTTTGCTAGCTCTGAGTCCCAGAGAGACTATAAGGTTTGTTAGCTCTGAGTCCCAGAAAGGGCAAGAAGTCAGAAGACAAATGACACTAGAAAGGAGACAGGAGGGAGGAGCCAAAACCCTCAAAGCCCAAACTCTGGGACACAGGGTCTCTCTCCACTGAGGGCAGGGCCCCCAGAAGCCCCCGTCAATCGGGCACCCAGACCGCAACTCCCAACCTTTTCCTGATTCCCTTCGCCTCCAGTGGAATCCCTCACCGAATCAGAGCGGGAGAAGTGCACAAAACGTGCAGGAGCCACCAACCCGGGAAACGTTCCAGCTCTAGCGTAAGCCGCCACAGAAACAGCCCGCACAGCAGACGCTCCGACCTCAGCAGCAGCGCGTCCAGGCACCTCCCGCTCCCGGCCACCGTAGGAAGAGGAACGGACTCCCTTTCAAACCCAATAGATCAGCCACTTCCGGGGTACCAACTTCCTTCAATTGGCGGCAGCAGGAACAGCCGCCTACGAACCCCTGCTCCGCTGACTTCATCCATCCCTTTGTCCCCCTCCCCAGCCCCTGAAGTCACCATACGGCAAGCGCAGAACCAAGGAAAAGTATCCATCTGTAAGCGATGTCTCTAATTGACAAACCACATTGTGCCTGACGTGAGTCCCGGTTGAACAGTTGGACTTCAACCCCCAGCATGCCATGCAACATCACGCCTGGTCGCAGGAACTACAAGATCCAGTATGCACTGTGCCCCTCATTCTCTCATTCTTCATTTTGTCCTACACACACACACACACACACACACACACACACACGCACACGCACACGCACACACGCACACGCACACGCACACGCACACGCACACACACACACACACACACACCGTCCCCCGATCCCCAGGAACTACAAGATCCAGTATGCACTGTGCCCCTCATTCTTCATTTTGTCCTACACACACACACACACACACACACACACACACCGTCCCCCGATCCCAAATGAGATTTCGGAGTACTAGTTAAATCCCGAAGACTAATGTAAACCTTCCTACCAAGCCCCGCTTCGGTAAAAATAGCCGTATTCCCTCCTTCACCTGTTTTGAAGGCACTCTAAACGAAGCTATAGTTGAGACTATAGGTCAATACTTTTAAAAATGTTAAGAGATGTATGCACTCGTTTTCCACATTCAGGTTAATTTTCAAGGATTTGAAACATAACAATCTGCAAAGGCTTTTTTATGAAATGAAAATTTTTTCTCTACACTCATAAGGGATGTTGAGAGAAATCCTAAATTACTGCGAAGCGTAATCCTATGTCATGTTGCTGCAGTACTGCAAGATTGTGTGGGAACAAGGCCACCAGAGATGCTCCTGGATTGCATGGAAAGTTGCAATGACGGTTAGAATTAAAAAAGTAACAGGCTGTCTTACATGACTATGAAACCACATGGGAAAGAAAACCTTGCAGAATGCAGAGTTTAAAAGTTCAAAATTAAATTTGAAATGTTTTTCCACTTGTAATGTGTTAAATTATATGAACTATCTTATTTTTTTATTATTCTCACTAAAACAGGTAACTAGAAGATTTATTTTTTGTTATGTAGTAGGGAAGCCAAGTAATCACTTAAAGGATGGAGCAAAATCACAAATGGAACATTTATTAGATTGAGCTACCAAGATTACTAGTTTCTTGCCTGAATAGATAGCCTATGGTTCTGAGGCAGGATAGTAAGAAGCTATGGAAATTCCTTGACAAGTGAAAAGGAAAACTGAGATAAAATAATTAGTCAATGCCAAATGATTTGAGCAATTTACAGCTAGCTAATAAATCACAAGGTTTATCTTTCCTAACCAAATACACTTAGGAGCAAATAGTTTACGTATTATATACTGTCCCAGGGCAGACCAGCCTTAGTCCTAATCCTCCTTCGATCACATTCTGTAAAAATAAAACTAACCAGGAGAGAATCCAAGATGGCGGCATAGGTAAACACCTATACTGCTGCCTCGCACAACAATTTCAAAACTACAACTAAAAGACAGAACGGACATCATCCAGAACCACAGGAAAGCTGGCTGAGTGGAAGTTCTACAACTAGAGGGAAAGAGAGGGGCTCACGGAGACCCAGAGGAGCTGCAAAAAGCTGAGGTACAGAGACACGCGCTGAGAGAGCGGTGCCGGAGTACCTGGCTGGCTTTCTCTGGAGGGAGGGAAACGGAGACTCCCAACGGCATTGAACCCCTTCTCTTACGACACTAAACCCCAGATCCAGCCGAAACTCATACGGGGGGAGTTTGGACTGTGAAAAGGGAGAAGTGCACGGAAATTTAGGGGAGTCGCAAAGGATCGGAGGTCTGGTCGCGCACGGCACCACGCGGAGGACGGATTGCTGATTGTGCCGCTGGCTTTCGCGAGTGGGCGGGAGACAGACCCTCCCAACTGTGCCACTTCTGAGTCCACTGGGCCCCTGTTTTGGGCGAAACCCTGGGGACCTAGACTCGTGTGGTCCTGGTTCGCAGGGGAGCCGGAAAGGCAGCGGTTGGAGGCGCTGCGGGTGCGCGCACACAAGGACTGCTCCAGCCATTACCCAGTCACGTGAGACTCAGGGCCGTGGAGGGCGGGGCCGACTGGAAGGCAAGGCGGTCCCTTAAGCTCTGAGACTCCACCCTCCCAAGCTCAGCAGAGGCTTCTGGGGCTGAATCCAGCACAGAAGTTTCCCGGCACAGTGAAAATGCCGAGACAAGGGAAGGGATTACAAGCAAAAGAAATGGAGGAAAAAAAACGACTGGATATAGAGTTCAAAACCACGCTTATAAGGTTTTGCAAGAATATGCTAGAAAAGATGGATAAATTTAGTGAGACCCAAGAGAAGATAATAAATACACTGACTGAAATGAATACTATTACGCAGAGTACTAACAGCAGACTAGAGAAAGGCAAGGATCAAGTCAAAAATTTGAAATATAAAGAAGCAGAAAACATTCAACTGGAAAAGCAAGAAGAGAAAAGAATCCAAAAATGTGAAGATAATGTAAGGAGCCTCTGGGACAGCTTCAAGCGTACCAACATCAGAATTGTGGGGGTGCCAGAAGAAGAGAGAGAGCAAGATACTGAAAACCTGTTTAAAGAAATAATGACTGAAAACTTCCCACATCTGGTAAAAGAAATAGACTTACAAGTCGAGGAAGCACACAGAACCCCAAAGAAAAGGAACCCAAAGAGGACTACACCAAGACACATCATAATTAAAATGCCAAGAGCAAAAGAGAAAGAGAGAATATTAAAAGCAGCAAGAGAAAAACAGTTTATTACCTACAAGGGAGCACCCATACGACTGTCAGCTGATTTCTCA
This sequence comes from Lasiurus cinereus, assembly GCA_011751065.1. Lineage (NCBI taxonomy): Eukaryota > Metazoa > Chordata > Mammalia > Chiroptera > Vespertilionidae > Lasiurus > Lasiurus cinereus. The sequence continues at coordinate 28,403,222 of JAAGEH010000030.1, read as the reverse complement.
ACAGAAACGATGCAGGCCAGACGGGAGTGGCAAGAAATATTCAACATGATGAACAACAAGAACCTACAACCAAGAATAATCTATCCAGCAAAGCTATCATTCAGAACTGAAGGGCAGATAAAGACCTTCACAGAGAAGAAAAAGCTAAAGGAGTTCATCAACTCCAAACCAGTATTATATGAAATGCTGAAAGGTACCCTTTTAGAAGAGGAAGAAGAAAAAGGTAAAAGACAAAAAATTATGAACAACAAATACACATCTGTCAACAAGTGAATCTAAAAATTAAGTGAATTAAAAATCTGATCAACAGAATAAACTGGTGAATATAATAGAATCAGGAGCACAGAAAGGGAGTAGACTGATAATTCTCAGGAGGACAAAAATCATAAAGCATCAAACAGACTGTGAAATTATAGCAGAAAGATTAAAGTTAGGTGAGGTAAATAAGTGATCAATCAAAGGACTTGTATGCATGCTTATAAACATAACCAATGATCACAGACACTGGGGGGTCGGGGTATGCCTGGGAGGGAGGGGGGGCAATGGGGAGATATGTATAAAAAATTAATAAAAAATTAATAAAAAAAAAAACAAAACAAAACAAAACAAAAAAAAAAGAAAAACATCAATAAAAAAAAATAAAATAAAATAAAAAATAAAACTAACCAGAAAATAACCCTGGCCTCTTTACACACACATTTTGATGAAGACACCTTGTTAGTACTTGGATGGGAAGACACTTGAAAAGCAAATGAATCTTCTGTTAAGATCCTCCCCTGAGACCTCCCCTAGGATTCCAGCCAGCCAAAGAAAGGTAAAGAAATCTCCAAGAAGCTGGCGCCACAGTGAGCTCTCCCAAGACATGCCCACGCTTTGCATCTTTGCTGTTTTACTCCTAAACTCTAAGGAACCTTACAAGACTTGGAACTACGGAGCAGTGGGCAATGGCAGGTCAACCTAGGCTAACCCCCTGAGCCTGTCTCCAAGGCCCCCTTTCTCTGACTTTTCCTCTTCCGTTGCTTCTCCTACCTTAAGCCCTCCCTTTGTTTCACTGTCGTCAGCTTTAATAAACATACTCTCAAAAGCCCTGTGGACTCATTTTGTGAAGTCTTTTCTACACAAAGTCAGGAACACTACTAGCAGGCCCCAGGCAGACCTGCCTCAGGCCCACACCCCATCCAGTAACAGTTCTGTATTTTAAAACACAGAACTCTGTTTTGATGTCTTAGAACGGATAACACACATTAACAAGCATGTGAATACCTTTTTGTTACTTTCATTAAGACTAGAATTACAAAAATGAATTTATTTTATTTTTGATTGTGTGCATTAACAGACCATGAGAAACAATGCTTGAATTCTCAAAATAAACTACATGGTAATTATCCAAAACAAATGTGTGTGCATACAACAAACATTGGTTTTCTATGGACTTATAGCAAAACAAATTTTAATTGGTTAAAACAGACTAGAATAGTTTCCATTTTTACAACTTCATGTAGAAGTCACAGAGGGAAATTATATTCTGTAACATTGACATGGCATCAGCTACCATACAAACTGCCTTCCAACACCAGTGTGCTAAATTATGCAGCACTAGCAAGTAAATATTTAAAATCTATGATCCTGGAGAACAATCTGCTGCTTTCCATGCTCATGCACCAAAACAATAACACACAGAAAGAAAGCATTTCCTTTGGAATGATACAGAAGTAATCATCAGCTATAATTAGGTTCTCAGCTATTCATAGGTGTTCATAGTAAATAAATACATAATTGCATCCACTTATTAGGGATGTTATTAAGGAAGCTTTAAAAATATGGTAAATGTTTGATATATTTCTAGAGCAGTTTCAGTGATCAATTGGGTAAATGAATGTGGAAGAGAGTTTTAAAAATACATAATTTATGCAACAGAATTTAGGTTTTTAAAAGAGATTTTTGCAGCTATAGTGCTTAGCCATATTCTCTCCTCTAAATGTATCTTTGAATTTCCAAGTCAGCCAATTCCCAATCATACAAGAGTTAAAATTGGACAAGATATTCATTTCAGTTCAACAAATACACCTGCTAGGGGCAAAGCACCCTGCCTAGGCACTTCAGAATCTGTTTCTGAAGCACAGATAGTTTTAATAATTAGGAAAGACTTAAAGGGAAATGAAAGGAATATAAGAGCTTTATTAGAATGGAAAATAGAAAGTAACGTGTAATATCAACTTTTAATAATCACAGATGCATTTGGTTAATTGGAACTCTATAATAACCCATTTATGGGAACCTCTTTCCACATCCCGCGTGGTTCAGGGTTCCCGGGTCAGGGTTCGGGTTCTGAAAGAGGCCGCACGCAAACGAAATGAGAGACTAGAAAGCATTAATTTGGCGATATTGGGGGGCCAGGCGGGAGCCTTCCTCTAGCGGAAAGGACTGCCACTTGCTCTGGCCTTTTTCTCCCTTTTATTAAGGCTTTGGGACACACCCCTAGTCTTTAGGCAGGAAATAACAAAAAACAGAAATTAACAAGAAACAAACATAGAGGTTGCTTCAACCAATAATGTTTCAACAAAACAGTGAGTAATTAGCTCTGACCTTTCAGAGCAATTAAGGTTGACCAGCCTTCTGGCTTCCTGTTTACATCCATTTAGTGAGAACAATATTTGGTTTCCGACATCTCCCCCGTTTTCTTTTCCTCTAAAAAATCTTGCACCTACAGACTAGAAATAAATATTAAGAACAAAAAATAAGACAAGCAACAATGGCTATGCTAAGAGGTGAATGAATAAGTCTATAGTATCTTTCTTTCTGGACCAACAGTCCTTTGAGTCCCAGTTTCAATGTCCAACAGTTTTTTGAATGTACGTATTAGCAATGATATTTCAGTTCTGGATGGTGGACAAATGGTGGCAATGCAGGTCCGACCCTCTCTGGTTTGGTCCTGGGCAACCTGCATCGATGCACTGCTGCTGACTGTTAGGATGGCAAGGTGTCGTCAGCATCTTCCATCTCTGGACTGCTTCTCCTCTCGTCTTCATAGCTGGAGCATTCTCTGTTGTAGGAATTCACATGGTCTTGGAGCTGTTTTTCTGAAAATATATAAACATTCTGGACCAAAAGTTAGTAAAGGAATTTTTTCTATAAATTTGACTTTAGATCCTTTTTATTTTTGCCCAAATGATTTTCCTTTGGCTTATTTTAATACTATGCATGTTTTTCATGGGTGTCTTGCTGTTAAGTAAAAAAATTTTTTAGATGTAATTTGCTTACAGGATACTTTTTCCTTACGTAATATTACTGTACTATCCCCCCTTTTTTATGTAATTATGATGCTTTTGGAAAATTTTCATAATGCAAATATGACTGCTTTATGTTTATTGCATGTTGAGTAATTTTACCATGCAATGAACTACCAATAGAAATTTAAGTTAATATTTTAGGAGTAACTTTTTTTCCGTGCAATTAAATTTTCTTGAATATTCACCTATTTCAATTAACCAATTAAATTAATTTGAAAATTTAACTACTATTTTATTATTAAATTTAATATTCTAACAACAATCTTAGTTTTATCCTGTAAATATTAGTGGAAAAGATTTATTTGCATTCTTGAGTAGGCCCTGAGCATCCCTGGTGTTAAGTTGGATTTAGAATATAGGGCAGCTGTCAGCCAAGTCTGTCTGTTGCTGGGTCCCAATCTGAGCTGCACCAAATCTTTGTCTGTCATTTGTGTCCCGAACGGAGCTGGGCCAAGTCTCTGTCTTGTCACCTGGATCCCGATCGGAGCTGGAAGTGGGAAGTGAAGCAGCCATGGGGCAGGAGACCTCCCTCTGCAATGTTGGGGGGTGAGGATCAACCTCTGTTGATCCCCAAGTTTTTTCCTGATGGCCCCTCTGCGACTGTGCCTGTCTTAGGTCAGGAACTACCATACGGTACCAACCCACCTTACCCGTCATTGGAAAGCAGGGCGGCATAAGGCCCAGTTCCTGGCTTAGGCGGTGGTCGGTGTAACGTATAAGTTCCAGTTGCCCGTCTCTGGCTAACCAGCCATCCTCCGGGGCCAAGCAGGTTGATGTGAGGTTCATTCAGGTCCATCTCCTTGGACGCTGATGCCCTTGTGGCCTCCACGCCCAGTACCTGCCTTGGGATCCCCTCGCCTGCTGGCAGGGTCCCAGTACTGATCACATATCTTGAGGAACCCAGGTTTCTTCTCCAGGAAGGGCCCAGCTCACACCATTGGATGAGAGACAGAGTCATGGTACCAGCCAACACTAGGCTTCAACCTCAGCATGAACAGAAAGCTCAGGTGACAGCTGTGGGAGGGTCCTTCTTGGCAAAAAGAGCAAGAAAAGCCAATATAGAATACTCAAGTGCCTTCTCACTGTCTTAATTCCTTTTATGTTATTTATTTATTTATTAAATTGCTACCAAATATTCAGAGAATTAGATTGTAAGTTTGTTTGGGATATTTGTCAAAAAAAATAATGACATTGTAGAATAATATTATGTAAGGAAATTCTTTTGTTCTAGGCCATGGCAATTCAATTTTAAACTGGCTATCAATTTCTTTTTTGTATAGAGAAGGTCTTAGTTACTTAATTAGAATACTTAATCAAATTGCTTACAAAAATATTGGCTCTTTATTTAGCTGAAAACTTTTGATTTTTATTTAAAAAGCTAATTTATTAATTAAAGTAGGTATCTCAATTTAAAAAGCAAAAGAAATTTAGTAATTGTTTATGTCTGATTCACAAGCTACAAATGTTGCCCCGCCTCTAGCTTAAGAATACAGGTGGCTTTGGGCTTTTTGTCATTTTAAATTCTAATGTTGGAATTTTAATAAATATTTACTTAATTTTGCCCTTCTTAGAAACTACAAGAAACAGGGGAATCAGTACACCTAACGGTTCTTACCCATGAAGGGTCAGGAATATAAGTCAAAAATACTTCCCCATGTGCCCCAGGAAATATTACCGTACAGCTAGTAACTGTTGGTATTGCAAGAAATACGTTCTTAGGTGTCTGTACCATCCTCTTTACCATACTCCCGGTGGCATAGGACCCCAAATTCCTGTAGGAATAGCTTGCAGAGCAATATCAGGAGTCAAAGTGACTGTTATGGTAGTGCTGTTAAGATCCAGGCCTGCGCTTCCTGGAGTTTTTCGAATGAGGGAATCCACTGTGGGCCTTGCAGGGCAGGTTTCTCCTATTAATAACGGGGCTGGGGGGCACCCCTCTGGCCGTTTCCCGGCGGTTGACTATACTCTGTATCTTGATTTAGAGACTGCCCATTTCTATGAAATTTTGATTTACACTGTCTGGCCCAATGGTTACCTCTCTGACATCTAGGAGACCGAGAGCCTGGATCTCTCAGAGGCTGAATGTTTATGCCTCTCCCTAGAGTGCTACCTTGTGTCCTTCTTAGAGGCCAAAACCTTCACAACATTTAAAATATAGTTATTAATTCTTATTTGATAAAGCTTTCCATGAAATTTCAAGTATATTAGATCGGTTAAATTTAAGATGTCCTTTAAAAAGAGAGAACAAATTTCTTGTATTACTCTGGGCCCATGGAGCTTTACAAGAATCATCTCTGTTAAAGCCTTGAAATTTTAACATGGAAAAAAACCATCAAATATATATATTCATATATGATTTAAAGATTATAATATTTTTTATAATTATCTTAAGATATCAATTATATTTTTAAACTGTCAGTTGGGAATCACAGCATTAATCCTTTTTTATTAGACCAATCAACAATGTATTTTGAATTCCTAATTATTAGAGAAAGTTTATTTTATTTTCTCCCAATTTAATTTGCATTTAGCTGAAAACTTTGATTAACACAAAATCATCTCCTTTTGGTTCCTTTACGCCATTTTTCTTAAAAAATAAAGACCAGTTCTGGTTTTTCTTTTTCTGCAGCTTTTGCGGAGAGATTCCAGCTTAAAACCCTGTCTAATATGTCCAAAAAGGTGGACAATTGCGCGCATTTCTTTTTAAGCGGGGCTTCTCTCCTCACGAGTACAGAAATTCCAGAGACATCTCTAAATTTTTAAAACTTTTTCATGGCGAGAAAGGAGACTTTGGATTAGTATACTGGGAGAGTGGACTTTCATACTGGATTGCCACAGTGTCTCTCTTCCTCCACATCCTGCTTACTTCAGGGGAAAGCATCTGTAACAGATCTGGCCTAATTTCTTTTCATGCTTAAAAGATAAAGACAGATCTTAAATTTTTTCTTTCTTTTTCGCTTTCCGAAGTAATAACTAGCACCTAATTTGGCCAAGATTAGCATTTCCCTTCGATTTCTCTTATAATTTTTAAGTGAAACCTTCAGTAATCTCATTGCAGGAGAGTAGAGAGCCTTGCCCTCTCCTGCCACCTTTGAATTTCTCCACACCAGAGGCGGTTTCAGCAGTGGAGTTTCACTTATTACAGATTTCAGATTCCAAATGCAAACTAAGATTTTAATTTGAACAAGAAACCACATTACCTAAGCTTGCAAACCAAAATTCTATAATACAGTTTACTTTATATTTATAACCGAATTCTTCCCCATTAGCCTGGCTGCAAAAGACGTTCCCACGCTACTTACAGATCGCGACTCTGTAGTTAATCCGTGGGCTTTGCGTACGTTGAATTCCCCTCACCTTTTCCTAGGTGAATCTTCCCTCACCATTTTCCTTGGTGAATTTTCCTTCCTTCGCTCTTAGGCGAATAATACCTTCTCCTCCAGACGTCCCACGGTCAGGCGCCAGACGTGAGCACCTTTTTCCGCAGCCCCTGATGGGCGCCAGATATGGGAACCTCTTTCCACATCCCGCGTGGTTCAGGGTTCCCGGGTCAGGGTTCGGGTTCTGAAGGAGGCCGCACGCAAACGAAATGAGAGACTAGAAAGCATTAATTTGGCGATATTGGGGGGCCAGGCGGGAGCCTTCCTCTAGTGGAAAGGACTGCCACTTGCTCTGGCCTTTTTCTCCCTTTTATTAAGGCTTTGGGACACACCCCTAGTCTTTAGGCAGGAAATAACAAAAAACAGAAATTAACAAGAAACAAACATAGAGGTTGCTTCAACCAATAATGTTTCAACAAAACAGTGAGTAATTAGCTCTGACCTTTCAGAGCAATTAAGATTGACCAGCCTTCTGGCTTCCTGTTTACATCCATTTAGTGAGAACAATATTTGGTTTCCGACACCCATTTACTTCTAAAAGGCAGGAGTCACATCTTAAACATCTGTGTCTCTCTCAGCTCTAAACACAGTTCTTTGTATGTAGTGACTGGCACTCCCCAAGTGTTTGTGGGAGTTCACAGTGATGTCTAAAGCCCTGAAACTCTCTTCTTATCCATGCTATGTAGTTTTAACATAAGCAATTATTTTTAAATTAATAATTCAGATTATATAATAAAATAGCTATTAAAACCAGAATATTTAATTAATCAGACATTCAAAACTAATGAAAGACAGCAATTTACTGCTGCACATATATATATATATATATATATATATATATA
>JAAGEH010000030.1:28358818-28395610 GCA_011751065.1 Lasiurus cinereus | reverse complement strand
CCAGATACAGAAGGTCATAAGGCTAGAAAACCCTGATGCTTAACCACAGGCAAAACTGGTGCGGGACTTAGTCCTCAAGGTGGCCTTTCCTTCTCTGGCATATCGCTGGTCATGAGATTTAGGCCCCTGACCTTACCTCCCTAGAGAAAATATATAGGCCTCAGTTATATCTCAGCTCCAGACCCAGAAAAGCAGCAAACTCTGATAGGTCACACCAGGACCAGTCGCAATTACTAATGACCCCTGCCCTAGCACTTTGAAAGGGCACACCTGGGAGCTGATGACTATTCCATTGAGATATCTCCTCAGACCTCCCCTAAACTCCTAGCCTCTAAAAACCCTCAAAATAAAGGACCCAGCACACTCTCCCTCCATGCCTTCGCCCCTTCCCACCCTTCTTCCTTCACAGACATGCATCTCCTAGAGTTGAAAGCAGAGGAGCAATAGGCAGCAGCAGCCTATCCCAAGTTAATCACCTGAACCCCCTTTTCTCTGACTTCTCAGTGAGCCAAAGCAGCCCCTCCTAGGCTCTTTCCTGTTGCTTCTTTTATCTTAGGCCCTTCCTTATTTCCGTGTCCCTGGCCTTAATAAACATACTCTCAAAGTCAGATTGCATTGTGAAATCTTTCCTGCACAAAGGCAAGAACCCACAAATCCTTCCTGCAAGAAGTCAACAACCCACACAACTACTGACCAGTCCGAAGCAGATCTGCTAAGGGCCAGGTCTCCTTTCCTGTAACACATATGTATATTAAATACATTTATCTTAAGTGTCAAGCCCTTTCTAAAATGTCATTATATCCCATGCCTGTACTTTGAGACCATACTAGCCACTCTAGTAGCATATTGATTGTGATAGAGCTCCACATTTTTGTTAATAAATTTTAATCTTTAACTTCTATCTAGTATACTCCTTTCTTAATTTATTGATTGATTTGAGAGAGAGAGAATGAAAGACAGAGAGAGAGAAACAACAATTTGTTGTTTTACTTATTTAAACATTCATTCATTGATTATTGTATGTGCCCTGATCAGAGATTGAACCCACAACCTTGGCCTAAGGGATGCTGCTCTAACCAACTGAGCTACCTAGCCAGGGGTCTACCTAGTATACTTCTTACCCATCTTCCTCCTGGACCTAGGGAAAGATGAAGGTTCTGTTTAATAAGTAAATGGGTACAATGAATGCCTGATTAAGGATATTATTTTGAGATAAATTGAACTCAATTAAGGATATTATTTTGAAATAACTTGATGAGGTGAATACCTTGTAGACTTTAAAAGACTAAAAAATTATTTTAGGCAAAGTTTGGTGAAACCTTTTCTTCATTCCAAGTGACCTTATTTCTATCACCTCTCCTATATATTCAACCTCTACCTCTCACCACTGTCCCCTTTATCTCAGCCTACAGTCACAGAATTTCTATAATTTTGAACTCAGCTTCCCTCCTAAATGCAATATTACTCTATATTCCTTTTCCTTTAATAGTCATACTTCACAAGTGCTACAAAATAAGTCTTAGCCTTGAAATGTAGCACAGTATCTATTCACAGCTAATATTATTAAACACTGTGCTAAAACCTGGAAATATGAAAAGAATTTAGATAATATATGTATGATTGCCCAATATAGTGTTATGATAGAAGTATGCACAGGTAATACTAGAAAAAGGAATGTCAGTTGCTCTCAAATTGAGGGATCCTACAGGAAGAAATTGTGGGATCACTTAAGTGACAAAAATAATTATTAACCAGCCTTAGAAAAAGGAAGTTCAACCAGTTTAGGATAGCCCATAAATTCATTGTAACTGGAGCATGAGAATAAGGGAGCAATATGATATAAGGCTGGAAAGACAGACTGAGGCTGTATCATAAAGGGACCTTGTATACTATGATAACAAAAATCTTGGACTTTAACTTGACTATTAAGGGAACCATTTAGGGGATGGGAACGACATAATTCAATTGCATTTTAGGTTGCTCGTTGCAATATTATGGAGAATGGCTTGTACTAGAAAGACCAGGTGGGAAATTATTTTTATATTTCATATTGTGGATTTTTCTTTTTTAAGCAATATCTATCCTCCTTTTCCTTTTTAAAGAATAAGGAAAATGCAAAAATAAACTGGTTAGAGATATTAGGATAATAGAATCAAAAAGAGATATGAGGGAGAGAAGGAATCAAGGGAGACTCTCAGGTTTCTGCTTTTCAACTTTCCACGTGTTAAATCAGGAGAGCTTTGGAGATGACAGCTAGCTATGCCCAGAAGGCAATTAGATTTGGAGTTTAAAAGGAAAATTTGAGCTGAGCATTTAATATGGAGAGTCATCAGTTTTAGATGACAGTTGAAAAAATGGGCAAGGGTAAGATTGTGAACCAGGTGGGTGAGAATCTGAGCTAGTAACCATCCAGTCAAAAGGTAACAGAGTTGAGGTGGGGTGGAGAATGATATATGCAAATATCATGAAAACTTTAAGGAACCGATTTTTACATTAAAGCAAAGCGCCACGGAATTATATAGCACTAAATAATGAGGAGAGAGCTAAACTCATCTGTGGACTATGGATGTGGTGTTCATGAATAAATGAGACCAAAAAGACAAAAAAAAAGCATAAATTTAAGGAAGTTGCATGGGGACAGAATCTTCAGAGAAGAGTCAGTATTCCTTAAGACCAAGAAGTGAAGCAAGAATTCTGTGAGAAGAATCAGGATGTGGCTAACAAGAGCATCAAAGGAACTGAAATATTAGAAGGGAGAAAAGTAGTGGGAGATTGGATCATGGGAAAGGAAGCATAAGAGAGAACACAAAAAGATGGTGATAAAGGATGATAAGAATGTGAGATAGTATCACTGGTCTCAAGATTTCAAAACAAAAATCCTATGTAAATCCATGGTTTACCCTAACCTGTGTGTGCAGCTTTCACTCATCTTGACAGCAGAGAGTATAATGGACTTGCTTACAACACTCACATATTTCCCTTAAAATGGAAGGCACCCTCCTCCTCAAAGCCAAGAGCTTCAGGAGAGAAATTCTTTCCCAAGCCCTATATGACATAAATTATCATTTGCCTAAAGTTTAGACTCTAAGTCAAACATTATGGCCCACTTTCTTCCTTTTTTAAAAATAATAATTTTAAATTTTTTATTGATTTGAAAGAGAAACAACTATTTATTGTTCCATTCATTCATACATTCATTGGTTGATTCTTGTATGTGCCCTGATGAGGGATCGAACCCACAACCTTGGCATATGGGGATAATGTTCTAATTGAGCTACCCAGCCAGGGCTGTGGCCCACTTTCTTGGTTTAGGCATGAACATGTGACATAATTCCAGGCAATAAGATGTAAGGATAAATCTGCTGGGGAGCTTCTGGGCAAACTTTGTTTCCTGTAAAAAAAACAACAACAGTGCATGCTATACAGCCATGTCATAACAGCATTACTCACAATAGCTAAAAGGTGGCAGCAGCCCAAATGTCATCACCAGATGAAAGGGTATGCAAAATATGGTATATAGATACAATAGAATATTATTCAGCTTTTAAAAAATAAAAAATTTGCCCTAACTGGCTTGGCTCAGTGGATAGAACGTCAACCTACGGACTGAAGGGTCCCAGGTTCGATTCCGGCCAAGGGCACATGTCTGGGTTGCTCAATCCCCAGTGTGGGGTGTGCAGGAGGCAGCCAATCAATGATTCTCTCCCCTTATTGATGTTTCTATCTCTCTCTTCTTCTCCCTTCCTCTCTGAAATCAGTAAAGAAATATATTTTTAAAAAAAAGTTCTAAAAAAATAAATAAATAAATAATTTTGACACATGCTACAACATGGGTGAATCTTGAGGACATTATCCTCCATGAAACCAGTGAGTCACAAAAAGACAAATCCTATCTAATAAAGAGGGAATATGCTAATTAATCATCATGCTCTCACAAAGATGGCAGCACCCACAGCCAGTAAGGAGGAAGTATGCTAATTGACTGTCACATCCTCAAAGATGGTGGTACCTAAAGCCACAAGATGTGCCTGCCTCTGGAATCCCCTAGTCCCCTCAGCTCTCCAGCTGCCCAGGGCCAACCTGAGGCATAGGCAAGCATCTGATGGCAGCTGCCCAGCCACCCAGGGCAGGCCCAAGGCACAGGCAAGCTGCAGATGGCAGCTGCCCAGTTGCCCAGGGATTCCCGAGGCTCAGGTAACCAGGGCAACGGAGGCTTGTGCTGCTGGCAGTGACAGCAAGAAGAGGTGTGATGGGGGCGTCACCTTCCCCTGATCGTTGGGTTGCCTCCCGACATGGAGGGCTCCTGGACTGTGAGAGGAGGCAGGCCAGACTGAAGGACCCCTACTACTATATGATTCCACTTAGATGAAGTACCTAGAATAGTCATATGCACAGAGTCAGACAGTAGAATCATGATTGTCAGTAGCGAGGGCTGAGGGAAATGGGGAATTATTATTTAACTAGAGGCCCAATGCACGAAGATTCATGTAAGAATGGGACTTCCTTCCCTTGGCTGCTGGCACCACCTTTACTCCCGGCCAGAGCCACCTTTTCACTCTGGCCCAGAGCCGCCTTTCTGCCTTCCCATGCTGCCCAGAGGCCCAGAGCAACTGGGGTGGTGTGGGACACCAGCGTTGTTTCCATGGTGGCGATGCAAGCCTCCTGCCCCGCCCCAGGCCGCTTGGCACCTTTGTATGCAAATTAATCCGTCGTCTTTGTTGTGTTAATTTGCATACTCACTCCTGATTGGCTGGTGGGTGTTGTGAAGGTACAGTCAATTTGCATCGTAATCTTTTATTAGTGTAGATGGGTATAGAGTTTTAGTGCTCTTAGATAAAATAAGTTCTGGAGATAGACGATGGTAATTGTTGCACAACAATATGAATGTACTTAATGCTACATTTAAACTGTACACTTAAAATGGTTATAATAGTAAATTCTATGTTATGTGTATTTTACCACAATTTAAAAAATGGAGAAAAGAGCAGTGCATGACAACCAAGACCATTCAATAGCAAAAGAATAGTCTCTTCAACATGCACAAGAATAAAGTTGGATTCCTACCTTATACCATATTCAAAAAATAACCAGAAATGGGTCAAAGATCCTATCTAATAAAAGAGTAATATGCAAATTGACCATACCTCCGCTTCACTCAAAAGCCATGCCCACCAGCCACATCCACCAGCCAATCAGAGTGAGTATGCAAATTAACCCAACCAAGATGGCTACAGCCACAGAGAGCGCAGGAGAGAGGCCTGGGTTGCCAGGAGCGATGAAAAAAGCCAAGCTTCCTGCAAACCAGGCTGTGGGAGGTTAAGGCAACAAAGTTTCAATGGCTGTGGGAGCAGAAGGCTTGGCTCCACTCCAGGCTACAAAGTTTCAATTGTAGAAGATAAATAAATTCCAGATACCAGGGCCTCTGCTTGGGTTGCTGGGGGTGTTGCTGGCCTACAAACCACCACAGGCCCCTCACCCAGGCCTTCCCATGCCCCAAGGGAACACCCACCCTGATCCAGGACATCCTCCAGGGCAAATCAGATGACCCCCACCCGTGCAGTAGACCTCTATCCTATATAATAACAGAGCAATATGCAGATTGACCATCACTCCAACACAAAAGATGGCTACCCTCATGTGGTCAAAGATGGTTGTCCCCATGTGAACACAAGATGGCCACCGCAAGATGGCCAGCAGGGGAGGGCAGTTGGCAGGGACCAGGCCTGCAAGGGAGGGCAGTTAGGGGCAAACATGCTGGCAGGAGAGCAGTGAAGTATCAATCAGGCTGGCAGGGGAGTGGTTAGGGGGTGATCAGCCTGGCAGGCAGAAGCAGAAAGGGGCAATCAGGAAGGCACGCAGATGAGCAGTTGGGAGCCAGCAGTCCTGGATTGTGAGAGGGATTTCTGACTGCCCTTTTAGGCTCAATCCTGGATCTGGCCTAAACGGGCCGTCAGACATCCCTCAAGGAGTCCCAGATTGGAGAGGGAGCAGGCTGGGCCAAAGGACCCCCCCCCTTCCCCCTTGTGCACTAGTTTCATGCACCGAGCCTCTAGTTTAAATACAGAAGTTAAAATGATAGACTCTTAGAAGAAACCATACAAGTAAATCTCCATAACCTGGACTTGGCCATGGCTTCTCAGATGTGACACCAAAAACTTCAGCAAAAATGAAAACATAGATAAATTGGACTTCATCAAAATTAAAAACTTTACATGCATCAAGTGACACTGAAGAAAGTTAAAAACAATCCACAGGATAGGAAAACCTAGTATTCAGAATATATAAAGAACTTACAGATCAGTAACAAAAAGACAACAATCCAATTAAAAGATGGGCAATGGACTTGATTAGACATTTCTCCAAAGAATATGTACAGCTGGCCAATAAGTACATGAATAGATGTTCAACATCACTAAACACATTTTTATGATAAATAAAATATATTTTATGTTTAGACTTATATTTTAAACATTGAAGAGTAATATATACACTGCCTGAGACTCCACCCCATCCAAGCTGAACAGAGAAGCTTTTGCAATTGTGCAAGTCTTGTATCATAAGGCTGTATCACAGAAGTTGTCCAGCATAAACATGGCTGATCCTCACAATCAATTGGCTTGGAGGTCAGTTCCCCCCAATGATACCAACACCAATCAAGAATTAACTACAACAAGACTGTACACACAGTTCACAAAGGGGTGCACCAAGAGAGTCCACCTTAGATAACTGGGAAGGGGGAGCTACTAGGCCATATAGGACACCTAGAACAAAAAGCTACTCTACCAACTCAGGGAAGCAGTGAAAATGTGGAGACAAAGGAACAGATCACAAATAAAAGAAATGGAGGAAAACAAATGACTGGATATAGAGTTCAAAACCACGGTTATAAGGTTTTTCAAGAATTTCCTAGAAAAGATGGATAAATTTAGTGAGACCCAAGAGGAGATGAAAAAGGACCAACTAGAGATGAAAAAGAACCAACTAGAAATTAAACATACACTGACTGAAATAAAATTATTATACAGAAACCTAACAGCAGACTAGAGGAACGCAAGAATCAAGTCAAAGATTTGAAATACAAAGAAGCAGAAAACACTCAACTGGAAAAGCAAAAAGAAGAAAGAATTCAAAAATTGGAAGATAGTGTAAGGAGCCTCTGGGACAACTTCAAGCGTATCAACATCAGAATTATGGGGGTGCCAGAAGAAGAGAGAGAGCAAGATACTGAAAACCTATTTGAAGAAATAATGACTGAAAACTTTCCCCACCTGGTGAAAGAAATAGACTTACAGGTCCAGGAAGCACACAGAACCCCAAACCAAAGGAATCCAAAGAGGACCACACCAAGACACATCATCATTAAAATACCAAGAGCAAAAGACAAAGAGAGAATATTAAAAGCAGCAAGAGAAAAACAGTTAATTACCTACAAGGGAGCACCCATATGATTGTCAGCAGATTTCTCAACAGAAACTATGCAGACCAGTTGGAAGTGGCAAGAAATAGTCAAAGTGATGAACAGCTAGAATCTACAACCAAGATTACTCTACCCAGCAAAGCTATCATTCAGAATTGAAATCAGATAAAGAGCTTCACAGATAAGAAAAAGCTAAAGGAGTTCATCATCACTAAACCAGTATTATATGAAATGCTGAAAGGTACTCTTTAAGAAGAGGAAGAAGAAGAAGAAAAAGGTAAAGATAAAAATTATGGCTGAGACCGGTTTGGCTCAGTGGAAAGAGCGTCAGCTTGCAGACTGAAAGGTCCCAGGTTCGATTCCGGTCGGGGGCATGCACCTTGCTTGTGGGCACATCTCCACTGTGGGGCATGCAGAGGTGGCTGATCGATGTCTCTCTCTCATCGATGTTTCTGACTTTCTATCTCTCTCCCTTCCTCTCTGTAAAAAATCAATAAAATATATTTTTTAAAAAATTATGAACAACAAATACATATCTATCAACAAGTGAATCTAAAAATCAAGTGAATAAAAAATCTGATGAACAGAATAAACTAGTGAATATAATAGAATCAGGGGAATAGAAAGGGAGTGTACTGCCAATTCTCAGGGGGAAAAGGGTGAGGGGATGTGGGGAGAGACTGGACAAAAATAGTACACTTATGGATGAGGACAATGCAGGTGGAGTAAGGGCAGAGGGAGGGTTGGGAGCCAGGTGGAGGGAGCTATAGGGGGGAAAAGAGGAACAAATATAATAATCTGAACAATAAAGATTTATTAAAATAAAATAAAATAAATAGTTTCTCAGTCACAGGATTAGTGACATATCTATACTAATAAAAGAGCAATGTGCAAATTGACCATCATTTTATGATGCCCACCAGCCAATCAGGAGTGAGTATGCAAATTAACCTGACAAAAATGTCAGTGGCCTCACCCTCTAGTCACTCCAAACCTCTGGGGCAGTACTCATGTAGACATGGAGCAGCCAGGCAGGGTGGGATGCCTGCTATGAGGGGGAGAGTAGGGGCAGAGGGAGCTACAGGAGCAGCGCAGCAGCCAGAGCGAAGATTGAAGGCTCTGGCCGCAGCAAAGACTTCGGCCAAAGCAAAGACAGAAGGTAGCAGCCAGAGTGAAGGCCTGGGTCCCAATTGCCGGAGTAAAACCGGTGCCAGCAGCCAGGGGAAGGAAAGCCTATTGCACGAATGTCCATGCAACAGACCTCTAGTTTTGTATAGCAAACTACCCATGTCTTAGTGGTTTTAAAAAACAACATTTATTACCTTACAATTTTTAGGAATCTAGGCATGATATGGTTGGGTCCTCTGCCTCCTGGTCTCTGACAAGGCTGCAACCAAGGTGTGGGCCATGCCTTCTGTGAGATGACTGGGGAAGAATGTGCTTTCAAGTTCACTCCGTGGTTGGCAGGATTTAGTTCTTTGCAGTTGGACTGAGGGCCTTAGTTCCTTGCTGGCTGTTGGCCATAGCCACACTCAGTTCTGTGCCACATGGGCCTCTTCAACAATAGCAGCTTGTTTCATCAGAGCATGTGAGCCAAGAAAGCAATACAGAAAGTCTGCTAGCAAGAAGGAAGTCATGGTCTTAAAATCCCATTTGAAATTAACAGCCCATTACTTTTGCTGTATTCCACTCACTGGAAACAATTCATGAAGTCTAGTTCACACTCAAAGGGAGATGATGACACAAGGGCACACATACAAGGAGGTGGGAATCCTTAGAGGCTATGTTGGAAATACCTATCTCAGTCACCACATACAATGGCTGCACATACCATGCTAATTCCTAAATACCTTGGAATCCCAAGTTGGAAGAGGAACAAAAGCAGGAAAGTGAATGCCTAGATATATTGCAAAATGATTCTTTGCTATGCAAGAATCTATTGCATTCATAATTTCTGTGAGAAAAGATTTGATAAGTCTTTTTTCCTATCTGAACACTTTGCCACTCAAATCCTCACCATACCCTGAAGCAGTGTTTATCTTTGATGTTGCCACCAGAGTTCCAGCATTCCAACACAGTGGCCTTTGTGGGGCAAGAAATGTGGAAAAGCATTTCCCTGGGGCCTGACAATATTAGTCATGAGAACGGATGTTTAGGGAGAAGAGTTGCACTGGGTTAATGCTGAGAGCCAGGAAAAAAAAATGAGAAAGATACTCTTGTATTTTTAGAATAATTTTTGTGGGTGTATTATGTGCGTGACCTCTAAGGCATGGAGAGATAAAACAGTGGTTCCTCTTACTTGGTGCTGGTGGAAGAATTAATGTTTTGTTGTGTTGTTTTTATAATTCTTTATTATTGAAAGTATTATATATGTCCCCTTTTGCAACTAATGTATTTCAGGGAGAAAAGCAGTAAGGAAAAAAGGAATCATTTAAAATGTCACCATCTAAAGGCAACCATTGTTCACATTTTGTCTGTATTTTTTGTACCTTTCCTAAGTATAGTTTTTATACATTTATTTGACAGAATTGTGATTATTTTACCAGCATAATTTTTTATCCAGCTGTTTTCACTTGTCATTAAAACATAAAGCACATTCCCATATTATTATGAACTATTCATAAACATTATTTTTTTAAATGTTCTTTTTTTCTACCTTACACAAAGATAGGAAGTTTAGGAAGTTAAACACTACTCATAAACATTACATCCATCTATTAGTCTAACTTTCAACCTGGCCCAATTTCAGATTCTTCTGAATCTAAAAATAGTCCCCTCTCTCTCTCTCAATCTGCATATTACTCTCTTATTAGATAGGACAGAGGCCTGGTTCATGGGTGGTGGCCAGCTGGTTTGACCTGACGGATGTCTCGGGTCAGGGTGTGGGTTCCCTTGGGGTGTGGTTTCCTGAGGGGCCTGTGGTGGTTTGCAAGTTGGCCATGCCTGCAAACTATTAATTTTTAACTTAAAAAATAAATAGTAAAAAATTAACTATTTTGGATATTTGGAGACTCAAGAATTCAGTAATCTTAGAGAAAGAGAAAAGAGTCTAATAGTGGCAGTTTGTCACTTGACCTAAAAACAAGATCTCAAACTTTCAATTAAGTTGATATTAATATTAAATCTTGATATCACAAAACTTCAAATGAAAGTATAAAAACATTATTCTATCCAATAAAAGAGAATCATGCAAATTGGCCATACCTTTGCCATGCCCACCAGCCACACCCACCAGTCAATCAGGAGCGAGTATGCAAATTAACCCAACAAATATGGCAGTATCCATGGAGCTGGAGTAAGCAGGAGGCTTGGGTTGCTCTCAGCAATGGAGGAAGTCAAGCTTCCCACCTGCCCTGGCTGGCTCTGGCCTCCACTCCAGGCTACAAAGTTTCAATTATAGGAGATAGATAAATCTGCGATACCAAGGCCTCCATTTGGGTCACCAGGGGGCATGGCCAACCTGCAAACCACCACAGGCCCCTCAGGAACCCACACCCCAAGGGAACCCACACCCTGATCTGAGACACCCATCAGGTCAAACCAGCTGGCCCCCACCCATGAACCAGGCCTCTGTCCTATCTAATAAGAGAGTAATATGCAAATTAAGCATCATTACAACACACAAGATGGCTGCCCCCATGTGGACACAAGATGGCAGCCACAGATGTCCAGCTGGGGAGGGAGTTGGGAAGGACCAGGCTGCAAGGGAGAACAGTTTGGGACAATCAAGCCTGCAGGGGAGGGCAAATAAGGGTGACTAGGCTGGCAGAGGAGGGAAGTTGGGGCAACTGGGCCTGCAGGGAAGGGCAGTTGGAGGGGATCCAATCCTGCTCTCTCCACGCACGTGTCTCCATACCTCAGCTTTTTGCAGCTCCTCTGGGTCTCTATGAGTCCCTCTCTTTCCTTCTAGTTGTAGAATTTCCACTCAGCCAGCTTTCCTGTGGTTCTGGATGATGTCCATTCTGTCTTTTAGTTGTAGTTTTGAAATTGTTGTGTGAGGCAGCAGTGTAGGTGTTTACTTATGCTGCCATCTTGGATTCTCCCTTCCACACATTGTCTTTATTGTAGAGCTGAGGAAAATGAATCTGAGAGAAGTTCACTGATTTTCTCAGGATCACATAGGTATAAGGGAGAGAAGTAGAATTTGCATCTAGAATTATCTAAATCCAAATCCCAGGCTCTCCCTCTATTTTATATTCCTTGGATAACAGTGCTCATATTCTGTTTTGCAAAATATAGTACTTAAAGTGTTTGTTGCACATCTCTCCTCAAGTGGGTGGACAAGTGTACATATGGACTGTTGATGATCTGTTTTTCTAGTCATAAAAGTAATACAGGTGTGCAGGCAACTAATACAAAATAATATTGAATGTCAACTGTAATTGAAAAAATGTAACAGCTAATATTTTGAACAAGAAAACCTCCATATTCTCTTACTAAAAAATATATTAAAAAACTTAGTGAAAAGTAGACAAGAAAGAAAGTAGAGAGGGAGGGAGGAAGAGAAAGAAAGAAAGAAAGAAAGAAAGAAAGAAAGAAAGAACATTCTAGAATTGGGTAGGAAAAAAGAAGGGGTGGGGGAACTTTGCAATTTCCATATTTTGCAATTTGAGTGTGCCCTCACTCAGGTCTGGAGTTACACTCCATGCATAGCAGGGAATCCTCAAATTGAGAAATTGATATAAAATTAGTGGAAGAACCAAAACATCTCCCTACCACACACACACAACTTGGACAAAAACACTGAAACTACTTACCCCTTCACTCTCTACACATACGACTTACATTGCATTAACATGACTTTACTATTTCATTGTCTGTATAACCTTGTTTTATGTGTATTTCTGTGTAAAGACACCTTATGTAATAGATATTATAGATTTATTATTATTATTTTACTCCTCACCTGAGTATATTTTTCCATGGATTATTAGAGAGATTGGAAGAGAGAGAGAAATATTGATGTGAGAGAAACACATTGATTGGTTGCCTCACCGAGGTACATGCTCCAGACTGGAATCAAACCTGGGACCTTTGGTCCACAGATGGATCCTCTATCTACTGAGCCAAACTGGCTAGGGCTAGATATTATAGGCTTATTAACATAAATGGGCAACATACTATAACTCATGCCTTGAATGAAGCTTTTCTAACACAAGTATTTTCTCTGTAAGGCACATTGCAACCTCTTGCACTGACAAACACTAGACACAGCACTTCAACACTAGCTTGGGGGCCTTTTCAACAAAAAGCCCAGGAATGTATATTAAAAAAACAACAACAACATAGCAATAAATATACCTTGAAAGGTACACTTGTTTCCCATCTGAGAGCTGAAACAGAAAGGCAGAGTGTTGCCTTGTTTGACCTCTGTGGGACTCTGAGTGGGGAACTCATATTTGTCACAACTCCATGCAGGTGGAGCATGTCCACCAATGACAGAGAAAAAGCCATGACTATGAATTTGCAGGTCATAAACAAATTATATCAAGTAGTTGAATTTGCAAATATGGAATCCACAAATAATAAGAATCAACCACAAGTATAAAACTTTCCTGAAAGAACACACCC
Source organism: Lasiurus cinereus (assembly GCA_011751065.1). Lineage (NCBI taxonomy): Eukaryota > Metazoa > Chordata > Mammalia > Chiroptera > Vespertilionidae > Lasiurus > Lasiurus cinereus. Next base: position 28,382,622 of record JAAGEH010000030.1, on the reverse strand, counting down.
TAAAGTCAGGCCATCACAAAAATTCTTGTTCTTTTTAAGATGTGGTCACAATCCAATTTAAAAAACACAGGAGGAAACATTTTACCATGAATGAGATAGCAAACATAAATACTTAGAAAGCCAGATATATCTGGAAATATGATTATTCAATAGGGCCTATAGATAAGAATCTTTAAAGTGATTTTTAAAAGAAAGGGAAAAAATCATATTGTTTTAAAAAACCAGACAGTTTTGAAGAAGACCAGATAGAATTTCTAGAAATAGGAAAAGTAGTCAATTAAATTAAAAACTCAATGAGAAGGTTAATCTGAACTAGACAGTTGAAAAAAGAATTTATTGAACTTTGAAAATAAATCAGAAAAATTACCATTTTAATCAATGCAAAAATCAAAACCAGAAAATAATATAAATAATCTGGTTACCAAGTGGTAACCTTTTTGCTAAGTGCCTCTCTATTGTGATCTCAGAGCACCCTTTGCATATATTAATTAATCACATTATGTATGTTTCTATGTTTGCATTTTCATCCTAATTATATATAACTTTTTCAAATTTGTCCTAGTATCTCTATAAGAATTAACAATAGTGATTACATAATATGAATTCAATTAATTTTTTAAAAATCTGGTTATAATTAAGAATATAAACATTGCAGTCAAATTACTGACACTTATTAGCTGCTTGACTCTGGGGCAAAATATTTAATGGGCCATATGTGGACATATATTGTCTTCTCATTACGTTTACTTTGCTAAACATCATATAACCTCTCATCATCATTCATAGTGTGATAGTCAAGTTGGCTAAATTTCAAAGAACAACTCCTAAATATGGTTATCTGGGTTTCAAGATACCTTCTTTCATACAAAGTATAGCATGAAGGTTGGTCACATTAAATTTATCCCAGAAGTTGATCACAGTACTACATATGGAAGTCTATTTGGCATAGAAACCAAATGAATGAAACAGAGTTCAATGAACTGCCAGTAGATGGCTCTCTTAATTTGTTATTTTCTTTTCAGTTCAGATTTGTGCTTCTAAGCATCAGATTACACCATCAAAAACCCCAATAATAGGGTAAAAATGATTCTCCAATAATATCTAATTCAGTGATAGGAAAACCACGGCTCTTGAGCCACATGCGGCTCTTTGGCCCCTTGAGTATGGCTCTTCCACAAAATACCACGGCCTGGGTGAGTCTATTTTGAAGAAGTGGCATTAGAAGAAGTTTAAGTTTAAAAAATTTGGCTCTCATTATGCTAAGTGAAATAAGCCAGTCAATGAAAGAAAAATACCACATGATCTCAACTCATGTATGGATAATAAAGAACATTATAAACTGATGAACAAAAAGATAAATACAGAGGTGGTAAAGCATCAAACAGACTGTCAAATTACAGCAGGAAGGTTAAGGAGAGGTGGGGTAGATAAGAGATCAACCAAAGGACTTGTATGCATATATGTAAGCATAACCAATGAACACAGACACTGGGGGGTTAGGATATGCATGGGAGTGGGGGGAGCAATGGGAAGATATGTATACAGGCAATACATTAATAAAAAAATTTTTAAAAATGGCTCTCAAAAGAAATGTCAGTCGTTGTACTGTTATATTTGGCTCTGTTGACTAATGCATTTGCTGATCACTGCCCTATATTATTTAGCTGAGTATTGATCAGAGTATGTAAAAGAGGAACTATCTGAAGGGGAACTTTAAAAAAACAAACATATCTTTGAGTATATCTGTGCTCCAACCTGGAAAATAAACACATCTTCATAGTTTCCAATGAACAAAAGCTCTAATCATTTTTTTTAATTCTTGAATAAATGTGAATCAATAAATTCTCCCTTTTTCCTTATGCTAGTTCTAGTTGGGTTTCTGTTGCTTGCAACCAAGGGATCTTAACCAATACACTTTCCAATTCCACTTCCTAGAATTTCTCTTCAGGGACAGACAAAGAACTCCAAAGATTTTTATTATAAGAATGTATATAATTTTAATGTTTATAATGTCAAAATTTATAAATAAACCAACTAAAGATTGTATGCAAATTTTAATAAATTAATCTAATTAAATGCTATGTAGTAACTAGCATATTTTATTTTCTCATTTGACATAGAAATATGTTTATGATATTTATATTTTTATATTTTTATTGATTTCAGAGAGAAAGAAGAGGGAGAAAGAGAGATAAAAACATCCCTGATGAGAGAGAATCATGGATCAGCTGCCTCCTGCATGCCCCACACTGGCATGTGCCCTTGACTAGAATCAAACCCGAGACCCTTCAGTCACCAGGCCAATATTCTATCTGCTGAGCCAAACCGACTAGGGCTGTTTATGATATACTGATGAATTTTAAAAAGCAAGTTATAAGACAGAATGTGTATTTTTTATTATTCATATGTATATATGCATATAAAATATAAAAGGCTATATCTTACATTTTTAATAATTCTTATCTCTGGTCAGTAGAGTTTCAGATAGTTTTTATTCTCTCTTTTTTTTTTTTAAGTATCTGTATTTTCTAGTAAGTCCACAACAAATTTGTTTTAACTCTATTTTTTTAAATTTCTGTCTCCTTAGTTGACCTCTGAGTTTCTGTTTTTTTATCTAAAGTTTACCCTTGATTTTCAGTTTATTTGAGAATCAGAGATTGACACACTTCTAGTCAGTTGAACAATTAAGTCATGTCCTATTCAGATTACAAACTCCTCCTATTTCTGCAAATCCTCTTCCAGAGCTCTACTCATTACAGTTTCACGACATAACAATTGTGCTCACTGTACACAAACTACAGGCACAATTAGAAATTGTTAAATAGATGGTTATTCTCCCATTAATATCCTAAGGAAGATATGTTATATAATCAAAGGTATGTGTTTGATAAAATGGTGCCAGAGAAGTTTTAAACTTTTACCAAAACACATTGAAGCAACTCAGTTATTAAAGCTTAGAAATGTTTGCCAGTGTCTGGATGATCTAAAGCCTTGGCAAATATTGAAAGTGGCCTATGTCCCCAGGGGGAAGCACATTACGCCTCATGATTCGATGTCCCAGATTTTCCAGAAAAGACCTGATTTCTTTCTTTTTTCTTGTGGTGTGTGTGTGTGTATGTGTTTCATAACAAAGGTCATTCCTTTATTTGGATTTTAACTTTTATGTCTCTGGAAGATCTTCCCTGTAAATTAATTCATGCATGTCAATAAAATATCTTTGGTAGATAAAAAAAAAATCCCAAGTTTTAAAGTAGAAAAAGGATCACCAAAGATTCAGAGTTGGAACAATTAATCCTCAGATAGGGCAGTGTAGTGCTGGTGACTCCAGCAGGCTCAGGGAGAGATGTGAATATAGTGAATGAATATGAAAAATCTAATTTGGGGCTTACACTTTGCTAACCACAAGAAACTACCACTTGAATTTCCAGACAATTTCCACCATAATTACTTTTGACCTTGAATTCTAGTCTCAGATATAAAGCTAACTAGCTGTATAAAAGAAGCTCAATCAGTTAATATTTTGTTGCTTTCCATACCCTAACAGTGCAAGTAGAATTTTAAAAGATGATCGATCAGCCTTGCTGGGTTGTTTTGAGAATTAAATGAAATACAGAGTGTACACGTGATTTTAAAAGCCTTGTTTGCTTGATTTTGCCTAGTCCTTTGTTAACATCTTACCATGAAAGTTAGAAAAATAAAACATTGGAAAGTTGAACAGCTCTTGTTGAAGATTATATAAAGGGCAGAAGCCTACAGATTTGGTATGTTGCCCTTGCTTCTTCCCATGTTTATTAGAGAAAAAGTTAAATAACTAAAAAAAGAATAAAAGTCACTAATAATTCTACCACATAATAATTCATGGACTGTGTTTTCTCAGACCCTAAAGAATATCTTCAAACAAACTTGACTGAACAGAATAAAATCTCTTCTCCACTGCCCAGGGGGCTTACTTAATCAACTGACTAGAAGTGTGTTTGAGATTTCAATCTCAAATCCAGGAAGCAATTGGAACACACTGCCAGAAAGAGGAGACAAAGGCCAGAACTGCTGACTGATGAGTGATTAAGAAGCCAGGTTGAAAGATACCTAGAGCGCTCTGGCTAATAGCTAGAAATAGGACTAGAGTTAACTTTGCTTGTTTCTGTAGTCCAGTGTCTGTAAATTGTTGGTTCAATCAGAATAGTATAAAGATTCAAGGTTATCAACATAATTAAACAAAATGTGGCCTTTTTGTTAAGCTTATAAAACTGCATTCTGAAGGTTTTATTAAAGGCTTAGCTGCTGTACAAACAATATTTTGAATATACTTTGACCTCTAAGGACAAAAGAAAGATAATTTTTGCCTTCTTTTCACTTAATGGAATGATTTTCAAGTTTTTTTCAAATATGGTAATTATAAATGAAAGTTCTAAGCCTTTATTGGTAAATAATATACATGTTTAATTTCAATTAATGTAATAAGTGAATGAAGTTTTGATAAGTGCTCTAAAATTATAAAAATGACTACAAATTAGAGTGTCTATTTCCCGATACCCTTGCCTTCTCCTACTTTCTTATATCTCCAGGGTAAGACAAGAATATAACTTGAAAGAAATATACTAAGGCCCAAATAAATAAAGGTTTTTCTATAACAGTTGTTTAAAAACATTACTACTATTTGGTCTGTAAAGAGATATTAAAAATATTAAAACCAGATATGATTCTGATCATAGGGCCAAAACATTCATCTAGAAACTTCCAACTCATGCATGCAAAGGTACAAAACATTTTCAGGCGGCTTTCCACAAACTTCCCTTTTCTCTGAAACATTTGGTGATTATTCTGCATCTTTAATTGTCCTCCTCCTTATCTTTAGCCATTCTTTACTAGGGTGTCCTTTCCTCCCATCCATACTGGGCTAAATGCTCTTATATGTGCTCTAAGCCCTTCTATCATTTCTACTTATCTCCTTGTGTTGAAATTATCTGCTTATAATTTTTCTGTTTGGCTGATTCAGAAGCTTTTGTATAAAAACCCTCCATAAACCCCAGATGAGATTGAATTTCCTATCTTCAGCATCCATAATTCCCTATAGCTTTCTTTTAAAACACTGAAGGGATGGCCTGCGGACTGAAGGGTCCCGGGTTCAATTCCGGTTAGGAGCATGTATCTTGGTTGTGGGCACATGCCTAGTAGGGGGTGTGCAGGAGGCGGCAGATTGATGTCTCTCTCTCATAGATGTTTCTAACTCTCTATTCCTCTCCCTTCCTCTCTGTAAAAAAATCAATAAAACACTGACGGGTGTGGTTATTTTTGCAACAGGGATAGTAATTACAGCTCTCTGGTACTGCATAAATAATTATTACAGTTGAAGCTTTCCCTTACACACTACTATCACTTTCCTTTCTGCATCCCTTTATTTTCAAAAGATTATTTGGGGCAGGGAGATGTTGGTTGTTTCTTGCTCCTTTATTAAAATAAAGTTTATCTTTGTACAGAGATTTAAAAGTCAAAATACTATGACATAATTTTAAAAAATTCCTGCTTCTGAAAAGCAATCTTTTTCTATTATATTAGCTTTATATTCTTTTGCTACTTGCCTCAGTCTTCCTACGTAACATCCTTATATTGTTGCTATTTCCAGATCTCTCAGTTTCGTATCATTGGGCTTCCTGCCAATGGAAGGTGAAAATTAAGCTTTTAACAACACCCCATCACACACACTATTGGTGTTCCTCGTTTGGGCATCATAATGCCAGGGTTCTTTTCCCAGCCTTAAAGTTTCAGCATTCTGGAGAAAGGGGCTGCAGTAGATGATTAAAGAGTCCGGAGAAGAAAGATAATTTTGAAAGGTATTGGATATCAGAGGATCTTCAGCGAAAGGAGCTAAAGACTCTCTCCTTGTCTAGGACCCCATGCTTTTATTGTAACACAATTTGTCCTAAAGCAATATACACTTCAAAGGGTAAGGTTTACAGATTGGGAAACAGTCTACAGCTGTTCAGGTGCTTGGCCAACAGGAGGCAATAAAATGCCCTGAGCTATCTGGCAGTTAACAATCCTATTCAGGTTTGGGGGAAGTGCCATTTAGTAAACTACATATATGGCTCATCCTTGTCAAGTCCCCAAGCTTCACCAACCTTTTGGTGAAACTCTTGTAATTTTTACATGCTGGAATTGGTTGCCTGCAACACACCTTCACATGCATTCTTTTCCTCCTCCATTTCTCTCTATATAATTACATTGTTCATAACTTTTGACTAAGTCAACATGCCCATGAGGTATATAATGATCATACTTTCTTTCTTGCACAATTTTTGTTTCTCTGGGAATTAATATTGTCTTTGTTGTGTGTTTAGTTTTCTATATTACTAATTTATCCCCAAACATTCCTCCAGAATTATAAATTTCCTCTCATAATGTCCAAATACATCAGATTTTTAAAAGTTTTTATTTTTATTTATTTTGTGGCAATATCCCTGGTGGAGCCCTCTACTCCCTTGTGCCAACACCAACACATTGTTCTCTAGAAATGTTGTGCAGGTATCTCTCCGGAATCTCTTTAAAACTCATCCTGGAGAGTCCCTTCTTCTCCCTCTGTTGGATCTCCTGTTTTTTTATGTCTTGTTTTGCATCCTTGCTTTATGGAGTACATATTCTAACAGTTCCTGAGAAAGGGTACATGTTCGGTACAGTCTTTAAAAACATGAACATCTGAAAATGTCTTTACTCTAGCCTCACACTTGAATGAAAGTTTGGCTGAATAAAGTTGAAACTATTTTTTAAAATATGATTTAAAAAATTTTTAATGTTAGTTTGTCTCCATAATTATCTTTTTTTTTTTTAATCCTCACCCAAGGATATTTTTTTCCCTTGATTTTTAGAGAGAATGGAAGAGAGAAGGAAAGACAGAGAGAAATATCAATGTGAAAGAAACACATTGATTGATTGTCTCCTACACATGCCCAGACTAGGGCCCGGGCGGGGAGGAAACTGTAGCTGAGGTACATGATCTTGACTGAAATCAAAACTGGGACCCTTCAGTCCACAGTTAAACTGATCCAAACTGACTTGGGCTGTTTTTATTGATTTTTAGACAGAAAGAAAGGGAGAGGAAGAGAGAGATAGAAACAACAATGATGAGAGAGAATCATTGATCAGCTGCCTCCTGCACACCCTCTATTGGGGATCAAGCCTCAAAACCCGGCATATGACCAGGAATCAAACCTGAGCCACACCAGCCAGGCTAGGTTTAAACTATTTTCCTTGAATTTCTGCAGACATTATTCCATTGTCTTCTTGCATAGAGCCTTGTTGGAAGAGTCAATTCCTTTAAAATTCAATTTCTTTATTTGTGGCCTTTTTCTTTTTCCTCTTGGAAATGTCTAGAAATTTTTTTGTTGTTGTTACTCCTCACCTGAGGATATTTTCCCTTTGATTTTTAGAAAAAGTGGAAGGGAGTGGGAGAGACATTGATTGATTGCCTTCAGCAAGCACCCCAGCTGGTCTGGGGATCAAGTCTGCAACCAAGGCATGTGTCCTTGACAGTAATCAAACCCCAGATCCCTTCAGTACTAGGGCCAATGTTCTATCAACTGAGCCAAACCGACCAGGGCTAGAAACTTCTTTTTATTCCAGTAAATGAAACTTTCCAGGTTGGTCTTTTTAAATCTATTGTGCTAGCATTAAGTGGGCTCTCTTACTCTGGAAAGTCATGTCTTTCCGTTGTGGAAAGTTTTCATGAATTACTACTTTGATTATCTTCTCCCCTCTGTTTTTTGTTTTTTTAATATATTTTATTGATTTTTTACAGAAAGGAAGGGAGAGGAATAGAGAGTTAGAAACATGGATGAGAGAGAAACATCCATCAGCTGCCTCCTGCACATCCCCTACTGGGGATGTGCCCACAACCAAGGTACATGCCCTTGACCATAATCGAACCTGGGACCTTTCAGTCCGCAGGCCGATGCTCTATCCACGAAGCCAAACCGGTTTTGGCCTCTCTGTTTTCTCTATTCTTCTTTCTGAAACTCTTATAATTTATATGCTGAACTGCTTTAAATTTTCTTAGGTTTTGTATTTTCCATATCTTTTACATTTTTATTTTTGTTTTTTGGTTCTACTTCCTCAGAGATTTCCTTCAATTTTATATTCCAATTTCTGAACTTTTAGGGTTCTCCCGTCATGAATCACTTTGTTATTACAGATGGTCCTCAATATATGATGTTTTACTTTACGAGTTTTGGACTTTACAGTAGTGTCAAAGTGATACACATTTAATAGAAACTGACTTTGAATTTTTATCTTTTCTCGGGTTAGCAATGAAGGCATGATACTCTCTTCTCTGATGCTGGATAGTGACAGTGAGATTTTGCCCCACTGTAGGCTAATGTAAGTGTTCTGAATATAGTTAAGATAGGCTAGACTCTCAATTCCAATAATTACAGACTGTTGTTCCTTGTGATTAAGCTCCTAGGCTGATCCATGATGTTTGGTAGGTTAAGTATATGAAATGCATTTTTTACTTACAATCTTTTTAACTTCCAATGTGTTTATTAGAATATAACCCCATGGTAAGTCGTGAAGCTTTCCAATCTGCAAGTTGAGTTTTGAGCTTTTTTTACAGTAGCAAACTAGTTCTCACATATTCATCTGCTTCCATTCTTCCAATTTTATCTTGCTTTCTCTCCCATTCTCTTGATCCTTCTTGTTTATGCTTTTGGGGGATCACTTTACTAGGGTTTCAGGAGAAATACATGGTAAATACTCCTGTTCAATCTATCACATGTAATCAGGAACTTTGTTTATTTCCCTCTATTGCCAGAGCTGACCAGCAGCCCCTGAACCATGGATGAACAGATTACTCTGACAGAACAGATTACTCCCACAGTTTCACTATCTGAGAGAGGGCTAAGGGTCAACCTGGCTGATAGCAACTAGACAGCCTCCATTGCCTGCCTCATTAGCCTTTTATTGCAGTTTTTATCTTTAGATACAATCAGTAGTGTGAGTAATCTTGGGAAGACATATGTTTACATTGTCTTCTAAGCAAGAGCATCCAGAGATTAAGCATAAGGATTCCAGTAAACATCCAGAGGTCTGCACGCAGGCTTGTTTGGAAAAGACAAGGAACAATTAGAGGTGCTGCTTTCAACACTCCCCTAAATCTCCTCTAAGTCAGAATTCCAATAAACAGGGCAGGCAGCTTTCCACACACTTCCCTTTTCTCAGAATGTCCTCCTTACAACTTACCAACCAAGTCTCTTGTGCTCCAACATTCTATAATGGTCATACTTCTTCTCAAGGCAACATGGATACCTCTGAATTACAGGGAAAAGATTAAGTACACAAGAACAGAAAAAAGAAAAAGTGCAAATATTAATATTTCAAGATGTTATAACACTTCCAATGGTGTTGAAGCCAGCTCATACTAGTTCACAGAAATAGTTTTATTTTCAGGAATTTTTTGAGCAATAATTCTAAACAACCATTAATAACATTTAAATTAATTAAACTTACAGTCCTATATAATAAAAGCATTGTATGCAAATTGTCCCCTTGAATGGGAGTTCGATCAGGTGGTGGAGTTGGCTGGGAGGAAAGGAGAGAGTACCCAGCCAGCAGGCAATAAAATGCCTTGAGCTGTCTGGCAGTTAACAATCCTATTCAGGTTTAGGGGAAGTGCCATTTAGTAAACTACATATGTGGCTCATCCTTGTCAAGCCCCCAAGTTTCACCAACCTATTTGGTGAAGCTAGGGACCTAACTAGTGTACAAATTTCATGCACTAGACCTCCAGTGTTTAATATAGCTTAAAACTTACAATGAAATAAGTTGTTAAATACAAAAATAATAAATACTCAAAACTCATAAATTCATTATTTTAGTAAAATATTATATAATAATGTGCTATACTAGTATATCACTTTCAACTCCATGATTAGTAAAATCATATTTGTAGCTTAAAAGTGGCCATAGTGGGAGTATTTGTAACAGAAATTTTAAAAAGCTACAAATAACAGATTGATACTGTTTTTCTTTTTATTGTCCAGACTTAAGAAAGTCATGGAGAAAAATATTAATAATGCCAATTAACTTAAAAATATGTTGTATCTGTAGCATTTTAAGTGTGAATAGTACAAAAAAAATTGAGAATATCTTCTTCCAGTATTCTAAAATTACCTCAGTCACCCATTAAATCACTCAATCATCGACAAAAAAGTGAAGTTCTGACATTCTTCTGTTTTTTTGTTTGTTTGTTTGTTTTGTTTTTCACTTTTCTCTTTAACGTAAATGAAAATATCAACCAATGTTCAGGTCAAAAACACATTCATTTTGTCAATTGGAACCATATTTGGCCATGGATGCAAGAATTCTGCAAAAATCAGTGGCATCCTTTTGTAAGAATTAATAGACTATAATGATTTTACAATAAAGTATATATTATCATTTATAAAATTGTGCTACACATCCTTCCTATTAGTAAAATTAATACACACATACCTTGTTTGATTTATTTTTGGAGAGCTAATTCTTTCTTTAAATACAGTGGTACCTCGAGATACAAGTGCCCTAACATATGAGATTTTTGAGATACGAGCCATCAAGCAAGCAATTTTTACTTTGAAATATGAGCAACATTTGAGATAGGAGTGATCAAGGGATCAGCCAGCTGCACACGACCCACCAGTTTACCATGACTCGAACATCTCATAGTTTCCAACGCCTCAAGGTTACGGAACGAATTAAACTCGTATCTCAAGGTACCACTGTATATTTTTATTGATTTCAGAGAAGAAGGGAGAGGGAGAAAGAGATAGAAACATCAATGATGAGAGAGAATCAATCATTGATCAGCTGACTCCTGCATGTCCCCTACTGGAGATGGAGACCACAACCTAGGCATATGCTCTTTTTTAAAATTGAATAAATCTTTATTGTTCATATTATTACAATTGCTCCTCTTTTTTCCCCCCATAGTTTCCCTCCTTCTGGCTCCTAATCCACCCTCTGACCTTACCTCCCCACTATTGTCCTCATTCATAGGTGTACGATTTTTGTCCAGTCTCTCCTCACACTCCCTCATCCCTTTGTCCCTGGGAATTATCAATCCACTTCCTTTCTATGCCCCTGATTCTATTATATTTACCAGTTTATTCTGTTCATCATATTTTATATTCACTTAATATTTAGACTCATTTGTTGATAGATATGCATTTGTTTTTCATAATTTTTATCTTTACCTTTTTCTTCTTCTTCCTCTTCTTAAAGAGTGCCTTTCAGCATTTCATATAATACTGGTTTGGTGTTAATGAACTCCTTTAGCTTTTTCTTATCTGTAAAGCTCTTTATCTGACCTTCAATTCCAAATGATAGCTTTGCTGGGTAGAGTAATCTTGGTTTTAGGTTCTTGCTATTCATCACTTTGAATATTTCTTGCCACTCTTGTCTGGCCTACATAGCTGCTGTTGAGAAATCAGCTGACAATCATACTGGTGCTCCCTTGTGGGTAATTAACTGTTTTTCTCTTGCTGCTTTTAATACTCTCTCTTTGTTTTTTGCTCTTGGCATTTTAATTATTATGTGTCTTGGTGTCATCCTCCTTGGATTCCTTTGGTTTAGGGTTCTGTGTGCTTCCTGGACTTGTAAGTCTATTTCTTTCACCAGGTGGGAGAAGTTTTCAGTCATTATTTCTTCAAATAGGTTTTCAGTATCTTGCTGTCTCTCTTCTTCTGGCACCCTCATAATTCTGATGTTGGTATGCTTGAGTTGTCCCAGAGGCTCCTTATACTATCTTCCAATTTTTGGATTCTTTTTTCTTTTTTCTTTTCCAGTTGAATGTTTTCTGCTTCTTTGTATTTCAAATCTTTGACTTGATTCTTGCCTTCCTGTAGTCTGCTGTTAGGTGTCTGTATAATATTTTTTATTTTAGTTAGTGTAAGTTAATTTCTTTTTCATCTCCTCTTGGGTTTCACTAAATTTATCCATCTTTTCTAGAAATTCTTGAAAAATCTTATAACCGTGGTTTTGAACTCTGTATCCAGTCATTTGTTTTTCTCCATTTCTTTCATTTGTGACCTGTTTCTTTGTCTCCACATTTTGGCTGCTTCCTGAGTTGGTAGAGTAGCTTTGTGTGCTAGGTGTCCTATATGGCCTACTTGCTCCGCCTCCCCAGTTACCTGAGGTGGACTCTCTTGGTGCACCCCTTTGTGGACTGTGTGTACAGCCTTCTTGTAGTTAAGTCTTGATTGTTGTTGATATCACTGTGGGGAACTGACCTCCAAGCCAATTAGTTGTGAGGATCAGCTATGTTTACACTGGGAGAACTTCTGTGCTGGAGTCAGCCTTATGATACAAGACTTGCAAGATTGCAAAAGCCTTTGTGCTTGGGTTGGATCGGGCAGAGTCTCAGGGCTGATCAGACAGCTTGGCTTCCCATCAGCCCTGCCATACTTGACCCCTATGTCTGAGTGTCCCTCGGTAATTGCTGCAGCCCTCTCTGTGCAGACTCACGCTCCCATGCATCCATACCTCTGCCTTTTGCGTCTCCCCTGAGTTTCTGTGTGCTCCGGGGATCTGTATAAGTCTGGGTTCCCAGGGTCTTGCCCCAAACTGGCGTTCAGTGCAGTTGGAACTGGAGTTCAGTGCAGTTGGGAGGTTCGATCTTCCTCCCGCTAGAGAAAGCCAGCAGCACAATCAGCAGTCTGTCCTTTCTGCATGCACTGGCACCCGCACCTCCAGACCTCTGCCTTTCTCGTCTTCCCTATGTTTCCGTGCACTCCTCCCTTTTTTTCAACAGTCCAGACTCCTCCTGTATGAGTCTCGCCCAGAAGTGGGCTTCAGTGCAGTTGGAATTGGGGTTCAGTGCAGTCAGTATTTTCTGTCTCCCTCCTGCTAGAGGAAGCCAAACAGGCACTCCAGCACACATCCTCTCCACGAGCATGTCTCTGTACCTCAGCTTTTTGCACCTCCTCTGAGTCTCCATGAGCCCCTCTCTTTCCTTCTAGTTGTAGAATTTCTACTCAGTCAGTTTTCCTGTGGTTCTGGATGATGTCCGTTTTGTCTTTTAGCTGTAGTTTTGAAATTGTTGTGTGAGGCAGCAGTTTAAGTGTTCGCCTATGTCACCATCTTGATGTATTTCTTTTCAGTCATATGCTCTTAACCAGAATTGAACCTGGGACTCTTCAGTCTATAGGCCGATGCTCTATCTAAGCCAAACCAGTTAGGGCTGAAGAGCTAGTTTTTAAACTTTTATCACTGTCCATAACTGTTCTTATATGGTAAGTTCTATTAGGGCAGTAACTGTTTTTGTTGATTCCTCTCCCCATTTCAAATTCTACTAGGTACTCCATAAACATTTATTGAGTGAGTTCATGAAAGCCCAGGGACCTTGCCTTATTCATTTTAATATCCAAGAATAAGCACAGTGCCTGACACAAATTAAGTTTTGAAAAACAATGTTTGATGCCTGAATTGAACTTGAATCATAGTCTCCTAATTCTGAAAACAATTCCCTGATAATCAAACACATCAAGACAAAGAGTGAGATGGATTATTTTTTCAGGCACCGACTTGTTTTCACGGTTGCTTTGTAAGTTAAGTCCCTTGCAGCAGGAAGTCCAGGGTGGAAGCCAGGTCTTCTGATTCCTAAAACAGTGCCCTATTCATTAGATTCCCTATTTGTCAAGGGCACTAGTATTTTTTAAACACTCATTTTGGACAGCAGAGCTGGTTTCTTGCTTTGTGGCTACAAGATTTTACTTAAGATAAATGACAATAAACAGTCAGAAGGAATCAAATTACGATGTCTATCATTTAATGAGCCCATACTATGCTTGTTATAAAACTGTGCTTTTAATCCTGTAGCTTGGTTTCTTTCAACAATGCTATAAGGTAGGAATTAACTGTACATTACAAATGAAGGCACTGAGATTTAGGAGGTTTATGAACTTGCCTAAAGTTCACAGATGCTATGTAGCAATACTGGGATTGCAAGCAGTTCTGACATAAGGCAAATGACTAGGTATTTATATAAAGTTTTTAATCCTCAGCCAAGAATATGCTTGTTTTTTATTTATTTTAGAGAGAGATGGAGGGACAGAGAAAGAGAGAGAGAAATCGGTTGCCTGCCTTATAGACTTTATACACCAGGGATTGAACCTGCAACTTTTCGGTGTAAGGGATGGACCCTCCAACCATCTGAGTCACCCAGCCAGGGCTATTTTAATTGGACAATGTTTCTTTGTGCTTTTTAAAAAAATCTTTATTGTTGAAAATATTACATATGTTTCCTTTTCTTAAATATCAGCTGTTCATACACCATTGTTCACGTACTATTTTTAGAATTTGGTCATATTTGAATGCCAGTTATATTACCATTTACTTCATATTTATCACGGACTTTTTGTTATTATGCAGCCTAATCTGAAACAATAATATTCATAAAATAATGGTTTTATATGTTATTTTCTTTTAGTACATATTAAAATGAACACATAATTCTTAAAATAAAATTTGCCTACTCACCAGCTAAAGTAACCTAAGATGCTATCAGAGATACATATACATTCCTGAGGCAAGCACTGCTTCTTGCAATGCTGCAGATTTAATTCATACTGGGGCTGGGCGAGAGTGAGGTCATATTTTTTGGTTTGTCTTCCATTTCCGCTCTGAAATAAAAGAAAACAAGTCCATCTATTTTGCTTAGAGGGAGCCTGACTAATACTTCTTGAGCAAATTCCTGTTGCAAAAACAAGGAGGTTTACAAAACTTTCTTCCAGGGTCACTGAAACCTTCCAAGCAAATGACTTGGAATTAAACTTGGCAAAGATTATTAAAATGCCACCAGTATTAGACAATTGAAGGTTTCTGCAGCAAGAACACAATTCAAGGAAAATAAAACTAATTTGTTGGAAAACACCTACAGTGAGAGTCACGCAGGATTCAAAATGTAAGAAAAGCTTCCTGGCATTTTTGTTACCCAGCTGGAGTTGATAAAATTGTTTCTATTCTTTCCTGTAAGTATGTCGGAGGAGGAAATAGTTGGATTGTCTTTCTCCGCTTTTGAGTGGGAGGTATAATACAGCATTGTCAGAGATGATGACAAAAGAAAAAGAAAGAGAAAACAACTTTTTATGAACTGCTGAAAAACTGGATTCACATCTCTGTGGCAGAGCCCAAATTTGGTTAAGTAGATCATTTGGAATGTTGTCCGATGCATTTCAAAGGGAAAAAATAAAAAGAGCATAAAAAATCCTAACAGCCAAGATCATAGGTGGTAAATAATATCATTTTTTAGGGCTTGTGAAATATAAATGTTTGCATTTGGTTCCGTTTTAATATATCTTCTTTATGGTTCCTGCAAGTCCCTCTATAATGTGACTCCTACCACTTAATCAGCCCTCTTCTTACCTCAAACACATTTGGGGCCTATGCCCAGGGTCACTGGCACCAGGATTTCACTGACATCTGGACTTTAAGTAAACCAGAACTTACAAATCTTAGCATTGCTGACCTTTTATGTCTTACACAGAAAAATCTCCTGTAGAATTCAGAGCTAGGAGTACTGTTTTTCAAAGGAAACAGAATCTGTCACAATAATGAGAACTTCATGATAGAATGTGTGTTTTCATCTTGCCCTGACTGTGTGGCTAGCAACCTGAATGACAAATCAAATGACTTCCAGTTGCTGTAGAATTCAGAGATCATTTTTCCTCCCTTCCTGGGGGAGGGGGTACTGTGGGGGAGGGGAGAGGAGCCAGAGCTGCCTGTGTTCTGTTTGATACAGTCTAGGCCAGTGGTTGCCAAACCACGGCTTGGTTGACTAATGAGTTTGCCCACCACTATCATATACTACCCTTTACCTCTTTGAACACAATATGCCACAATTGCCTAATCCTCACAGCTTCCAACTACATGGTAACATTTAGTCTAGTCCAGTGGTTGGCAAACTCATTAGTCAACAGAGTGGCAAACCACGGCTCTCAAGCTGCACGTGGTTTGCCGACCACTGGTCTAGGCTTCTTACACCTAGTTAAGAAAATGTTGTTTTTGAAATCTACATTCTCAGAGACTTGTGGGATTGGTCAAAAGGGGAAGAGCTTCCGGTTTTAAGAGAGAGGGGGCTGGAGCAGAGATGGTGTACCCAGAATAGCAGATGAAATGCTACGTCCTCTAGCTATGGGGCTCTGCACTCTGCTTCCTCACAGTGGCCTAGAAGTCAGAAATTTTGATGGGCAGTGGCTTCGTGTGTATCTGGGGACTGAGCACTAAGCTGTAACTCTGTCCTGTAGTGAAGATCACAGTTGTCAAACTTGTAACAGAGGGAGTCAATGCTAACTTTGGCAGAAGCAGACACCTTTTTTTTATTTTTAATATACTTGTATTGCTTTTAGAGAGAAGGGAAAGGTAGAGAGAGGTAGAAACAACAATGATGAGAGAGAATCATTAATTGGCTGCCTCCTGCACACACCCCTTCTGGGGATTGAACAGCAACCCAGGCATGTGCCCTTGACTGGAATTTAACCTGGGGCCCTTCAGTCCACAGACCGATGCTCTGTCTACTGAGCCAAACCAGCTAGGAAGAAGCAGCCACCTTTGAGCAGACTATATAGATGGGGACAATATGGGTTTCAGCAACAAATCAATGAATTGAGGATTCTCTACACATGTATACTCCACATCAATTTTCCTTATTTATGTAAATCTTAGGCTTTTTATGAAGAATAGGTAGGGCCTTATAAAAGTAATCATGATTGAATTACCACCCCTAATAGGTGTGAGCCCCAAAGATTTATTTTAATTAAGAAAAATATTGAAACGTGTATTCATTACACCTCAGTGTTATTAGTTATTTATTATCCTATATAATAAAAGGCAAAAATGCAAATATGCAAATCTACCAAATGGCAGAATGACCAGTCACTATAACATGCACTGAACACAAGGGGTCAGACTCTCAACACAGGAGCTGCCCCCTGATAGTCAATGTACTCCCACAGGGGGAGCATTGCTCAGCCAGAAGCTGGGCTCACAGCTGGCAAGCGCTGCAGCCTTCCTCTAGTGAGAAGACTCCCACCTCTGCGGCATTGCTTAGGTTGTCCAACTGAAGGCTCAGGCCCTGCCAAAGAGAGGGTGCAGGCTGGTCTGAGGGACTCCCTCAAGTGCACAAATTTTGTGCACCATGCCTCTAGATGTGTAATAATATTACCACAAACTGAGTAACTTAAAACATTATTAATTAACTAACTAATTATTTCTTTTATTCCTCTCCCAAAGGTATTTTTTCCCCCACTGATTTTTAGATAGTGAAAGGGAGGAAAGGAGAGGGAGAGAGAGGAAAAGAAAGGGAGAAAGATAAGGGGGAGCCGAAACCAGTTTGGCTCAGTGGATAGAGCGTCAGCCTGAAGACTGAAAGGTCCCAGGTTCCATTCCAGTGAAGGGCATGTACATTGGTTGCGGGCAAATTCCCTGAAGGGGGCATGCAGGAGGCGGCTGATTGAAGTCTCTCTTTCATCAGTGTTTCTAACTTTCTATCCCTCTCCCTACCTCTCTGTGAAAAATCAATAAAAAATATACTTTAAAAAAAGAAAGAAAGAAAATAAAGATAAGGGGGGAAAAAATCCATGAGAGAAAGATATATTGACTGGTTACAACCCAGGTACATACCCTTGAGTGGGAATTGAACTTGAGACCCTTTGATGTACAGGCCAATGCTCTCACCACTAAAACATACTGGCCAGGGTTATTTACCTCTATATATAAAAGGCTAAGTGACCATTCAACCGTCTAACCAGTAGCTATGATGTACACTAACTGCCAGGGTGTAGACACAGGAACTGCTGAGCTGTGGTGATGTGGCTGTGGCGGTTCTCAGGTGATGCACCCTAGAATCAGAGAGGAGATGCTGGAAACCAATAATTGTCTCACTAATAAAAAGTGTGGGCAAGGAACTCGGAAGGCTGGTCAACCTTGAAGCTCTGAAAGGTCAGAACCAGCCCACCCCCTATCTAATTGAGACAGTGGTAGCTGAAGCAACTTCCCCACCAAATAATCATGTAAATCCTTACTGATAAGATAATCTACCTGTTACTGGAATTGCCTGTTGGGCAAAAGGTGTATCCCAAACCTAAATTAAAGGGATGGCAAGGCCAAAGGAAGGCGGTAGTCTTCTCACTAGAGGAAGGCTCCTGCCTGCCCCCCCCAATATTGCCAGATTAATACTTTTCTAGTCTTTCTTTTCATTTGTGTGTGGCCTCCTCCAGAACCCAAACCCTGAACTGGGAACCCTGAACCACAAGGGAAGTGAAAGAGGTTCCCACAGGGAGGGAGCTTGATTCCAGGATGTGTCACCCGAGAATCTCTCTCTAACAATCTGGGACCCTTCAGGGGTGTCAGAGAGCTAGTTTTGGACCGATCCCTGCAGACCAGGTAGAGGGACTCCACCTGCCAGAGGGATCCCGCTCACTCTTCAGATGCCCTTTGAGGCACAGCACCACCTCAGATGCAGCTGGCCAGGAAAGGACTGCAGGAGGTTGGCTTCAGAGTGTGTCCAGCCTGTCTTGCCCAGTCCCACTCTGCCAGCCACCTTCTAATTAATTTCCTTTCAATGTGCATGAATCTGTGCACCAAACACTATTTTATTATATCATAGTTTCTCTGGGCCATAGCTTAGTTATTACCCAAGTTACCAAGAAGACTCAGTGTGGCATATGGGGAGCTTAGCCAATGAGTGGTCAGAAAAGGTTTCCTCTGCTTCAGGACTTTTCACAAGGCTGCGATCAGGAGTCATCCAGGACTGAGCTCTCATCTGAGATCTGACTGTAGAAGGATCTTCTTCCAAGTTCCCATCAGTGTTGGCAGCATCTAGTTCCTTGCAAGTTGTTGGACTGAAGGCCTCAGAGCTTCCCCTGCTGTCCTGAGTTCCTTGTCACATGGACCTTTCCATATGGTGACTTACTTCATCAAAGCCAATAAATAAGACACTCAATAGGAAAGGTCTAGCCAGATCAAAATTACAATTCTATGTAATGCATAGGAAGCTGATACAGGAAAAGCCCTCTGCCCTCCACCCACTTGCCTAAGTCTAGTTATAAGTTTGTAAGAGTATTTCCCCTCCCTCTCAACCAAGAAGAACAACAGTGAATTACCAGAGACAATTCTCCAATGCTTATGAACCCAGATGCACCAGAAGAATCTACATAACAAATTTTACTAACTGGCCCTTATCTTCCATTAGTTCCCCCATCTGGTGGCTTACCCACAATTTGCCACCCTGGGAATTCAAGGTCCTTTCCCTCCCTAAAAATGTATCATTCTTTTGTTAAGATGCTATCTCTATATATAAAGAGGTAATACTCAAATTAGCTGGGACACTGTAACATCACAACCGCTCAGGAGGAGGCTGCACACACAGGTAGGTAGGAGGAGACTGTGTGCACGGTGAGGCAAGCCACAGATGGCACAGGCCCGGAAAGAATAGGGCCTGCCAGCCACATGCACCAGCAGTCACGCCTTTGCGCATAACCTACAGAGGAAACCTTTTCTGACCACTCATTGGCTAAGCTCCCCATATGCCACACTCAGTGTTCTTGGTAACTTGGGTAATAAGAATCCAAGAAGGTGATCTAGGGTTTTTCCACCTCACTCCTGGAGTAAGGTCTGCTGCTGGAGGGGCTAAGAAATGTCATATCCTGCCCTTGGTGGTTTGGCTCAGTGGATAGAGCCTCGGCCTGCCGACTACAGGGTCTGGGTTTGATTCTGGTTAAGGGCATGTACCTAGGTTGCAGGTTCCTCTCTGATTGGGGCCCAGGTCAGGGCTCATGCAGGAGGCAATTAATCAAAGTATCCCTCTCACATTGATGTTTCTCTCTGTCTTTCCCTCTCACTTCCATACTCTCTAAAAATCAATGTAAAAATATCCTCAGATGAGGATGAAAGAAAGGAAGAAAGGAAGAAAGAAAGGAAGGAGGGAATGAAGGAAGAAAGAGAGAGAAAAAGAGAGAAAGAAAGATCATAACATATGAAATAGACATCTTGAAAATACCTAAAGAAAGTTGTCATTTTTTCATGGTGAAGGGACTGGAGTCCGTGTTGATGAAAACATCTTGGCAGCTGTGGCAGCCAGCAGTGGCAGCAGCAGTGGGGTGATGGGGGCAGTGCCTTCCCCTGATCAGCCGGGTCGCCTCCTATAGAGAAAGTCAGCCTAAGCTGCAGTCAGGAGGACATCACTGGAGGGCTCCCCAATTAGAGATGGTGCAGGTCGGGCTGAGTGGACACCCCCCCATGCATGAATTTCTGCACCAGGCCTCTAGTCTATAATAATAAAAGCATAATATGCTAACTAGACCGAACAGCCAAATGACCTTCCATATGTCCTTCGGTATGACCCTCCAGACGAAGCCAGGGTTGTGAAGACTGAGGCAAGCCACCACCTCTGCAAGGGTCATGCATTGGGTCTCTAGTATAATTATATAAGCCCAAGTTCTTAACTACCCCTTTGAGTTACTCATCTCTGAATGCTCCCATGGTAAGTAGATACACATGTTATAAACTTCTGCTTGTTTTTTTTTTTTTTTCTTGTTAATCTGTCTTTTGTCAGTTTATTTTATAGAGCTTCAGCCAATGAATCAAAGATGGGTAAAGGGAAAAAAATAATTGTTTTCCTTCCCTCCATTGTAATACTTTGTATTCCTCCCATTCAGATGAGGAAAGTGGTACAGAAGTTAAGTAACTTATGGAAAGTAACACTGTTCATTTGTCTAATCTTTTTAAAAAAATGATTTCACAAAGGGAAGGAGAGGAAGAGAGAGATAGAAACATCAATGATGAGAGGGAATCATTTATTGGCTGCCTCCTGCAATCTCCCCACTGGGCAGTTTGTCTAATCTTAAGCCTGTGCCCTGAGTTCCCATTGGCTTCTTCATTTAAAAAATAATAGTCTGGCCAGCATGGTTCAGTGGTCAGGCCTTGACCTGTGAGCCAAGAGTTCATAGTTTGATTCCTGGTTAGGGGACATACCTGGGTTTAGGCTTGATCCCCAATGTAGGGCATGCAGGAGGCAGCCGATCAGTGGTTCTCCCTCCTCATTGATGTTTCTATATCTCTCTCCCTCTCCTTTCCTCTCTGAAATCAATAAAAACATACTTTAAAAAATAAATAAAATAAAAAAATAAATAATAGTAATCATAATCAGTTGCTACCTTATTAATAATAGATAATATTTTTCTGAAATATGAAAATTGTTTTTTTCAGCTAGCAAAATAATCCATTCAAAATGCTTTCTTGGAAAATATTTTGACATGGATGCTCATTCTTGCTGTTATTTCCACTTCATTTTGTGCTTCTGTTTTTCCTCTGGCATTTCTCTCTGAGGCATATTCTGGGTCAGGGAAGTCTTTCCAGTGCCCCTCAACTGCCTCCACTGACACATAAGGCTGACCTTGTGTCCAACACACATCGACTTCTCTGCCTCCAAGGGTGTTGTCTGCCCTCGCCACAAAATGTAATTGCTATTTTCCTTCCCCTTTCTTCCCACACTAGTTTCTTTCTGGTCTGCATAAGTGGCCCTTCCCACCCCTGAATATCCAAATTACAATGTATTTTAGAAAAAATTCTCTGCTCCTCTGAAAACTTCCCTTCCCCAGGGCAGACCTCTGACTGCTATATTCACATTTTACTATAGATAGTTATCACTGTTTGAGGTCTCACAGCTGACTCCATTGACTCAAAACAACACATTCATAGCCAAGATTCTGGCCTACAAAACATTTCCTCAATAGCCTTATATGAAGCAAAGACAATCACATTGAGGCCTTTAACCCAGGTTGCACGAGCTCAGGGAAGTTAATTGTTTGGTGATTTCCTGTACTTGAGGAATAAATGCTTCCTTTTCCCACAACAGACTCACTAAAGCCTCAGTCAATGCAATGAAATTAAGGACTTGAAGAGCATCCTGTATTCAGAAAACAGGGAGTGGTTTGCAGGACCACAAAGGGCCCTCCCAGTGTAAGAATTCTTTTATTATTATTATTAAATATATTTTTATTGATTTCAGAGAGGAAGGGAGAGGGAGAGAGAGATAGAAACATCAATGATGAGAGAGAACCATTGATTGGCTGCCTCCTGCATGCCCCCAACTGAAGATGGAGCCAGAAAACCAGGCATATGCCCTTGACTGGAATTAAACCTGCGACCCTTCAGTCTGCAGGCCGACACTCTATCCACTGAGCCAGGTCGGCTAGGGCTCAGTGTGACAATTCTTAATAATAGTTCTGAATATTTCTGGAGAGGGTGTGGTCCTTTTGTCAATGACGCCTTGATTTTTTTGCACTCTATGGAGTTCAGAGCCTCTTTCTTACAAAAGAGAAAAAGGTGTTGTGGATATTATGCAAGCATAAGCTACCAAAGAGACCAAACTCCTAAGCATAAAATAGAAGAGCCTTCATGAATTGAATTTTGACTAACCAGTTTTTCCTTTTGTTTTATCCTGACAAAGATGCTTTCCTTGACCAAAATTTAGTCAGACCTCTTCTCATCTAGGCCTTGACCTTGGGCTTCAGTGTCTGTCTTTGTTGGCATGCATTGCCCAGTTTTAGCAAGAATCCTGCTAAGTCAGTTTAGAGAGAATTCCCCACCCTTGATATGAAGCCAAATTTTTCATCTGCCACTATCTCTTAAGTGATATACATGATTACCCGGGCCTACAATCAGCAAGAGTACTAGTAGGTCTGTTTAGCAAGAATTATTCTACCCCCTTAGTAATTTTCCATTCATTGACGGACAACACCAACCACCTGCAACCCCCACCCTACCTCCTTCTTGCTTGGAAATCCCTACTTTCCCTTATAGTCCTGGTAGAGACTAACTGGAACTTGAGGCAAATACAATCAGTAAAGAGATCTATGGGAAGAGTTAGGGCTATGGAAGTTTTCAAATTCTAGATAACTGTGGAAACTCTACATATGAGCATACCCTACAGGAAGAATTTTATATTTATAATAAAGCTTTATGGTTCTGACTTCCCCTTTCCTTAACTTCCTTTTCTCTTCTATAAATACCCCTTCATCTTGGCGCACAGATCAGAATATACACAGGGTTTATTGTGTTTATATGCACTGGATTGCAACCCTTTCTTTTTCCAATAATAAATCATTTTTGTTGACAAAGCACTTATTTGACATTACTTTTCATTCAACAGTCCAAATTGAGCCCAGTTCTACACTGAGTTCTCTTTCCCCCTATTGCAATAGTTCCTAAATAAAATCTGTTTATACCACTTTACTTCCCAGCTCTAGTTTTTCTTTTACAGTCCACTGAAGTGGTCCTATGTTGTAGTCACACTGAGTTATTCTCCACTCTGGGAACATTTCTTGCTTTTCCACACCCCCCTGCCTCTACACCTACCTAGGAATGTCCTTGTTTCACTTCTCTGCCTGGTTGACTCCTAATCATTCTTTAAGACCAAGCTGACATTATTTATTAACCAAGTCCCTTCCTCTCCATTTCTACAATCAGTGCCAGAGCTCAGACCCTCAAAATTTCTTGACTGGATGGCTGCCTACAGCCTACATTCATCAGGTCTCTAGTGTTTAACCTCTTCAAATTTATCTTCTACACACTAGCCAGAGCAATTTATTTTAAACACAAATTTAATTATCCATCTTATTACTTGTATTCTTAAAGTTTTTCTATCAGCTACAAGGTAGAGTTAACAAAGAATATGAAGGTGATTCTTTTTTTGTTTTTAGTTTAAAGTATTACAAATAGTAATACATATGTCTCCTTTTTTCCCCCATTGACCTTCCCCCAGCCTCCCCTACTCCCTG